>ML782024.1:97647-116508 GCA_009831015.1 Picea engelmannii
CTTTTCTTTTCGTAAATTTTCAATACCTTTCAAAAAATCCTTGTTAACCTTCATATTTTCCTTTTACGAGATTCCAGCTGCAAATAAAACGAGCAGGAAAAGGAACTAGAAGGTCGTGTATCAGAAATAAATTGGCTTAAACAGGTGATAGAAAATATTTTTGATAGTTTGGAAAGAAAATGAAACGGTAAGATAAAGGTGAGATTTCCAAAAAGACTTGTTCTAAAGGGCTATCAAAGAAAACCGAGATAACCTCATTCAGACAACAACATCGTCTGAAACTAATAAATAAAAAGAACATTTCCATGGTTAATCGTTTACAAAAGAATAAGACGAAATAAACAAGTCACTAAAATTAAAGCGCCCCCGAAAAATATTTTCAAGAGTCAGTTTTCATTTTTAACCCATTTTTCAGTTTATAGATCTCCACCTGTCACCCTTTTATGTTTTTGGGTTTACCTTCGAAAATCCAGTGTCTTTCCAGTTTAGCATACGTAGGGAGAAGATATTACGTTTTAACCTTGAAAGCTTCAAGGTAGATTGTGAAAAGTAAGCTAGTGTTCACAACTCCTTGGTCCCTTGCTAAACAAAGTGACGCTTAAGTAATCCTAACTTTTCTAGGTTTTTCAATAGTTTTGGAGGATTGAGGCTTGCTCAAATAGAACACCCCAAAAAAGTTATTTTTCCCTTTCTCCCTATGAACAAAGGTGTTTTGAAAGTTAAGGGAAGGTTGGTACCGAGTAATCAAAGTAAGTTGACAGACCTATAATTAAAAATATCACACAGATATCAGTCCTCATATAAATTGATTGCCCCCATCTTCATGCTCTAAAAAAGAAAATTATAAGACAGGTGGTGAAAGGAAATTCATAAATGATTGCCCTCGTCTCAACATTTAAATGCATAAATATATTCCGAAGTGGTAAAAGGAAATTCAGTAAAAAGGGCTAGATAACTTCACTGGGGTACTGAACAGGCTCACTGGCAGTGAAGTAATATCTGAAATATCTGTAAGGTTGTTATACATGAATATCACTCTACTCTGGTAACCAATTCTTTTTAAAACCTGATCTACATCCCAAGTTCAGACAGGGCTTCCTGATTAAAAAAAAAACATATAATTTTCTTCTTTTGATGCAAGCCGATAGCCACAAGATCTGTTGGGTCTCCTAGAACTGTTTTGATTGTCTTAAGGTAGACCTGAATTCAATAACGGGAAGGAGAAATTCGTGAAAGGGACTACAACTAAGTTTAGAAAGTATCTGAGTTTTGAAAATATTTTCAAAGGTAAAAAACAAAGTCCCTTTCCCCTTCGATATCCTGTTCTCAAGAACTTTTTCGCTGGATTAAAGCCATTGACTTCATTTACCCAATATCGGCATGTGGTCTACTGTTCTTCTCGTCTTACAGGAAAATGGGATCCCTAGCTGGAGCCTATGTTGGAGCCGCCTTTGTTTTTTAGCCCGTTTTGAATTTCATTTCTTAATGCTCGAAATCGAAAGTTGGTTTTCATATTTTCCTTTATTTGTTCCAAAATCTCAGAAGTCTCATCATGCAAGCGGTGATGGTTATCATACTCTCAAGGTGAGTTATACTTTTCATTCAAATGATTTTCCCCTTTCTTACCTCGGGATTTCATATGTCTGGTGTTATAGATCACATAATTCACAAGTCCTGAAGAGTGAAACGGCAAAATAACTTTAAAGTTTTACCCAGGTCAGTAGAGAGAGTAAAGATTTTCTAAACTACGGTTAAGAATCATCAAGATTTTGTGTCTCAGCATTTTCTAAGTCCAAAAGTCTTACCATCGTAACCCCGATAGCCAAAACCACGAGATTCTTGTTTTAATAACCCGGGTTAATGTTAAAGGTAAAAAATCTAGTCGCGGTTAAGCTCTGTCGGGAATTCGCAACTCGGTGTATTTTCCTTCAAAATCTACACCGTCAAAGCCCCAAGTCGCGAAGTCGCGATAAAGATAGAAACATAATTAATTAAACTCTTAATCTGGTTTTATCCCCCAATTTAATCAAATCCTATCATCGCGATCTCGTGATTTTGCAACTCGGCATACGAACCTCCCGAAAGCTATACCTTCGAAGCTCCGAGTCGCAAAGTCGCAATATAAATAACCACGTAATTAATTAAACGCCTAAATCATGGTTACGTTTTTTATTAACCAAAGCTAATCATCGCAATCTCGGGTCTTAGAGGTTCAAAGGGTTAAAGAGAAATCTCCCAATAGGGTGAGTGTCGAAAGATTAATTAACATTTAAAAAGGTATGATTAATTAATCCAAGCCAACATTTCCCGTGTTTTAATACGAAAATTAATGTGCATAGTCTCTGAGGAAATTTTAAACTTTCCTTGCGCCAACTGGCATTATGAACTGTCAAAATCTAGGACATTAATTGAAAATGGGGTGAATCGACGGGTAAGGATTTGGTTTTTATTGTTAAATTTATATTTAAGATCGATTTGACCGTTCTGTTCTTAAGGACGACCTAGTTTTAAATGGTCGAAGGCTTGGATCTTTTATTTGTTGTTGTCACAAATTTCATTCCTATTCTACGCAGAGAAAACCTTTCTAGAGAGAGCTAATTTCTGTATGTATACATATTGTTATCATAGGAGAGCTAAAGCAGAATCCCCCATCATGGCTCCACGAAAAACGTCTAAAGCCACTGTTGAGGTTTTGGGACAAGGTTCAGACAACGTTTCTGATACTTCACCTCGAAGTGTCGACTCTATCAGGACCTGGTCGTATATTTTTGAGGTTCTATAGTCCAACTTGGTATATGTTTCGGATGATTCCAGTGGAAATGAAAAAGATGACCTGATCACCAAATATAAGATCGTTGTTCAGGATGGAATGCATAAAGTAGCGGCTAGGCCACGTTTACTCCCTTACTACGATATGGTTCAATGGGCATTAGACCATGTGGATATACCAACCAGAACCATCATCAACGAGCAAAGGGTCACCATTGGAACATTTAGACCCAAACAATTGCAGGCTATGTACAAGTTTCCAACCATGTTAGACCTTACATACAATGCTGAACTCTTGGAGAATTTCAAACAGAAGGAATGTGTGCAATATGACAAGACTATGTCCAGTTTAATCAAAGATTGGGTCTCACACCCTGTGAAGTTCATGGCGGACAGTAATGGCATATATTCAATAGCTTCTCTAGAACCACAGTTTAAATATATCGCCATGATGACATGCAGATTATATGGGAGAGAGCGCACCACACATTTTTTCCTTCAGTGGGTGCCTCTAATTCACCAGGTTGCTGAAGGTTGTTCCTTCGACTGGGCTAAACTACTGTCTGATAGTTTGACCAGTCGAGTTACAGAGTATCGAGTGCAGAGGGAGAGAGGAAAGATTGCTAGATTCTTTATGTCTGCGTATATCATGGACGCAATGTGTTTTCTAATTTCTTTTCCCTTAATGAGTTGGATATGGACTCCATCGGAAGCTAAGCCCATCCACATCTACCATTCAAAACTGTGGGAAGACAAAGCCTCAGATTTTGTGTATGAAATTTTTAACTGGGTGATGGTACCGCTGCATGTCACTATTTTCAGCCACCCACCACCCAGGATCTTAGATAGTATCGCGATAAATCTAAGCAGTATAGCCGATTGGTACATAGAAGAAGAATTTTCATATCTCAGGGTTTTCGACGCTTTTATTCCTCCGAATGCCTTACCATTATTCATACCTGATAGGCTGGCTTGCCGAGAGATTTCTAGACAAACTGTAATCGGTGGCATAAGCAAGGAGCTTAAGGGATATTCAAAGAAGGTATGGCCACCTTTTCCTATTCATTTAAATTCATATTCTTTGTTAGATTTTGGGCATGCTAAAGCTGAGGCAGAAGCCCTGGAGGACCTGAAATTGGTGCATGTCGAATTCAAAAAGCATGATCCATAGAGGGTCGTAAGTAATCACTTAGCCAGTTGCGGGCTTAAAAGGTTTGAACATGAAAATTCACCCTCAGATGACATTTTTCGAGGCATGAGATCTTATGCCGAAGTTTTGGCTCGGATACAAGCCCTAGCACCCAAAGAGAGGGCCGATGTTTTAAAATTCCAAGAACATCGATGGAGTTGTCTTCCTTTAGTATTGTGGGGTGAGAATCCAAGTACAACAAAGGTGCAACAAAAAGAATCCAAAGGCTCCAAAAATACAACACCCAGCCAAGAAAAACAGCAAGACGGGGAAGAGAAAACTAGGAGTCTAAAACTAGAAATAAAGACTCTCGATCCACCGAAAAAGCAGACTCCAGTTACTACTCCATGATAACCAGCTAAGAAAATATGAGATCCTGTCACATCCATTACTCCCTTACAGTCAACTCAGGGAAACATAGACACAGGGTGGATTTTCAATGAAGAATTGAGACCTATAAGGATGGAAGAACTCCCTCCAAATGAGTTCTTTTTCGATAAGAAGAGAAAGGTTGTGGTAAAAAGAGAATTCTATCAAGAAGAGGGATCAACAGCAAGAAGTTCAAGGTGTTGACCGATGGGAAAGAAAATAAGAAAGAAGAGTTTCCTACAGAAATAGCCAGGACATTAGGGGCGTATTCTACAACAAACCAATTTTTAGTCGGGGTTTTGAAAAATCAGCTGAAGCGAAAAAATCACCTCATCAAAACCTTAGAAGATAAACTAGCCACAGCATAGGAGGCTACCAAGGACCAGGCAAGTGCAGGAATAGAACAAGCAAGACTAGCCGATAAAAAGGAGATAGAGCTGCTCAAAACTAAGCTCGAACAAGCAGAGCTGGTATCTTAGACCAGTCATATACAGGTGGGCCAACAAAAAGACTTGATTGAGCAGCTACAGGCTAGATTAGAGTTCGTCAAAAGCCAAATCATAAATATCGGGATATTCCAGTTTCAGGCTATAGAGATTCGGAGAAGAAGTTTTGCAGCCCAGCGAAATTTACTTGCCAAGGTGGAGACGATTCGGGACAACTATCTGCTTATTGATCAAATATTAGAAAACCTATCTGTCAGAGAGAGAGAAGTTTGGATCGCATTTCAAGAGGCTGTAATAGCTACAAAAAACATGGAATCAGGAAAAAGTTCCAAGTTCTCCATTTCGGAACAGACCCGAGGTAATATTTTGTTAAAAGAATGGGAGAGAAGCATATTGGAAGGCAAATTGCAAGAAAAAAATGTAAGGAAAACCTGCGAAGAGACTTTTAGTTCTATAGATGGAAATTTGTTAGGCATTGATAGCAAGAGTAATGCTGAGACACTGAGCCAAATGAATATGGTGAAACTCTCACTTGATATAAATGAGGAAGAAGAAAGAGATTTGGCCGAAGTATCACAAGTAACTCTGGCTGACATAGTGCAAATAGATAAATGGATTATTAAACCAAGTGTGCGATTGTGCACTATCGACATCCTAGACCGACAAATGGAAGAAAGGTTGTCAAAATTAGTCAAAGATTGTTACATTTGTGAGACCAATTATCAAGCAAAACCTTCAAGGTTGATATCTCGGCTAGTAGAAAAACGTGTCACTTGTACTGAGCATGCGAGGGGGTAGGCTTCTGGTACCAAATAAAGATAGAGGGTAAAGAAATGAAACGATTGATCTCCTTCTTGTTGTAACTGAAGATCTTGGAATGATTGAGATTCCATCATTTGTAAATTTGTATAAATATACAATAGAAGGAAGGAACAAGGGCTGGACCTTTTTTGGTCGATTGTAATAGAGGTTTTCTATCTTGAGAGTTAATATAAAGCAAATCCGAAGATTCTCAATTCCATCACGACTATGTTATGAGTTGGTTTCCTTGTATCTCATATTTCATTTCATTTCATATATTTATCTGGTGAATGTTTCACTATAACTTAGTACAACCTCTACTATAGTGAATTAATTTTAGTTTTCTATATCGTTTATTGTTTTTCCTCTGTACCGGCTATCAGCAAGTATAACACCAGTGAACACTTTAGATTTCTATATATATTTTATGCTTCATTAGGTTATTCCTCATCTTTTTTCTTCTTCTATTTATAGGTGAGATTCTCCATTGATAGGAACCTTACATGATAGACAGCTTAATGTTTTCTCCCACCTCATACATCTTTATTAAAATATAACTCAGTTACGGGAAAGGGCCTTTGGTTTGCACCCTATTTTCACTACTGGAACTGTAAACTCTCCTTTATACGATCGAAATCGAGACAACACCTAAAAGGTTTTGAGATTTTCTTATCATTATGTTCCTCTATGACTGTCCCTGTGACAAGACAGCCTAATATTGAACCTGGACTATCAGATCAAACACATATTTCCTTGAACCTTTTTGATACTATTATTAAGACAACCACTACACGGGTTGAACTCGAATGTTCATGGGCAGCAATTGAAAGGGATATAAACATCCAGGAATAGTTGGAAGCTAGACAACACCAACTCATAAATCATCCCTAGCTTCCCTTACCGAAGGTTGACGTTTCTTCCTTCTCTACCCCTTACTCACTTTCGTATTCCTAGACATTGTACTTCTAAGCCTTAAGTACAGACTCTGGAACAATAGAAGACTCCAAAGAGTTCCTTTTTCATATAGCTTTTACGAGTCCAAAAAAGTGATAAAAGTGTACTTGGTAACCCATTCTCATGTATTTACAAGCATGATAAAGGAAAAGTACTGAGATCAAAAACCTATTCTCATGTATTTATGAGCACAATAAAGAAGAAATATTGAGCTTGATAAGCTATTCTCATGTATTTACGAGCACGAGAAAGAACAAATATTGAGCTCGGTTTCTTCCAAACATAATTTCGAGAGGTTTTGAGTGATACCCATGGGTATTTGGTGCTTTCCCCCCAGCTGAGAAGCTAGCGGCTTAACTCCAACAAGATGTCCAGAGGCTAGAGACATGCCCCCCAAGCTTCGTTTCGTCTGCCAACTCTTATGTTGTCATCAATTTCTGAACCATATTAGAGTCCTGGCTACTAATAGGTAAATGTTCACCAGAGGAAGAAATAGGATCAACTGACATAGGCAAATGACATGAAGGTTCAGTTACGAGATCTATTGAAAGACTCAACCCAACATTTACGAGATCTAGCAAAAGACTCGACTCAATGTTTACGAGATCTAGTGAAAGACTTGACTCAATATTTACGAGATCTAGTGAAAGACTCAACTCCATCAGAGGGGTTATGTTTCATTTTTTAATGAGATTGACACGGAAAATTAACTATGCTCATGAGTTTTTGTTTCGTTTTTTAACACACTTCACATAGGAAAAGAACTATGCTCGTGGTCCTATGTTTCATTAACGAGCTTGACACAAAAATGATAATTTTTCTTGTGGTCCTCTTTTTCATTTTTTAACGAGCTTGACATAGAAAAGGGAACTTTACTCGACATCATCTATTTTATTTTTTAATGAGATTGACACAGAAACATGAACTATGCTCGTTGTTCTCTACCATGGCTTCCAAGAGGTCTTCATTAGACGGAAGAACAATACTCTGGAAGGAATACATGGTAAGGGACTTACTCATATCAATAGGGGGGGAGAACATAGTCCAAGGTCCCTAACGAGGGAGTTACCATGTCAACTGTCAGATCTAGATCCAAAGAATATGAGCATACAGTGAGAGGATCTTTCTCATAGGTAGTTAAAAGCATGGGAAATGTTGCCACATAATTAACCTATGGTGGGGTGTATATTTCTTGCATATAAGGAACGTTTAGGGAATTCGGATGGTTGGCGGTCATATTGTTACAAGGAAAATATTTCTATAGATAGGGGTAAACCACAATAGACGAAATGACAAGCAAAAATCAACTCTAATCCCAAGTATGATATATAAAAGAAATGCTAACAATACAAAGCTAAGAGCCTACCTCGTCCGAACATTCGAAGAAGACCACCATTGAGCATGTGACCCAAAGATTTATACCTGCAACTTGTCCCCAACAACCAAGATACGTAAGAATATGGTGATAATATATCATGTTAGCATATAAATTAGCATAATACATTAACATACATGACAAATATGCCCATGGAATAATTATTCAAATATTTGCAAGATATCAATTGGACGAGAAAAGAGTATTTCTATTAAAATAATCAACAGAAGTACATAGGTGACAAACTTTTGTAATGACACATATTAGAACTGAGAAACTAAGTCCCTCCAGCTGGGCCTCCACCACTTTAATTCTCCACCAAAGGAAATCTCATATATAGGAGTCAATGAGGTTCTTCATCACAAAGAAGGAAGAGCTTGGGCGATGAACAAAAGGAGTTCATACTTTTAAGGAAAAAGGTATGTATACTCAATATGAAGTGAAAATTTCTCCAGAGTGTCTTTGCTCTCCAAGTTGAATTGTTGAATCCCCTCAAGGCTTGGATATGGCTCAATTTATAGCCTTCAAATGGAATTGAAGGGACAATTCAAAGTGTTTCTAGTATATGGAAGGCCAAGGATCATGGATCTCGTGACATGGCATGGAAACCAAACATAATTTTTAATTTTTAGCACCAAACCCAATGTACACAGGGTTTAGTGGAGAAAAATATGTGTATTCTTGTTGTATAGTTTATAGGGTGCGTATATGTGGAAAAATGTTCATTTTTTTCTCTGGAATGAACAAAAAGGGACATAGAGTCTGTAGAGGGTAATGGAAGGTCATCCAAGCAAGTTGCATAGAATGAGGAAAAAAAAATTGTAACACATATGAAGGCCAATGAATGAAAGTTGGTCAATGGTCACAATATTTCCATTATGAGGGAAATACATCACTCGAAAGAGATTGGATACAATAGATTTAATATCATAAACATATTCCCACCTAAGGAGAAAATTAAAATCCAAGGGGCCTCAGACTACCATCATATCAATATAGACAATTTCCCCTCCTAAGGTAACAGGTAATCGGGGAAGGATCCATAAACGTCCACTAGCTATTCTATTAAAAGCCAACAAATTATGAGTCACCGACACAAGTAGAGGGGAACCAATAGCTTGCCAAGCATTCAAGGACAATATGTTAATGGAAGCACCTTTGTCTACAATAGAGTGACATATATTTATATCAAAAAAATCCAGAATGATTTGGAAAGGCATGCAGGAAGTAAGACGAGGTGTCGTTGGTATATTCCAATCAAAGGAAATTACCTCATTAGTTGGAGGGGGGTTCATTGGAATCGGTGAAATGTCCCCTTGTCTAGAGATATCTGAAGATATAAGAAAAAACTGAGTGGTATCTACTTCACTCTTCAATGGAAGAGTGGGATCAAATGACGATGGAACTGGATCGTTCACTTGATCAACTAGATCGACTGATGATGGAACCGAATCGATCAGTTCATAAACAAATGACAGGTTGGGAGAGAATTTATGGTAGGCTGTTGGAAGTTGTTGTTGGACATCAGCAATATTTTCCAAAAAATGTGAAGCCTCATCCATACGAGGGAAAAGGTAAGTTTGATGACTTCCTTCACATAACCTACAAGGAAATTTGACTCTACCTTTCTTACTTCCAAACTTATTATCACTAGTTGATGGGTTTTCACCAGCATGACTTGTGGCAGCTGGTGACACGGGTTGTTGGGAACCCGTAGACCACACTTCCAAGATCTTGGGAAGAACAAAGAAATCCTTAAGAAGATGGTCACCCTTACAAATATTGCAAGGGAATTTGGGCTTGTGAGTTGTCTTGGTAGGATTTTCAATATCATAAACAATCCCAACATGATTAACAGTAGCTGGTTTATTGCCTCCAACATGACCTACAGTGGTTGGAAGCTTGGCCACTTTCTTATTTTTATTCTTCTTAATATTCATTTTCTTCTTCTTCTTATCCTCCTAGTTACTAGCATTAAGACTTTCATTAGGCGAGGAATTAAAAAGGGAAGAAGACATGATGAGTGAAGAAGGAAAAGGGTCGACATGAGGTTGATGTTCTTGGGGTGGAGGGATTGCATATGAAACACTAGGAGTATTTGGGATCACCTAATCTAGATTATTTTTTAGAATGAAATGAAGGTAGACATATAAAAATTAAATATGCATAGATATTGCATAAACACATAGATACAGTAATTCACAATTTTTATTAATGAGAGAATGTACAGAAACTGTAAAATTACAGAGTTAATGACTCACTAAAATGGTGGAAGCTTATCTCTTAGAAGAGATATGATATCTATGCTCATTCGCAAGAATATGGTGATGTTTAAAATGAGTCTCTAGAGGTCTTTTTAACATAAAGAAAATCCAAAACCCTAACCCCAAAAGATGAAATTCCAAAAGGTTTGTGGGCCCTGATGGGGGTAGTTAGTATGTCAACTTCCCAAGGGTGTAACTTTTGCATATGATCTCTATTTGTGGTGCAGGATAGCTCATTTGAAAGTTATATCTGAGGAATACACATTTTTTCATCACACTTTGGCTAAATCCTACAGTGTGACTTTGGAGGGCCCAAAAAACGTTGTTTAGGGCCTCAAAATGACCCTAGAAGTTTAGGACCCAAGAAGCTGTAGAAAAACTTCCAAGGTGGAAACCCTTGTTTTGCGCTAGTAGAATAGGTGGGTGGCCACTAATTTCTAACTGAATCAATCCTCCCCCCTTAGGAAGCAATGGTCTCCATTACGTGAAGTTCCCAAGGAACCTTTTTTTCAATCTGAACCTTGGTGAGTTGTTTTCCTTGCTGAAGAAGTTGTCCTTCTTAGCTTGTTAAAGGTTGTTATGAATCTGTTGTTGGAGGGGTTGGATTTGTTTAACCAATTTCGCTGCATAATATACCAGAGTTTGGGAGGAATCTGTCGGTGAATATGTAGCATGAAGAACATGAAGGGATTTATCATAACTTGGATTGACTAGGCAGTGTGGAGGCACCCCCATAGGTGTAGTAGGAATATCTCGGTGCTCTTCTACAATATTGTTGATCTTATTCTGCTGGATAGAAGGGTCTTGGGCCAAGGCTGTAGTGGTTGAAGTGTCCTTATCTTCTAACTAGTTTTTGAAGAGGCTAAATGTAATGTACCTCAAAATCTGTCAAATAAAAATTTTTGTTCATGCATTCATTCTTAAACGGATTCATAATTAGAAGAAGGTGGGCCTTTATATTTCCTGTTTAAACTCTGAAAGTTTGCTAGAGTCCTAGCTGTCATCAACTAACATTACTACCCAACTTAAAATTTCAAATCAACGTTACCAGATGTGCATACTCCGCATTCCAATATTCACTTATAGTCCTACAATTATATTCACTTTTATATTTATATAAACATATATCAATACAATAGGCTTAGAACTACAAACGATTTTGGGACTTATGGCCCTAAGCCTTATGCATAGATTTGACTTAGATAAACTTGATCAAAATAACTTAGGTAAAAGGATAAATGTAAAGGGTTGGATTATACACCTCTGCGAAGTGTTTTAACAAAAATATTATCAGACCCCTTTTTAAAAGCATTCGAATAAGGATGGTGGTTAGGTAAGGCCTCCCGAGTAAATTATGTGTAATGATCATTCTATACCCATTTTCCCGTGTTAGCAACTCGTTCGGCTCCACTTGTCCTACATGAAAACTTCAACTGATCATTGTATTAACTGAGTTCATAATGTTTTAGGGTTAAAGGCATCCATGATTCGCACAAGCACTTCTTTAATTTGTAACCCATTTAATGTGAAAGGAAGGGAACATTCAAACGAGAGTTACACCCTGGCCAAGCCATTAATGGGACATGGCACATGCGAAAGTTGAGGCCATCCCCTGACCCTTCGTCCACTGCGGATGCACCAAGTCTCCTTCATCACATGGCTTGACCCTGATTTCGTACCAACATCATTTATTCTACATGGTAAGGGTTCTTTTAGGTTATAGTGGTTTTATTTCTGTCATGGGGAGGTTCTCCAAAAACCTAGCTCCACGACTCTGTTTTCTTGGTGAAGGGAAGACAACTGTGAGGACTTCCTCTAATGGAGGTGGCATCCTTCCCCAACCACCTGGTAAGTTTCACACTAAAACTATATCCTTGGTCGTGGATTAGTGCCTGATTTCTCTTTTTATTTTGTAATCATCGAGGGGTAACCTATGCGTCGTCACGTTTATACTAACTGTTAGTAGTTATCCCCTCATTGCCAAATCTCAGTGTTTATATTGAATAATTTTCCTAACAATTTTCGAATTCAAAAATAATTTATTTTTGGGGATGTCACATCCTTTCCCCTTCAATAAAACACTGTCCTCAGTGTTTGTTCTTTTCTTGGAACAGGATTGGATGAGATTTCTGCAAATCCCCATCCAACTCCCAAGTGGCCTCCTCAGGGCTAAAGTGATTCCATTGCACCTTTACCTGAGTGATGGCTATATTCCGAAGTGTTATTTCTCTCTAGTCCAGAATGCATAGGGGTTCCACCTGGAGCTCGCTTTCTGGTTCCACCTGCACCAAGTTCCAATTGATCATGTGAGTAGGGTCATGAACATACTTTTTCAATAAAGAAACAATATGAAATACGTTATGAATTTTTAGATTTGTTGGAAGTGCAAGTTGGTATGCTATGAGTCCAATTCGAGCTAGTATCTCGAAGGGCCCACACAACCTGGGAGCCAACTTGGCATAGTTCCTGAGTTTTAGTGAGGTCTTTCGGGCTTTAACTTTTAAGTAAACATGATCTCCCACTTGAAACTCCAAGTGTCTTCTTTTCTAGTCCGCATAACCTTTTTGTCTGTCCTGTGCCTCTTTCAAGTTCTGTTGTACTTTTCTTACTGTACTTTCCATTTCTTGGAGCATCTCTAGTCCAACCATAAGTTTGTCAACCAGGTTGTCCTAGCTAATTAGAGTCATACACGTTTTTCCATACAGTACCTTGAATGGGCTTAACTTAGCCAAAGTTTGGTACCCATTGTTATATGCAAATTCTACCAGGTGTAGGTAGTCTTCCCACTTCCTTGGTTTTGTTCTTACATATATGTGGAGCATATCCTCAACGATTTGGCTTGTTCTTTCAGTCTGTCCATATGTTTGTGGATGATAACTTGTACTGAAATTCAAATTAGTATTTATCCCTGCAAATAATTCTTTCCAAAAAGCAGATGTAAATTTTACATCTCTATCTGAAATCACCATTTTAGGAATACCATGCAGTCTAAAAATTTATTTCATAAATATTTCAGCGATATTTATAGCTTTAAAAGTAGACTTTACAAGAATAAAGTGTGCAGACTTACTGATTTTATCGATTACAACCATAATAGAGTCATTTTGTTTTTGAGTTTTAGGCAAACCTGTAATAAGTCTAGCGGTATGGTCTCCCATTTCCATTCTAGTACTGGTAATAGTTGTAGTAGGCCGGTTGGATGCTGGTGATCGGCCTTAACCTGTTGAAAATCTTGGCACCTATCCAAGTACTTTGTTATTTCACCCTTCATCTTAGGCCAGAAAATTAGTTTTCTAAGTGTTGTTATCATTTTCTAGTATCCTGGATGGCCAGAATACAATTTCTTATGCACTTCATCCAAGACTGTTATCATTAACTCTGTTGAATTTGGTATGTAGAGTATGTTTTTAAATCATAATAGTGCATTTTTATCGATACTCAGATTTGGTTTGTCTGAGTTGGTTGTAGTGTTTTGTAATTCTGTCACTATCTTAGTGTAATTTTCGTCGTTAATACCCCCGGTCTTTGTTCCAGCTCACTTTCTGCCCTGCTGATATTCATTTCAAATAACCCATGTGCTCTTCTGCTTAAGGAATCAACTACTTTATTTCCATTCTCTTGATATGTCTGACCTCAATGTCAAATTTGTAAAATCCATATTTTGTTCGAAAATTTGTTTTGCTTATGTCCCTATCTTTTTAACCTCACTCGATGATAACCAAATCGTAAATCCAACTTCGAAAAGATATTTTCCCCACCCACTTGATCGAACAGATCATTTATCCGATGTAAGGGGTACTTGTCCTTGATGTTTAATTGTCTATAATCAGTACCTAGTCTTAGAGTACCATCTTTCTTTTTCACAAAGAGGTCTGGTGCTCCCCATGGTGAAACACTCGGTCTGATGTACTCTTTGTCCAACAATTCCTGTAACTGTGTTTTTAATTCTGTCAATTCGGGCAATTCATTTGGTAAGGTACTTTAGAGATAGGGGCTGAACCAGGTAGTAGGTCTATGGAAAAGTGTATTTCCCTTCTAGGGGTTAATCCAGGTATTTCATCAACAAACATGTCTCTGAATTCCCATAGAACAGCAAAGTCTTCCAATTTGGGCTTATCTTATTTTTCTAACAGATTAGTTATTGAGATAGCATAAACTTGATAACCCTTTCTCATTCATTTCTTGAATTGCATTGTTGTGACTTGTCTAAATGATATTGGTTTTGGTATACGTTGGGTTGTTTTAGTAGTGTCATAATCATCTTTATACTTAAGTGTCTTTGCATAAAAATCTAGTGTTTCTTTGTCCTTTTCCCAACCAATCCATTCCGATAATCATATCATAAGATCCTAGTGGTAGAATGTTCGGATTTGTTCTTATGTGTTTACCATCTAAACTAAACTCAAAATCAGAAATAAAGTCAACCACTTCCCTTTTAGTTCCTGTTGTTAATTGTACCGCTCATGATTTTTCGTGTTTCACTTTCTTAATTTTATTTGACTCTACCACACCAGGAGTGATATAACTTAACATAGCTCCAAGATCAATTAAAACAGAAATTCGAGTGTTATTGATTTTACCTTTGATTTCCACCACAGAGGACTAGTGGTCGGCTTGCCGACCGTCTATGGCTACATTGATTCGATGCAAGTTTATGCCCACATCACCCACCGACGAGGCTTCCTGCAAATTATGAACAACAATTATGTTTGATGAATTTAAACATGGACAGTTACTCCTCAGATGAGGTTCTCCACATTCCCAGCATTTTAATAGTTCCCGGGGGCTGTCCCCAAACTTCTTTATTCTCAGGTTTACTAGTTTATTGTCGCCTTGCGTATTTGGATTGTTGGAGTGAAAATATTTCCTTGGAAAGATTTTTGGTGCATTCTGATAAGGAGTTGGCTGGTAACCTTTCTTTTGCTGGTTCATTTGGTCTTGTTTCTTATCCTTCCAAGATTTGGGAACTCTATCTATTGTTTGTATTGGTCATAGCACATTCGTGCCTTCCTGATTACTTCACTCAAGGAATTAGGTTTGTCAAACTCAATTCTATCCCTATAATACTGTGTTAAATAGCTTAGGAACCATTGGATTTTTTTTTACCTTGTCCTCTCGGATATAAGGTACGGACCTTAGTAGTTCCAGAAATTTGTTTATAAGATCCTCCATCATCATCTGACCAAGTCGTAATTCATAGAATGCTTTTGTTTTCCTTTCATAGTAGTTTTTCAAATAGGTATTGTTTCTTGAAATATTTCTTAAAGTCAGACCATTCCATTTGTTTCTCTTTTAGGCCTTTGGCCAATTTCAAATCTTGCCACCAAATGCTGGCTTTTCATTTCAGATTGTAAATGGCCATTCTGACCTTCATATTGTTGGAATAGTTGTGTATCTGGAAATATTTTTTGATGTCTAATAACCATACCTCGGCTTCTTCTCCTGTTTTGGATTCTCCATCAAAGGTAGTTGGTTTAATCTTCTTGAATTCTCCTTCAAGGTGGTCTACTTGTTTTATTTTTCTATTTGTTTTTGTTTTTCCCTCAGCTGAAGGTGTACCTTCAGACGAACTGTCCCCTTTTTCTGCTTTAGGCCCAGAATTCTTGGAGGCCCTTTTACTGACCTCTTCTTTATGATTATCATCTTTTTGGAAAAAAAAATTCTTTGTCACTATACTGCGCAACAGGAATTCATTTATTTCTTATTTTTCCTACTGTGCTTTCTTCAGTTTCTCATTGGTGGCTTTGAAAACCTACAGTTCAACAATGGGATTCCTCATCGTTTCTAGAACTTCAGTAGGTGAGATTTTTTCACTATTTTGTCTCTGATTTTCAAGAAGTCTTTGTTCAGGATTCCCATCAAGCCTGATTTCTACGTCATCCTATGCTGCCATGATTAACACAGAACAAAAATGGTGTTTGTTTGCAATAATAAAGGTTTATTAGTTTTACACAGACAAAATTATATGTTAAGTAAATCAAATGGCCCTGTTCAAGTTCCAAGTGTTGTAACCTTTTCTCTGATACCATATGTAATGTACCTCAAAATATGTCAAATAAAAATTTTTGTTCATGCATTCATTCTTAAACGGATTCGTAATTAGAATAAGGTAGGCCTTTATATTTCTTGTTTAAACTCTGAATGTTTGCTAGAGTCCTAGTTGTCGTCGACTAACATTACTACCCAACTTAAAATTTCAAAGCAACGTTACTAGATGTGAATACATCGCATTCCAATATTCACTTATAGTCCTATAGTTATATTCACTTTCACATTTATATAAACATATATCCATACAATAGGCTTAGAACTACAAACTATTTTGGGACTTATGGCCCTAAGCCTTATGCGTAGATTTGAATCGCATAAACTTGATCAAAATAACTTAGGTAAAAGGATAAATGTAAAGGGTTGGATTATACACCTCTACGAAGTGTTTTAACAAAAATATTATCAGACCCCTTTTTAAAAGCATTCGGATAAGGATGGTGGTTAGGTAAGGCCTCGCAATAAATTCTATGTAATGATTGTTCTATACCCATTTTCCCGTGTTAGCAACTCATTCAACTCCACCTATCCTACATGAAAACTTCAACTGATCATTGTATTAACTAAGTTCATAATGGTTTAGGGTTAAAGGCGTCCATGAGTCACATAGGCACTTCTTTAATCTATAACCCATTTAATGTGAAATGCAGGGACCATTCAGATGAGATTTACACCCTGGCCAAGCCATTAATGGGACATGGAACATGCGAAAGTCGAGGCCATCCCCTGACCCTTCGTCCACTGCAGATGCGCCAAGTCTCCTTCATCACATGGCCCGACCCTGCTTTCATACCAACAACATTTATTCTATGTGGTAAGGGTTCTTTTAGGTTATAGTGGTTTTATTTCTGTCATGGGGAGGTTCTCCGAAAACCTAGCTCTGCGACTCCATTTTCTTGGCGAAGGGAATACAATTTTGAGGACTTACTCTAATGGAGGTGACATCCTTCCCCAACCGCCTGGTAAGTTTCACACTAACATTGTATCCTTGGTCGTGGATTAGTGCCCAAGTTCTCTTTTTATTTTGTAATCATCAAGGGGTAACCTACATGTCGTCACGTTATACTGATTGTTAGTAGTTATTCCCTCATTGCCAAATCTTAAGGAAAGAACTCTGGAAATTCCTTTCTACTGATAAGTATATTCACTATCATATTCTTATCTATTCAAAAATTCTGAAAAGGTTCGATACCTTGTTCTTTTTCTTTCTTGGTGCTTCCAAGGGTTTTCGTGAGTAGTTTTCCTTTAGGGTGTGTCATTCCACACTCTACTTCACTGTTCTGTATCATCATTTGGTATTGAGTCTTTGCGGGACTTCTCCAGGATTCCATTCCAAAAGTTAACTTATTTGGGTGAGAATCACACTGTAATTGCAATATCTTCTTGTCCATGTTTAAATGAATTTTTGTTTCGTAGGCTCTGGTAACATTACCTGTCATGGTTGGTTATTCTCCATGTGGTGTTTGAATAATGTTTTCCCAACCTAGCTCTATTTATCCGCCTCTAAGAGTTCTTTCGATTGTACACCCTCCTCACCAATAGCCCGTAACTTTAAAAGAGAAGACCGAATAAACATTTCATAAATTTCTTCTATAGATCTTGAATTAGCAATACCTATCGAGTTCGGAGGTCTTGTATCATGAAACTGGTAAAAATTTGCAGAAACTGTATTGACTTACCATGGTCTTTCATTATGGAGAAGGGTATCTATATTACTCCATGTTAAATTAATTTTTCTTTAAAAACTGATTCCTGTATTTAAAAATTAGGCATTCTCATATTAGCTTTGTATTGACTTTATTTCCTTATGAAGATCTTGTCTAGTACATTCTCTGTGTCTCGTCTGCTCCTATGTATAACTAAATTATACTCATCCACTGTTAAATATTCCTTTTTTTTTAATTGGTGTCGAAACTACTGTACAGTTACAAAAATCATATTTCTTGTAAAACCCTTTTCTTGAACTGGATATTGTAACTAAAGATGGGGCCCTATTTTATGCGAGGGTACTCATCAGATTGATAGAACTTGCTCCTCCCCTTTCGGTTCGTTGACGGGTCATGACTAGGATTTGGAGCACACCCATGGCAAATCCAAGATAAGTAAAGGTTTTGTCGATTGATAACTTCGTTGTCCTACAAGGATTATCCAATTTCGAGTTTGGTTTGAGTTATTTTTGTTACTAAAATTTAAATGATTTGTTCTTTTATAGGTTTACGTGGATGTTGCGCTGGATTAAAATCAGGTTCTGCTCAAAAAGGTATTTTTCTTTCTAGTAAGAGAAGTTCTTGAAGGATTTGGAGGAAACCTGGTGATGTTGGTCATCACATCGACGTTCTTTATTTAAGACTATTTGATCCGAATCTTTAGATGTACAGATCTTTGAATTTTTGGCTAAAGAAATGTTTTAATTCCCTTCATATCATTCAGCAGTTGCGATTTACTTTAATAGTCTCTATACCATGGACTTGTTGAGATATCTGAATTAGATAGCCATAATGCGATTTACAGGGAAGGGTAGAACTATACATTGATCTATTTTGGACATTTAATAATGAAATATTTATTCATAATTTTTTTGGTGTCAGGCATTAAAATTCTCTTATCTAGAGTATATTATACGTTAATTTATACGCACATACCCCT
>ML782024.1:116558-127965 GCA_009831015.1 Picea engelmannii
TGTGTATCTATATTTACCTCAATTTACATGAGTAATGTTTTTCCACATCGTTAATAATCACATTGTCGGCAACTTCTACAACCTATTTATAAAATCCACGGTCATGGTTCTGTATAGATATGAATAAGTATAACACTCCTAGATTCATTTCCATATTTCTTTAAATGTTTACACAGATTGAAATTTCGCCATAGACTTTGAATACCTAAAATGCATATGATCTCTTGACAGGTGGAAAATTTCCAGGATTGTACGTTGGGAATTTTCACAGTTAAATCATCATTTTATACAGGTTAAATCTTCCCTTATCGTGATTGGTTTTAAGTGACTCTGTAATATAGTTTACCATCTAGATTCAATTATATTACTACTACAGATTATATACGTTTCTTATAAACCCATACATTTATACGTTGATCCTGTTACTACAATGGATCACACATACAAGCAATATAGGCATATTCTTTAACAGAGTAGATGATTGTTACAACAGAGAACATACAGAAATCCATATAGATACAGTCGTTCCTACAACAGATAGTGTCCTATGGTCATATAGATACAGTCTTTAGTCGAACCAAATTATTTCTACCACAGATAATTTACAGCAACTCTGTAATTCCATCTAACACATATGATAGTAAGATAATCATCTAGAATAGAAAACGTATACAACCGTTCCAATGACACGAATGCGATAAGGGAAAGTAGAGAAACATATTTGAACTGATTCGCTAGAAAAACAAAAGGAACAACCACGTTCCTCCCAACCATAGAAGCCAAATCACTTGCCCGGTTCACCCCCTAGCCTGACCATGAATCCATGAGGGAAAAATTGGAATCTTCTCTTCAGCAATGTCTTTCAGTTTCAACAGAATCTTCTTGCCTCACATTCAATCAGTAATGTTCATAATAGCAAGAGGTAATTATTCTTCCTAGCATGCTCCTCCTTGCCTCACACTCAGAAAACAGTGTTTATAACAACAAGACGTAATTCCTTTTCCCAGCATGCTCCTCCTTGCCTCACACTCGAAAAATAGTGTTCATAACAGCAAGAGGTAATTCCTTTTCCCATCATACTTGGCAGCGTCAGGGGCTGCCAATGGCCAAATCCCTGATTTTCCACTTGTAACAATCAGCCCTGAGGTAGTTCCAACATGTTCCCCACTCATGGAGTCATGTTCAACTGATTTTAACATGGTTGTTCCATTTGTCCTCCTGCAATAAATATAAAATATTATGTTTTCATACAAGTTTCATAATCAAATAGTTAGTTGGGTCAAATCAGATCTCTACCCAACAGTCATATTAATTAATTACAATTTACCAAATTTGAATTTCGGAATTGCCATAAATGACAAAAAAATTCTAAATTCGAATTTACCAAAAACGAAATAATTTTCCTAACAATTTTCGAATTCAAAAATAATTTATTTTTGGGGATGTCACACTAAACTTTGCAGTATGAGAGATTACTTTACGGCACTATTTTTTTGGTACAGTAGTTGAAACTACATCTCGTATCTTGTAGGGATGACTCCCCAGGGTAACAATGACGCTACGGGGTTGAGACTCATAAACAACATGACACCTCCACATATATGGCTAGCCTAACAGAACATCACATACTTATAGTGGGGAAGCATCACATAGTACCTCATCCTTGAAGGGCTTGATGTTGTATGACAAGCGACACTGATGGATGGCACGAAGATCTCATCCCTGGTGAATCCATTCAATGTTGTATGGTTGCAGGTGTGGTGTTGTTAGAAAATGCAACTGCTTGATGACCTCTTATGAGATGAGTTTCTTCTAGATCATGTTATCAATAATAAAATGAAACGGGGTCACCTTCACCCACATTTGTGACTGGAAATGGTGCTCCCCCTCCTCAGGATCCTTTGGCTCTTTTGGTTGGATTGTTGCGGTCGCGAAAGTAGTAGTGGGTTCTACATAAATTATTTGTCTCCTTTTATTATTGTCAAAATCGAATTCTAAGTTGAGGTTCGGCTCTGTTTCTTTGAGCTCGACCACCAATGAATGTTTCGAGCAACATTCATCAGTGTTGTGCCAAGGGATTTTTTGGAAGTCACACCACTTCCCAATGTCCTTTTTCGTCTTCTTATTACCCTTATTTTCCTATGGCTTGAACTGGTTGTCTCGAGGTAGATTTTTCTGTGAGTTATGGCTTCCTTTACCATACTTTGGTTGTTGCGTATTTTCAAACCCAGATTCCAACTTGTTCTGCTACTTAAATTTCTGCTCGATTTTGACAACATATCTATAAGTGGCTCCCAGTGATGAGATGTCCAAAAAATCCATTTCAGTTTGGATGTACCTATGTAATTCCCTGTGGTATTTCGGAACCAAATGTCACTCGGAGTTTTTGATAGCCATCTTGGTGTGCAAAGTATGGAAGGTATTTGTGAACTCCAACACTATTTGGTCCCACTTTTCATGCAGTGTGGTCCATCTCATGTATTGGTCATCATAGTTTCCCACAGGGTAATATTGCTCCTTAACCACATCCATAAAAAAATACCAAGTGGGCTCAGCCCCAAATATTCCAGACTCCTCTGTGGAATTTTTCTCCTAGTAAGTTTCCCACCAATGTTTGACATGGGGGACAACCTTAAGGAGCAAAAATGTGATCTTTTCTTTGTCGAAAAAATTGTGAACAAGGAAAAACCTTCTAGCAAATTTAACCATTTTTCCAAAGCATGTGCATCGATATGACCTTCAAATATGGGAATATCAAAATTTACTTATACCTTGAATGGGGTAGCGACTCCAAAGTAACTGCTTGATGAAGACATGCCTATTATTGTCGGCAATCGTTGAAGGATTTGGGAAAAATTCTCCAACATCTTGTTTCGTTGTTGCGCAAGGGATTCCACAAGAAACAGCTTGATGGGATCTTCTTCTCCCTCTTTCCTCTTCTCTTCCACCATGGGAGGCTACTTGGGATGGAGAGAGAATTTTTCCTCAAGAGAAACTAGCTCAAGGCCCAACTCTCTATACCCTAACCTCATCGGGGACATGCACTAAGAAACAAAAAGGAGTAGCATGCTCTGATACCAATGATCCAGATTATTTTTTAGAATGAAATGAAAGAAGATATATAACAATGAAATATATAGATATATTGCAATAAAAATCGAGATACAATAATGCACAATTTTTATTAATGAGAGAATGTACAAAAATTGTAAAATTATAGAGTGAATGACTCGCTAGAATGGTGGCAGCTTATCTCTGAGAAGAGATGTGATGGCTATGCTCATTCGCAAGAAGATGATGATGTTTACAATGAGTCTCTAGTGGCCTTTTTAACATAAATAAAATCCAAAACCATAACCCTGGAAGATGAAATGCCAAAATATTTGCGAGCCCCGATGGGGGTAGTTGGTATTTCAATTTCCCAAGGGTGTAACTTTTGCATACGATCTATGTTTGGGGTGCACAATAGCTCTTTTGAAAGGTCAATATAAGGACTAAAAAATTTCTCATCACACTTTAGCTAAATCCTATAGTGTTACTGTGGAGGGCCCAAAAACAATTTTTTAGAGCCTCAAAATGACCCCAAAAGTTTAGGACCCGAGAAGCTATAAAAAAATTGCCAAGGTGGAAACCCCTATTTTGAGACAATGAAATAGGTGGGTGGCCATCGATTTCCACCTGGATCATCACTGGAGTGGAAAAAAACCATACTAGTAACCCGATAGTGAATACGGGAATACTTAATGTGGAAATAAAAGGAGAACCAACGTTTCCAAAAGAAGGGAAAACAAAATTTTCTCCGAAAAAAAGGGGTCCTTTGGTTGGTAGTTCCAGGAACTGATGTCATAGACACAGAATCAACCTAGAGTCTACTAAATCAAAGAGCACACACTACCTGTCAATTTTTCATTGGAACCTGCACAGGAGATCTAGCTAAAGCAAGTACAAACAAAGCTTATCAATAAAGGATGAAAGATTCATATGGAAGAATGAGAAAATATATTCACACTACTCCAATGAGATGACCAGTGAATGAATAATTGATACCAATGATGATCAATATGATACAATGAATGAGTGGAATACACTCATATATAGGAAATAACATTACATAACTAAGAAAAGCAATCAATCAATTAGTTTTCCTTATGAATGCATGCATGAATAATAGTGATGGTCTAAATAGAAAGTCTAAAATAGAACTAATCATTTAAATCCCACTGAACTAGTGTGTCAAAAATAGTAATTTCTTCAACACCCCCCCTGAACATCACTATGGAGTAAAAATGAGTCTCAACAACTAGGCCATATTAGGTACTCATGTATAATGAAACTAATGAACATTGAATAAAAAAAATGATGAAAGAGGGAAAACCACATGGGAACAAACCCCCCCCCCTCAAAATACAATGTATCAAAAGAAGAAAAGGCAGCTTCTAGGAAACTGTGTTCTTCACTCCAAGATGATCCCACAAAGTTTGAAACTTCTTCTCACTGAAATTCTTCGTGAAGATGTAGAAATCTTTATGGATTTGATGAAGTCCTTTGGAAAATTGTCTAGCCTTATACCTCTTGATCCTATGGACCCATATGCACCTGAACATATTTCTTTCTGGTGGAAGTGGAACTAGATCCCAAGTCTGATTCTTTAGGAGTGATTCATACTTCTCTTCCATGGCTTCTTCCCATAAAGGATTCCCCACAACTTCACTATAGAGCTGTGGATCAAAAGATTGAACCATATATCAATGCATGGGCATCTCAAGTTCAGAAGCTGAAAGTACATGAAAAGGATCCTCATGTTGAGATTGAGTCGTCCTTGAATCCAATGGATTCCCTGCAAGGACACCTGCTTCCTGAAGTGTTAATTGTGCCCTCTTAGGCATCTATTGAAGCTTAGGCGTTGGATTCTTATCTAGTTGTACTACCTGCTCATTTCCATGTATAAAATCTAAGTGTATGGAATCATCTCTAATGTATGGAACTGATGTAAGCACAAGAGTATCTCCATGTTGCACTGGAGGTGCATGCAAAGTACTCTCCTTATGTGTAATTAGAAAAGAAGAGTCGTCATCAGCAAACTTAGTGAATTTATACAACCTTGATTTGTGATCCACCTCACCAATTGCAATAATGGAATTGTCATGCATATCAAGTACAGAAACTGAATATGATGTAAATTCAACCTTTTTACCATTATGAGTGATCTAATAAACTAAGAGCATATTCATAGAAAGATTTGGAACATGTAAAACATTCTCAAAACTTCCATTAGGGAGTTCCACTCTTTTCTCTCTTGATACTGCTAATGGAGTATCATCCCCCATGAGAATAGGGGGTCTTGAGCATGAACTCAAAGAAGTGAAAACTTCCTCTTCCGCTGCGATATGATGTGATGCACCAAAATCTATAATCCATGAATTAGATGAGGAATTAATTTCAACAAGAGCATGATGATTACCTTTCTTAGGAGCATGATCTTCTTCCTTTTGCTTCATGACTCCTTATGGAATGAAGTTTCCAAGGTTGTTTTGTTGAAGTACATGTGCCATAAGATCAATTTTCTTCTTCATGCATGTGGATTCTTC
Organism: Picea engelmannii; assembly: GCA_009831015.1. Classification (NCBI taxonomy): domain Eukaryota; kingdom Viridiplantae; phylum Streptophyta; class Pinopsida; order Pinales; family Pinaceae; genus Picea; species Picea engelmannii. Next base: position 122,147 of record ML782024.1, read on the forward strand.
ATGATTTTGTTTACTACAGTAAGTGCAATGATTTCCCTTCTTCTTCTTCTTAAAATCTAAGGGAGAAATCATTGCAGAAAGGTGCGACCACAGATTTGTATTAGTTTCAAGAGGTGATATTACAACTTCCTTTATGAGTAAACAATGAGAAATTTCGCCAAACGGTTGAAAATCCAGTTTTAGAATGGGTCGATTTACTTCTCACGTGGGCTATTTCCTCAGAAAGTGAATATTTTGGGAGAAATCCCTTTGTCTTTTAAATGGATTTTGCTCGCCGAAACTATGATTTTCCTTATTCTCTAGCTTGTCTTGTTTGCTTCAAGCAATGTAGCTCTGATACCATGTCAATGTTTCATTGAAACCTACACAGGAGATATAGCTAAAGCAAGTACAAAAAAATCTTATCAAGAAAGGATGAGAGATTCATATGGAAGAATGAGAAAATATATTCACACTACTCCAATGAGCTGACCAATGAATGAATAATTGATACTATTATGATTGATACCAATGATGATCAATATGATACAATGAATTAGTGGAATATACTCATATATAGGAAATAACATTCCATAATTAATAAAATCAATCAAGCAATTATCTTTCCTTAAGAATGCATGCATGCATAATGGTGATGGTCTAAATAGAAATTCTAAAATAGAACTAGTTAGTTAACTCCCACTAAACTAGTGTGTCAAAAATAGTAATTTCTCCAACACTACCAAAGTCCCTATAAGATAAGAGAAAAAATAAGAAGAAGTAGGGATCTTCCAGATACGGGAAATGAGGTCATCAACGAAGATACGAGAAGTATTTACCCCGACCTCCACATAACAACCCTTCCTAGTGTAAGTAACCCTCGCTTTTTGGGGCCACCCTCTAGGGGTACTGAAAGTGTGATGCAACATCTGCCTCAGGGACCACAAGGAACCTTCTGAAGAAGGAACCCCCCTTGCAGTCACTCGTGTAGAATCCTAGGAAAGGAAACTATGTTTACCAATTTCACAATGGACGATCGGGCAAGTAACCAGATGACAGTCAAGACTAAGAAAATGGAACTAGGAATGGTGAACATAAATCAATGACCCAAATACTAAGAATAAGTGGTGTCACCCCAAGGACCTGCCACTCTTTAAAGCTCCAAACTTGTTGTAGTCCCACTAGGAAAACGATGTTGAATTTTTACTATACTAGGCTCAAGCATGAGGTTTATTTCAATTTTAGAATTTACTTGAACCATAGACAAATGCAGCTACACCATTAACAATTGCTACAATAACCAATATCACAAGAATAAATACCATGCACAAGAACAAAAGAAATACCCTGGGAAACCCTTCTCAACAAGGGAAGAAAACCCAACAATTCTTTGCTATATTCTCAAGAGAAAGACCTCCCACACCATAGACCTAGCACACAAAAGGGTGCTCTAAAAAACCAAGAAGGATAGCGCACAAGAGAGGTGTGCACTTCATCCCTAGAATATGTACTTGCTGAAATTTCCAAAGTCACATGTGTGTTGTGTTTCCTCAATGGGGAAATCATCATTATTTATACTAGACTCGACACATCAAAAGTGGTGTCTATTGGCACAACAGGACCGACCTCAATAACTTAGAATATAATTAATAATTACCATATTAATTATCTTTTACATTAATTATCTTTCACTTTATGGTGGGGCCGACCTATAATCTTTACATCACAATTAGGGTTATAGGTAAATCTAACTCTTAGACAATATAGAAAGGGATCTCACACACCCTCTAGTGCTCATCCACTAGGGGCATGTCCACCTATGCTCAACCACAGGGACATCCAAATCAATAGATATCTATCTCAATGAGTCTCAAAGGAGAATCATTTGGACACACACTCACTAGTGCTCAACCACTAGAGGCACGTCCACCTATGCTCAACCATAGGGACGTCCAACTCAACAGATATCTATCTCACTGAGTCTCAAAGGAGAATCATTTGGACACACACTCACTAGTGCTAAGCCACTAGGGTCACGCCCACCTGTGCTCGGCCACATGGACGTCCTACTCAACAGATCTCTATCTCATTGAGTCTCACATGAGAATCATCTGGAGTACCACATCATCTCAACTCTCTACACAGAGGAGAACAATAACCCATCACATGGGCACCTTCACCCCTCACATGGGTACACATTATTTCATCTCAAACGACACACCCATCTCATGGGCCTCCTCCCCACATAGGGGCACACAATGTTCCATCTCAATCTCACAGAGGAATGACACACCCATATCATGGCCACACCCAGCTCATGGGCTCTCTCACAAGTCGACTCATTCAATCCGTGTCCTGGAGGATGTCTCATGAATCTGTAATCATCAACACTCCCGATCAGCTAGAGAGGCATTCTCCACTTAGCCAAGTCTCTCATAGAAGTACTTGAACTTCATCTTGGAAAGCGGTTTGGTGAAGATATATGCAATATGCTAATGTGTAGGAAGGTACTTCACGTGTGTTTCTTTCCTATGCACCATGTATCTGATATAATGAATTTCATCTCAATGTGTTTTGATCTATTGTGAAACACAGGGTTCTCAAAGAGATTCACACAGCTCTGGTTATCACAATGAATAATGGTAGGATCCATCTCATGATCAAATAATATGTCAGGAGATTTTGAAGCCACACTACTTCGCGGACTGCCACACTCAATGTTATATACTCTGCTTCTGCAGTACTCAAGGTCACATAGCTCTGTTTCCTGCTGCACCAGGAAACCATGGCAGACCCCAAGGTAAAACAACAATGGTATATTCTCTTATGGTCCACTGCGATGCCTGCCCAATATGCATCGGCATATCCTTGAAAACTCAAGTCTACACTGGAGGCATATCTCAGGCAATATACAACTATGCCTCGTAGATATCTCAATACATGCTTCACTACTATCTAGTGAGTTTGTTTCGATTGAATCATGAACCGACTAAGCACATTCATTTCAGAGGATATATTAGATCTGGTTTTAACCAGATACATCAATAATACAATCAGTTGTCGGTACAAATGTGGATCAATATCGCCTGAATCAGTAGAAGCATCATTCATTTTCCTCAAATCCATCACCATCGGTGTAGGAATGGATTTGCACTCTATCATACCAAACTTATTCAATATATTGACTATATATTTTCCTTGACTCAGAAAAATCTCATCAGTCCTTTGCCATACTTCTATTCCCAAGAAGTAGTGCATCATACCCAGATCCTTCATCTCGAATTCATAAGTCAATGCTTGCTTGCATTCAGCAATAAGTCTTTCTCAACTTGATAGGAATAAGTCATCCACATACAACACCAAGATTAGGCACTCATTACCAACAATATGATAATATGGGTTTGGATCAGCTACACTCTAGTTGAAGCCCAAACTCATCAAGAATCCATCCATTTTCTCATACCAAGCACAAAGTTCTTGCTTTAGTCCATTCAGGGATTTCTTCAACCTACACACATGATATTTGTCGTTGTGTGTCACAAATCCTTCTAGCTTCTCGATATAAAATTCTTCCACAATATCACCATTGAGAAAGGTTGTCTTTACATCCATCTAATGTAGTTTCCAACTCATGGATGTAGCTAGTGAAATGATATTACGGATGGAAGTATATCAGGATACTAGAGAAAATGTCTCATCATAGTCAACTCCCTCTACTTGTGAGAATCATCTGGCTACAAATATTGCTTTGTATTTCTCGACACTTCCATCAGCTGCATGCTTGATCTTACAGATCCACTTGGAAGTCACTACAAACTTCCCTTATGGTATTAGAACAATATCCCACACATCATTCTTCAATATGGATTGATATTCTTCTATCATGGATCTTTCCATGCCTGTTGACCTATCGCTTCTCCATGACAAGAAGGCTCAGAATCAATGATGTGGCTCATGGATGAAAAGTAGCTCAAAAATCTCTTTGGTCTCTTGCTCTCTCGGGATGTGCCTCAAGGAGTTGCATGTCCCTCTGCCTCTTGCAGAGTTTTTCAATCTGAGGCAAGCCTTTTATGGCCTACTATAATGTCTCTGGGAACATCAACTGGAGCAGCAGGATCAACAAAATCAATATCCTAAAGTGTCCTACCTTAGGCTTCACTCTCGTGAAGGCTTCTTCAGGGGTCATTCTCTTAAAAATTTGGTAAGGACTCATGTTATGATCATATACTATTGTCATGGATGCTTCTTCCCATAGAACCATAGGTAGATGTTGATCATGTATCATTGCTTTGGTTGCTTCAATGATGGTTATGTTCTTCCTCCTTCTCAAATAGTTTTGAATCCCTCTAATTCAAGTGAATCCCTTTGAAGTCTGAAGGATAAACATATTCCTTTGTTGTTAACCTACCTGGAACTAGAAAACAAATGAAAGGAAACAATACAAGAATATCTCCTAGAGGAGAATAATGAGTACATCTCTAGAATCAAAACAATTTAAGGATTGTTTTCACAGCTACAATGCCTACTTGTAATTTAGAAAACTTAGAAATGTAGGTTAGAGGTATGATAATTAAAACAATCAAACCTAGAGTCTTCACTTGCAGTGTGTTGTTCCTTTGAATGCACTGAGGTCCCTCTGGATCCATGATTTCAACAAAGGTTCCTTCCTCCTGCAAGTACCCTCATGAAAATGATACAAATAATATATACAAGTGCATACTTGAGAGTGTTGATATGATTTCTCCAATTGCACCTAGCCGATCTCTGATCTCTGACATCTTCATGAAGAATATAGCAACGATGTCACCTTTTTTCATCTTGATATTTTGAAGCTAGCCCTTTAATGTAAGAGATTGAGTATATGATTATATCCCTTGCCTTGATGTCATCTTCCTTCCTTTCTTCCTTCTCTTCATTGGTAGTTGTCTTTGTTAAATATTTTTATATCGCCCACACTAGATATTCCTCTTCAAGAGTGATCTGAAGTCTTGACTTCTAGGAACTGAAGTTGCTTGATACATCAAGCCTATCTTCCACCAAGGTTATTTTCATCATATTTTCATATTCTTCACAAACCCTTGTCAATTGGGATAGAAAACCTAACGGCTAGGCTAGGCTAGAAAACTTAGGTTTTTTTGGGCTTATGAATTCTAACAATAATCCTTGAAGGTTAGAAGAACACTGGTGAGCTGAAAAGCTCCTTCAATGAGATACAGAAACCCTAAGACTGAAATTTCTGCAGAAAACTATGAAACGCTAGAAACCCTAGGGTCAAAAATAAAAAATGCTCGGAAATGCAATCTGAAACTTGTTGGAGGTGTGTTGAAGGAGGTTGTACACTCCTGTACAACTTTTATCCCCAACGCTCAATTTTATGGTGTTGAAATGGCCAAACAAGAGAGGGTTGTACAGATTTCTGGAAACCCTAGGACGGTCATATGGTTCTGTAGAAGAGGACGGTTTTCTTTGAATTCTTCTGCAATGGGTTCTTCAAGACCTATGCTTTGATCCCATGTTGAATTTTCACTATGCTAGGCTCAAACATGAGGTTTATTTCAATTTTAGAATTTACTTGAACCATAGACAAATGCAGCTACACCATTAACAATTACTGCAATAACCAAGATCGCAAGAAGAAATACCATGCACAAGAACAAAATAAATAGCTTGGGAAACCCTTCTCAACAAGGGAAGAAAACCGCCCAAAGGGGTTGGATCCAATGGTGGAAAGCGAGGAGTTTTTCACCGTTGGGCAAGGTTCAATTCTCGTGAGGGCTTTACCTGGAGCCATGGGGACACCTTGAGGTAGTGGTCGAACGTGTGGTTGCACCCAGAGATAC
>ML782024.1:152444-185997 GCA_009831015.1 Picea engelmannii
GAAGCCATCACTGACATAAGAATTCGCCAACTGAGGAATAGATCCATTTCAGAGTATCTCATTAAATGGAAGAAACCACCGGTTGAAGATTCCACTTGGGAAGATGATTCTTTTATGTAGAAGCATCCAGAGTTACTCAAGCATTGTGGACAACACTTGTCTCAAGCGGAGGGGCATGTTAAGCCCTAATATTGGCTCATTACCCCTTAATTAGGGCATATTATATTAGTAATGTTATTTTATTTATGTCAGCTTTAGGCCATTAGTTGTAATTATACCTCCTAGTCTCCTATATATACCAAGGAGACATTTTCATGTTGAATCATCTTGTACTTGAACATTTAAGTGGGGTAAAAGGAGGTTGCCCCCTCAAAGAGGCTTATTATCTAAAATTATCTCTTTTTCAAGGCGTTGAGTACTTTTCCTGAGGTTTTTCTATGCTATATTGATGTTTGGTTCTTAACATTGATCATGTAGTCAATCTAGTCACATCCTTAGTGGAACTAGTTGACACGGTGGTCGAGCCGATCCCATCTTTGTTTGATCCCACTCTCCCATTAGAGAGTGAAATCCCAGTGGTTGATCTGTTTCCATCCCTCAACCCCATTCTCCCCTTGGAGAATGAAACCCAAGTTATCTATCTGATATCATCTTCATTCGATCCTACTCTCCCGCTAGAGAGTAAGCCCGATTTTGCCCATGTTTTTCTCGTTGATACAAAATATACCATGTCAGGGGGTATTCCTCCTTCTCCCATGGAACCTCTTCCAAGTAATGAGTCCATCCTTTTCAATTGGGGTGTGCTAACTAGACCTCGTCTTTCCTCTCACATTCCTTTCCAGATTACAGTACAGGTTTTTGGTCGGGACGTTCCTCAGACGACGATAGATGAAGGTGCATCCGTTATTATTTTTTCCTCTCTTGCTTGGAAATATTTGGGTTATCCTCAACTTGCACCGGTTATACAGAATCTATTTGGTTTTAACAAAATAACTAGTCAACCTTTAGGGACTCTTCCTCAATTTCCTGTAACTTTGGGAGGGAAAACTGTCTTTATTGACGTCGTGGTAGTCCAAGACCCCTTGGATTTCACTTTACTCCTTGGTCGAGATTATGTCTATGCCATGAAAACTATTGTGTCCACTCTTTTTCATGTGATATATTTCCCGCATGATGGAAGAATAGTGACTTTTGATCAACTTTAATTCATTGGTCCTGAATCAATGACCTCCCTAAATGGTTTGTATATGCAGACGGTGTCACCCTTGCCACAAGTCAATTATGTGGCATTATTTCCCATGTCTTCAACTTCTGATGACTTCCAGTAGTTGACATGGTTATCTCTTTGATAGGGTCTTTAGAGTTTGATGTCCTTACCCCTGTCGCGACCATCAACATGGTGTCCTTCTAGAGTGTTGTTCTTCCATCTAGTGAATATCTCTCAGAATCCATGACTGAGTTTTGTCCCTTGACATGGTGTCCTTCCAGAGCACTGTCCTCTTGGAAGCCATGATCATGAAGAGCTTTGAGCATGGTTTTCTGATTTCAAGATCATTAAAAAATGAATCCAACTTTGACCATGGTTTTCTGATTTCAAGCTCATTAAAAAATGAAACCAGCTACAAGGATAGTTTTTGTGTCTCTGTGGAAACCTCGTTAAAAAATGAAACAGAGGTTATGAGCATAGTTCTTGTTTCTGTGTCAAGATCGTTAAAAAATGAAACAGAGGTATGGGGATTGAACCTAGATTCTTGAGCATGGTTTTTTTATTTCAAGCTCATTAAAAAATGAAACCAACTTTGACCATGGTTTTCTGATTTCAAGCTCATTAAAAAATGAAACTAGCTGTGAGGATAGTTTTTGCGTCTCTGTGGCAACCTCATTAAAAAATGAAACAAAGGTTACGAGCATAGTTCCTATTTTTGTGTCAATCTCGTTAAAAAATGAAACAGAGGTATGGGGATTATACCTAGAGTTGAGCATAAGTTTTTCTGATTTTAATCTCGCTAAAAAATGAAACCAGTCGCGAGGATAGTTTTTGTGTCTTTTTAGCAACCTCGTTAAAAAATGAAGAAAAGGTTATGAGAATAGTTCCTATTTTTGTGTCAAGCTCGTTAAAAAATGAAATAGACGTCTAGGGATTGAACCTGGATTCATGAGCATAGTTCTTCTCTTATGTCAAGCTTGTTAAAAAATGAAACAACTTCCCCCTCTCTGTTTGAGTCAAGTCCTTCGTCTAGTGTTTGAAGCTTCATTTCATCTGCCTGTATTGTTGGATGAGATGAAGCTTGGGGGGAAATGCTTCCAGCCTCTGGACTTCATGCTGAAGTTAAACCTCTAGCTTTTTAAGATGGGGGCTAAGTACCATCCATGTGTTGGGAAATCACAAACTTAGTTTTCTATGGTTAAAGCTTGTGTAAAAATGAAACCACCTACCCTAAGCATAGTTTTCTATGGTTCAAGCTTGTGTAAAAATGAAACCACCTACCTCAAGCATAGTTTCCTCTGGTTTAAGCTTGTCTAAAAATGAAACCAGGTCCAAGCATAGTTTTGTTAAGTTTTTAATATTGTGAAAAAATAAAATCTATCCCAAGCATAGTTTTGTTTTGTTTTAAATCTTGTGTAAAAATGAAAACAATCCCGATCTTACTCTTTGTTGTTTCTCATGCTCGTAAATACATGAGAATAAGTTATCGAACTTAGTCTTTGTTCTTTCTCATGCTCATAAATATAGGGGAAAAAGTTACCGAGCTTAGTCTTTGTTCTTTCTCGTGCTCGTAAATATGTGAGAATGTAACTGAGTATACTTTTATCACTGTTTCGAGCTTGTAAAGGTTATACAAAAAAGGACCCCCCTGGAGTTCCCTTTAAGCTCTTTTTAGACTCTCTAAACATGAAAAGATTGTCAAGCGACCTTGTTCTTTTCACGCTTGTTAAAGTATTTGAAGAAAACGTCTGTTGAGTGATAGTTTTTCTCTTTTTTGGTCTCATCGGAATACTTTACAAAAAAGGAATTGAGAGAGTTCTCTTTAAGTGTTTTTCAGATTCTATAAACATGAAAAAAACCTGAGTTTTCTATCTTTGGACTCATTAAACAAACGTCGAAAGACCCATACAGGACTGAACCACTCCTTCCTAGGGTTCATTAAACATACTCTGAGGGACTCGTCTGAAGGATGAGCTTACATTTCAAGCATATGTTATCCTCCTCAAGCTTGTGTAAAAATAAAGAGGTACTCGATAGAAATGGTGGGGGGGAAATTAGGAAAGAAATGTGTCTAAACCTATATTCTATGGAAGAGTCACTTTTGAACATGACACCCTTTCACTCACTTTCTATCTAGGCTAAAAAATACGCTTGTCTCTTGATCATACTCCTTTATAAGATTACAAATTGGCCTGTGATCCATGTTGTTGAGTCAGTGTTTCCAAGACAGTTGTCATGTCGTCAATATGTTCAAAGAGAAGATCAACCTGGAAAGCCTTCTATTTCCTCGTCCATTTATGCAGTCCTTAAGCCTTCTATTGCATCGGGCATCCTTGAGTTAGTCCTAAATCACTAGTTACTCTAATCTACATCAAATCTTGTTACCCATTTCGTGTCATTGATGTGGGATACATTAAGTCCCTCCTATGATGAGTCTTTTCTTGTCGACTTCAACTCATTATCCAGGAATTACACTTAGAAACTAATTGGTACCTTGGAACTTGCATGCCTCAATGGAAGGTTTCCTCGCTTTCGACAGTGAGTTTTCATTATTGACCCCTGATCGGGAGATTCCACCGAGTGTTCAAGTTCAGCTCATTAAATCACATTCGTTGGATTGTAATAGAGTACCTTGGGAGTCATTGACATTAATGGTGATTTCCCTTGCACTTGTTAATGGTATACACTAATGACCGGTAATCAAGTGGTTTCTACCATGTTCAACCTCAACACATGTATTCACATGGTTAGATTCGTACTATAGAGTGGTGGAGATGAAGACCCTGGACATTTTCTGATAGATTCAAGTTGTGTTGGAGTATATTTAGTGTACTGTTACATAGATCCACATTGTATGTCTTGTGGCTATGTTCAAATTTGAGTCTTTAACACATAGATCCACAGTGTATTTTTGGTGGCTATGTTCATATTTGAGTCATAATGGCATGGATCCACAATGTATGTTTGGTGGCCATGACCTATCTTACTTGACTTGGATCTTTGCATGTTGGCATTTATGCTTTGAGTCATTTGTATTCTAAGTATGGGAATGCCTACCTCAGTGATGATATATTATTATATTGTATTTCCTTGTTTGTTGGCAGGTTTCCGACCGAATTTTCCTTGTTCCCTACACACACTCGACAAAGTATTTCAGATATCACTCTGTTCTAACTTCATACTTTGGGGGGCTCTCTGTTACACATTATTTTTGTCACCCTTATTACCGTTAATTATGTAAACCTATATGTTTCCTTCAGAGGGGTCAGTGGCCTGAATTCCTTAAGAAAGAAGGGAGAAGAACTTTCCCTGAGAGAAGAAGTTGTATTTTCCTTTGTAAAAAACCCTATTAAGGAAAAATTTTACAGGTTTCTCTATACATAGGGTGCAAAAATGCCTAATTTCTGTAGGTTTCACTATAGCTAGGTTGCAGAGTTTCCACAGGCTACATTACTGCTAGGGTGCGGTGGCCTTCGTACGTGGTAAAAATGAGCATCTTCTCGATGCTTCTAGAAGGAGAATCTTCTATGGCGAGGTGGCGTCTGAATGGTTTGGATCTGACTCGTTTTCATGATTTAGTGGTATCATCCTAACCTCCTCACCTTATCCTCTTCAGCTTATAAAAGGAGAGGAGTTCTCATGGAGAAATTTAGATTGATGAGGGTTTGAGATGGATTGAGCTTGGGAAATTTAGCTTGATCTTGGCTTTGTTAAGATAGATTGTGAATGGAAATCAGATCCATGGTCTCAAAATCCTTAGAGAAAGAAGTGTGTGGAAAGCAAGGAATTGTGGGAAGGAACCTTATGACATAAAGGCATCTGGTTGTAATCTCTCTTCCTATTATTTAATATAATACAGTGGCATGCTTCTTTCCCATAGAATTATCTTTATTTTATTGCATAATTCCTTGATCATATGCATAGGTTTTCATTGAATATACTTTTACTTCTTTCACTTTGGTTGGTTTGTGTCTCATTGCAGGATCAGTATCACAAGAGCACCGGAGCGAAATAGGAACAACAAAGACATAAGAAAGTGACACTTAAAGGTATGTCTCTTGTCTTTTGTTCGATAGTAAATTCGATGATTAGAGCCTAGGGAAAGCGCCATGTTCTGTCTTGTTTTGTTCTAGATATAGGTGGACCTAGGGAGATTATTTTATTTCCACATTTACCGATTTATCCAACAACAACATCAGTGCATGTTACCAATACGAGCACCAAAAAACAAAACCTCCGCTAAAACCTCTACCCACCCAAAAAAATTTCGTTATAGGGAACATCCATTAAAACCTCTGTTATTCATCCAGATTTGATCTTTATATTATTTTTTATATATCTCGATGATTTTAGAGTGGAAAATTTGGAGGAATCATCTTGTAGGGCCATTTTAGTTGCAAGTTCCAGTTTGGAAAATTGGGGTCTGAAACCTTCCAGGGCTATCTTGAGGCATCAAAGGAAATTTTTGGGGTCAAAACTTTCCCACTGTTATCACCATAACAATTATACATGAAAGTCGAGTTTCATATTTAACGATATAGAGACATAACATGATTTGGAGGTCCAGGTCATATGTGGTGGCATGCAGACAAATATAGCAGAGGCGCGAGAGGTAGGACTCGATGGACCGTCGATATTTAAGTGGCCTGGATTGATGGCTAAGGCACATATCAGAGAATGAAGCAGCGCAGAAGATAAATATTTGAAGGTGGGTCAGGGAAAACTACCATGGTTTCATCCATGGATGCGTGGTGCCCTCATAGGTACATCAAGGTGAAAATGGTCTGCCTAAAACCGTTTTCCCAAATCACTGATGTCACATGGTATAATACACCTAATCAACAATTTGTGTGGGGGAGGGTGACGGCTGGTCAAATCACCAAACTTCACATCTGTGCAATGCCAGGTGAACGTCGCAAGAAAACTAACACAAAGACTCATCATTCAAAATAAATTGGTAAAGCGTGACAAACCAACGTACCTGCAAGTAATCTTGTCAGTAATTCATGATTAAAACTCGATGACTACTGATCTTCAAAATATGGGTGGCGTTATTTGGTTCTGGGAAATCATCGTCTCATTCATAAGTAGAGTAATCTCAAACTGGACTGACTTCCATATTTCTGTAGAGTTAGAGAAACCAAAAATCACGTTCTTTGAAGACATGGACAAGGCCAATCAAACAATACCCATTGAAACAGGGTTTTCAAATAACATGGTAAGTTTACCAACAAGTAAGGAAGAAAGGTTGATTGCACAGATTTTAGCAACCAAATTCCATACTGACCCTACGACAGAACCAGAATCAGAGGTCAGAATAAATCATGTCATGAGGGATATAATCATCAACGGACACATGGATGGACTCTACAAACGGGCGGTGAAGAAGAGGCGGAGCAAATGATAGAAGGTAGAGATCATAACTGAAGTGGTTGAAAGTGTTGGGGAAAATCAACCAGTCTGGTTGAGCATGCTAAGGGAAGAAATCTCCAAGATGGAATGAATTCTCAAGTAGAATTGAATACGTTCTAGAAAATTTTGGACATATGGTGTTCAAATAGAAATCTCAGATATGTTAGACCTGTTTGTAATGATCCCTGTAATATAGGAAAATTGTCATTATACTTTACTCTTTTTGTAACTGACCTCTATCTTTAAAACTATGGGGGAGTTTAATCGTTTTGAATCCCACAGTAAATCCTCTATATATATCATCCCGAAGATATAGAAAAAAAGGGAGGAGGGGGCCTGTCCTCGTTGTAGGTAGACTTTGTAAAATCATGGAGCTAAACTAAATATATGATGCAGAAGCAATTTTTTGAATTGTTTATGAAAAGATTCTAATTGGCTGTGATATGAGTTATGTCTTCTTTCATAGTGTGTGTTTCCTGTGTCTTTAAAACTCCATTTGCAAGTTCCTCTTTTAAATTGGAGAGTTAAAAGTTTGGAATTCGTCTAATGATGCTCTAGACTTAGCAATTTAAATTTATGTGATCTCTCTTCTCAACTATTTCAGAATTCATTCTAATATGCTCTGAAGCAGTTATGTGTTTCCTTTTTCCTATTTTGCCATGAAAATTTCAATTTGAAAACTGAGACTAATTGCCTCACTTAGCCTTTCTCCTCTAGACAAGTTCTAATGACCTGCTACTACATTATTTATTTATGACTCCATACCCCAAATGTTACCCTCCACTTCTTCAACAACTTCATAATACCCCCCAAAACGAACCATATCTAGCTAGTGATTGACAAAGATATATCACGTGACACAAGATATCCCTCTTTTAGTTGAGCAGGCTAGTGCTTCATCTATAAAGTTGGTTGAAATATTTACATCTATCATTTGTCTATTCAACCGATTTTTTTTTACAAAGTGCTAACATTCTGACGTTGCTGTCGGGGATGAATTTCAAAAATATTCCCTGGGAAAGAACGACATGGTTGTGTTCTAAGGTCTGAGAGCAACAGACACTTAGGCACATATTGGTTGTATTCCTTCTTTGGCGACTCCACACATCGAAGGTTTGTTTGAATGTGATTCCACTGGTAGAAGACTCCAGAAATTTAAATTTTCAATGGCGACTCCACTCTTAATACAAAATCCAACTTCCAAAACATTATTGGCAACTCCACTCAAGCTTCAAATGAAATTCAGAGACTCCACTAGAAGATGAGATACCTTGACATAGGTATGAAAAGGCATCATGGAAGAAAATAGGTACTTAAAATGGTATCGCCTCCAAAGCATTTTACTATTTGTTATAAGTTACCTCTGCTCCTTCCTTGAACATTCCAAAAAAATATTTCTTTACCTGCTGCATTCTAATGATGATCATGAGAATTTTGAAATTGCATATCCTCCTCTTAAATTTGTACATACATATCCTCACTGTATCACTGATCTTCATAACAATTTTCCATCTCGGCCATGTGATGACCATGACCAAGTTATTCAGCCCCATGAAGCCAAGACTAATATCTCTCCTCCTGTACTTGGTCCAACGTCCTCCAAGACCCAACATAGATACATACCCTTGAAACTACCCCAAGTCCTCCACGATTTCCCTCCAAAGCACTATGAGTATTTACTTGTGTTTGATGGGGAACCTAATGGCATCTCAGTTGAAAAGCACATCCAAGGATTTGAGCATTTTGTAGATTTGTTTGAGATCCTCCATGATGATGTTTGTATGAGGGCCTTCTCTCAATCCTTGAAAGGGGACACCAAAGACTGGTTTAAACATTTGCATCCAGAAACAATTGGCTCATGGGAGGAGTTGAAGAATGTTTTTTTTTAAGTTTTGGGGCAAGAAAAAATATTTGGAGTTACAACTTACAGAGTTCTATGCTTTGGAAAGGCATAAAAATGAAACTATCTCTATATTTAGTAGAAGGTTTTCTAGTATTTACTACAAATTGCCTGAAGAAATTCAACCCACTGAAACTGCTGCCATGCTCCATTATGCAACTAATCTTCACCCATATTTGTATTTCCTCTTGATGGAAAAAAGACCTAAGTCCTTACAAAAAATGTTTAATGATGCTCTGGACATTCAACACAACATCCAAGCATGTAAACAGATACAAAATGAGGGATTGAATGCTCAAGAACATGAAAGTGAATATGAATAGAAAATAGTTGATTGGAATCTTGAGCATAGAATTAACAATATCATAGGTCCTCTTGGAGTTTCCAATGATTATGATTTTGCTAAAAATTATATTCCACTTGTTGAAAGAGGTGTTGATTCAGCTTCTGATCCAGCCCATGATAAGCAAGGGGATGATTATTTTATGTATTATTTTGTAGACAGTCAAGAGGATGAGTTTGCAAATCAATTTGTTGAAGAACATACTGATGTTCCAAGTTTGTTCTTGCTAGATGACATTGCATATGTTGTTGATTTTCCTGTATATGACAAATATGAGGATGATTGTGATGTTGAAGACGTTTCTTTTGAATAGTACAGGGGGATAAATCAACCTATGTATCACAGTTACAAAGAGAAAAATATCGGATCAGCTAAAGAGAATTCTCTACCTTTATGCTTTGTTGCATTTAAATTGTTGAAAGGGAATTCTAAGATCATTGTTGAGGCAAATGAATTGGTGTTGATGAAAAATCACACTAAACCAATGAGACAAATTGACAAGATATTGCAGTGCTCTTCTCATGTGTTTGATGACCCTATTACTTGTTGTGTATAATATCTTGTCAACTCAAAAGTGCAGTCATTGGTTGAAGATAAAGTTGAAAATGATCATGTTCATCAATCCAAAGAAATCAAAAAATGTGCCTGATCCGTAAAGATCTTTTAATGACTATGGTTGAGTTTTTAATTGCATGTGTTAATTAACCATTTGAGAAGCTTAATAAAAAAATGAGGAAAAAAGAGGAATTATGACAGCCATATACACATATGCAGATCTAAAATGAAGTAATAAACAACAAACCATAACAAGAGAATTGATAACGGAGTTCGGCACAATGTTTCCTACGTCTCCGGGCCTTCGTCTTTGTGGGGGAGGCTTCTTTATTTCTGTTAAAATATCAAAACATACATCGCAGCAGTGCCAATCGACTACAAGACTAATCTGGTCATGTTCTTCCAGATCTCTAGAACCCAGCAAAAGAAACGGTACGCAAAACGGTTGACCGGAGCTCCCAAAAATGGCCCGCAAGCGTCTGCTCCTCAATAGCTTCCCTGCATAAAAATGGCTTTGGCTTGGCTTCCCTTCAGCATAACTCTGCTTTGACTATCCTCATGGCCTAAAAAAGGCCTGTTTTATATAGATCTGAAGTTGGTTATCCATCCCCAACTTCCTCCCAAAATTTGGGCTCCAAAAATGCCCAATATCTCCCAAAAATGGGCCAAATACTCCATTAACAGGCATAAAAGTCATAAAAAAATCAAAACTATATAACAAAAAACCACTTTACATATAAATTTGGGGGCATCCCCCAAAAGTGCGTGCCCCTGGTCATATGGGGGGCGGCCATGTGGCTAGGCGCTCCACCTGTGCGCTAGCCCCCTATCTGGGCTTCTGGTCTTCGGGCATATGTATGGGACCACGAGCTAACCACCATAACCCCCCGCGTGCCCTGTTCGGATTAGGTCTGGGTCACATGGGATCCACCAAGATCCATGGGCTAATCCCTATCTACCAACTCTGGGTCGTATGGGATGTCAATATTACCGCGGGCTGGGGCTAGGCCCCAACCCTTTTCGCCCCCGACTAGAACCTTGTTTTAATTTAAATAAAATTATTTCCATATAGTTGTTAAGTTCCACCAGTGGAGTGGGCGGTTAGATCAATCCTGCCAGTCCATAGCGCGGAGGAGGTTTGGGGTTCGACTCCCGTGGAGTCCATAAATTTTTACACTATGTCGGAGAGCCAGCCAGAGGGTGCCATGTGGCAACCCATGACTGGGCCACATGGCACCTCTCCATTCATCGAGAATGATGCCATGTGTCAAACATCGGATGGTCCATGTATCTGCCACATATCTGCCACCTGTCTCCCAGTCAGCAACCGTACTTGCCCAGTCAGCCTGCTGACGTCAGCCCGTGCCATGTGTCTGCCACATCAGCCTATGCCACGTGTCACCCTTACAATGGTGACATGTGTCACCCTCTGACTGGTCCAACTGTACTTGTCGTATGCCCCATCACCTACCATGTGTCATCACCAGGAGCTTCCATGTCAGTTGTACGTCCGTAAGGCCTGTACAGTCAGCCTTCCACGTGGCACTATACGGACTGTACAGTCACCCATTTTTTTTCCTGTTTGGGTTTCCGAACAGAATGCAATATCTTTCGCATATGGAGCCCGTTTGACGAAGTAAATATATGGCCAGAATTAGGAAGACAAGATGGACGCAATGGCATTGGTTTCAATGGATTCCGAGCACTTTCATTTTTGAGCCTTTTTTAGCCCTGTCAGGCTTCTGGATCCGTTTCTGGATCACACCTCCCCACTAAAAGACCTTTTGGTCCCAAAAAGGTTATTGACCAGTCAACAAGCTCGGGATAGGCCACCCGGCTTGTCCTCTGTCTCTGAACTCTGTCCTATGCACCTGTCTCATCAAGATCAACTGTAACACAATCATGACAACTGACAGTATATTGTTAGCCATTTGAACCCTATTACATCTTACTAAAGCCACTATCATCCATGTAGACAACATTACTAATGATAGCATCAAAAAGACGATTGCATATGAGCTGATATACTTGTAATATTTGCACAACATGAGCTTATCTTGAAGTAACTTATGATTGATTTTCCATTCAACAATCATTTCTTGTTCTTGCTTAAGATCGATTACTTCATTTGAAACAATTATTGGTTTGTTGCTTTCTTGCACTGCCTTCTTTAATTGTTCCACTGTTTGAAGTGTTTTATTTTCTTTAACATGATGAGCATGAACCACATAATCATGACCTGCTTTGGTAAATTGATATTGATTCTTTGTCCTGTAGAAGATTGCCTTACGATCATATAAATATGGACTACCTAAGACCATTCCACATTCTCTTAACGACACTACATCACATGTTACTTCATCCACATACTTAGATGAAATTGCAAATTTGATTGTGCGCTACTTTGTTATGTGCATTTGATGATGATTGCTTATCCATTTAAGTGTGTAAGGCTTATGATGTAGTTGTGTTTTTAACCCCAATTGCTTTACCAATTCTTCTGAGATTAGATTAGATTGAGATCCACTGTCGATTAATGTGTCTATCTTAGTGTGTCGCATGATTACCCTTCTATGAAACAAGTTTCTTCTACAATCAATGCCTTCACCAATTTTACCTATCATACCAACCAATGAGATATTTGATTCATCACCTGAATTCGATCCCAAGTCTATGGGTTTTGTTGTCGTTGCCACTGTTTTCATTCCCTTCTTTTCCTTGAACCACTTTGGCCTCTTCTCAGGATGCAACTGCCAACATCTGTCCTCATCATGTCCCTCTTTATTGCAATGCTTGCAAGAGGTATTTCCTTCCTTCCTTGTCATTTCATTTGAATTCTTGCCATGCCTTTTTCTTTTGTCATCTTTCCTTGAAGACGATGATTCCCCCAACACACCTGCTTTCCCTGCTTCAATATATGTAGCTTGAATAGAAACCTCATCAAGGTTAGTGGGTCCAAACATTAAAACGTTTCTAATATGCATAGGTAAACCTCCTATATACTTCATAAGAGTTTCTTGTGTTTGTAAAGGGATATCTAACATTAATGCCATTTTTCGAAATCCATCGTTGTATTCTTGCACTGTTTGTCCTTTTCTTAGTTTTAAAGATTTCCATTCAATTAATGCTTTTTCTTTATAATCCAAAGGATATAATTGTTTCCTAAGTGAAGAAATGAAGCTTTTCCATGATGGAAATACCTTACCCACTTGTTGCGTTCCATTTTGCAACTTACTTTTCCACCATATGAGAGTTGTACCTGCAAGTCTCAAAGATGCCAACTTGATTTGTGTGGCTTCATATTTGATCTGTTACACATTGCAGTATACCTCCATCTTCTTGATCCAATTGTTGAGTTTTTTTGCATTTACTTCACCATCATATATGGGCAACTCAAATTTAACATCAAGTTTTAACAATGGCATTTCATTCTTATTCTTACGAACATTTTTCTTTCCATTAGATTTAGAACTTGAACTTGAAGAAGAAGGAGAATAAGGAGTGATGATGGAGGTGAAGGAGGAATATGAGGATGATCCTCCTCCTCTTCACTTTTTCCCTTTGAAAATTCACCCAAAACTAGTCTTTTTCGTTCCAAGTAATCTTTGTACAAAACTTTCACCATCTTCGACATAGCAAGGAAAGTTTTCCGGAACTCTTTCTCATCCTGAGAAATCCCTTCTTCCGATGCCATCTTCTCGCTGTGAGAAGCTCTCTTTATCAATCCAATTAATGGATTCTCTACAACAATCTCACCTTCACCACGCTGTAGCTTTTCCCTAGTTAACATGCAAAACTCAAATCCAAACATCAACTAGCTCTGATACCACTTGATCTGTAAAGATCTTTTAATGACTGTGGTTGAGTTTTTAATTGCATGTGTTAATTAACCATTTGAGAAGCTTAATGAAAAAATGAGGAAATAAGAGGAATTATGACAGCCATATACACATATGCAGATCTGAAATGAAGTAATAAATATCAAACCATAACAAGAGAATTGATAATGGAGTTCGGCACAACGTTGCCTACATCTCCGGGCCTTCGTCTTTGTGGGGGAGGCTTCTTTATTTCTGTTCAAAGATCAAAAAATACATCACAGCAGTTCCAATTGGCTACAAGACTGATCTGGTCATGTTCTTCCAGATCTCTAGAACCCAGCAAAAGAAATGGCACACAAAACGGATGACCGAAGCTCCTAGAAATGGCCCGCAAGCGTCTGCTCCTCAATAGCTTCCCTGCATAAAAATGGCTTTGGCTTGTCTTCCCTTCAGCATAACTCTACTCTGACTGTCTTCATGGCCTCAAACAGGCCTAGTTTATATAGATCTGAAGTTGTTTATCCATCCTCAACTTTCTCCAAAAATTTGGGCTCCAAAAAGCCCAATATCTCCCAAAAATGGGCCAAATCCTCCATTAACAGGCATAAAAATCATAAAAAAATCAAAACTATATAACAAAAAACCACTTTGCATATAAATTTGGGCGAAACCCCCAAAAGTGCACGCCTCTGGTCATATGGGGGGTGGCCATGTGTCCAGGCACTCCACCTGTGCGCTAGTCCCCTGTCTGGGCTCCTGGTCTTCGGGCATATGTATGGGACCACGGGCTAACCACCATAACCCCCCGCACACCCTGTTCAGATTAGGTTTGGGTCACATGGGCTCCACCAAGATCCATGGGCTGATCCCTATATGCCAACTCTGGGTCGTATGGGATGTCAATATTACTGCGGGATGGGGCTAGGCCCCAGCCCTTTCCGCCCCTGACTAGAACCTTGTTTTAATTTAAATAAAATTATTGCCATATAGTTGTTAAGTACCACCAGTGGAGTGGGCGGTTAGCCCAGTCCTGCTAGTCCGTAGCGTGGAGGAGGTTTGGGGTTTGACTCCCATAGAGTCCATAAAATTTTACACTACGCCGGAGAGCCAACCAGAGGATGCCACATGGCAGCCCATCACTGGGCCACATGGCACCTCTCCATTATTCGAGAATGATGCCATGTGTCAAACATCGGATGGTCCACGTATCTACCACGTATCTTCCACCTGTCTCCCAGTCAGCAATCATACCTACCCAGTCAGCCTACTAACATCAGCCCATGCCATGTGTCTACCACGTCAGCCTGTACCACGTGTCACCCTTACAGTGGTGACACATGTCACCCTCTGACTGGTCCAACTGTACTTGTAGTATGCCGCATCACCTGCCACATGTCATCACCAGGAGATACCATGTTAGATGTATGTCCATATGGCCTATACAGTCAGTCTGCCACATGGCACTGTATAGACTGTATGGACTATACAGTCACCCATTTTTTTTGCCTTTTTGGGTTTTCGAACAGAATGCGATATCTTTTGCATATGGAGCCTGTTTGACAAAGTAAATATATGGCCAAAATCAGGGAGATGAGACGGACACAATAGCGTTGGTTTTGTTAGATTCTGAGCACTTTCATTTTTTAGTCTTTTTTAGCCCTGTCAGGCTTCTGGATCCGATTCTAGATCAGTGCTTATAACAACAATGAAGAAATGGAAGAAAGTTTTGAATCGGGTAAAAGAACCTTGTTGTTGTGTTTTTCCTCTTTCGAACTATTGAAACTAAATATTTGTAATGTTTCAAATAAGAAAGCATCCAAGCATGACGTCAAATATGAAGAAGGCAGTGGACTTACATATGAAAACTATATTCCCGTATGTTTTTCCTCCTTTGAACGGTTAAAAGAAAATCATGAGAGGACAGAAGAAACAGGGAAGTCTGACTACATTCGCAGTGACATTGTTTTTGTTATCATTAATGAATACCAACAACACCCACATGCATTAGATGATCATGTAGCCGATTACTTGAGAGAATATTCAAATTCAGGTTTGCAAACTGTGCTTAACCATCGAATCAAAAAGGAGGAAGAAGTTGATCGAGAAATTGTTGTTAAAGGTTATTTTCCTTCTCCTGAAACTAACATAGATATTCAACAATATTTTCAGCAAGACGAAGTGTTTCAGAGTTGTCTTTCTTCCCTTGAAAATGACGTGGTTGTCTTATTTCTAAGAATCCTAGACAAGGATGAAGATTTTGAAACTGCATCTATGGAGACTCTAAGCAGCGAAAAAACACTTGTAAAGGAAGTTTTCTCTTCTGTCTTGGCTTTTGAAAAGGAAACATCCTTTCATATAATTCATTACTCAAAGACACATTATATAGAAAGGGTTTACAATCAGAAGCTACAAATAATAATGGATTGCAATCTTAAGGATAAAGAAAGTAACGAATCAGTGTTTGTATCAAATATAAATCTTTTTACATCAGACGATGTATTCTCGTCATGGTTTCCTTATGACTCAAAAAGTTCTTACTACCAGACTTCTCGACAAATCTGTCAGTTTCTCAATAGAAATCAACAAATTAAATCACCTCAAAACAAAAATGCAGCGGAAGGAGTGAAGCACGATAGTTGTTTTGTGCATATTTTAGAAGATCCATTTGCGGTCTTATTGGAGGAAGTAAACAGTCTAAGTGTCCTTGATTTTTTGAGACTTGAATCTATGAATGAAATTTTGAATGAATCAACAGAAAAGATTTGGAGCAAACTAGTGCAAAGAAAATGAACAACGAATAAAATTTTGTCATGGTTGCATTGGGATTATGATTTCACTTGATTGATAGTGATTTTCAACAGTTAGGGTAGGTAGGAGTGTGTGAATAAGCTTGTTGGTCAAACATTGCTTTAAATTTTCAGCAGTATGTATAGTTAGACCCTAGTAGTATTTTCTTTTTTAGTATCCAATTGAGAACAACCCGATTTTAAAATTTTGACGTTTAGTCTCCAAGACGTAACTAGATGAAAGCACATGTTTTGAAAGTGGCCCAACAAAGAAGGCACCAGGTCTGCAGTTATTTGCTACCTCATAATGAGGATAGCATCCCTAGTTGGAGTCTATTTTATAACCATAACAATTATACATGAAAACCGAGATTTAGATTTAGCAATGTAGAGACATAATGCAATTTGGAGGTCCAATTCATATGTGGTGGCATGCGGACAAATATAGTGGAGGCATGAGAGGCAGGACTCGACGGACCGTCAATATTGAAGCAGCTCAGATCGATGGATAAGGCACATATCGGAGAATGAAGAAGCGCGGAAGATAACTATTCGAAGGCAGGTCGGGGAAAACTACTGTGGTTTCATCCATGGATGCGTGGATCCCTCAGAGGTACATCGGGGAAAAAAGAGGTCTGCCTAATATTTTTTCCCAAAGCCCTGATGTCACATGGTCTAATACGTCTAATCAACAATTTGTGTGGGGGAGGGTGACGTTTGGTCAAATCACCTAACTTCACATCTGGGAAATCCTAGATGAACATCGCCGGATAACTAACTCAAAGACTCATCATTCGAAATAAATTGGTAAAGCATGACAAACCAACATACCTACAAGTAATTCTGTCAGTAATTCATGATTAAAACTCAATGACTACCGATCTTCAAAATATGGGTGGCGTTATTCAGTTCCGGGAAATCATCGTCTCATTCATAAGTAGAGTAATCTCAAACTGGACTGACTACCAGATTTTTGTAGAGTTAAGGAAAACAAAAAACACGTTCTCTGAAGACATGGATAAGTCCAATCAAACAATATCCATTGAAACAGGGTTTTCAGCTAACATGGCAAGTTTATTGATGAGTAAGGAAGAAAGGTTGATTGCATAGATTTTAGCAACCAAATTGCATACTGACCCTGCAACAGAACCAGAATTAGAGGTCAAACTAAATCCTGTCATGACGGATCTAATCATCAACGGAAACATGGATGGACTCTAAAAGCAAGCGGTGAAGAAGAGGTGGAGAAAATGACAGAAGGCGAAGATTAGAACTGAAGCGGTTGAATGCATTGGGGAAAATCAACTAGTCTGGTTAAGCACGCTAAGGAAAGAAATCTCCAAGTTGGAATGAATTCTCAAGTAGAATTGAATACGTTCCAGAAAATTTTGGACATATGGCTTTCAAATAGAAATGTCATATATGTCAGACCTGTTTGTAACGATCCTTGTAATATAGGAAAATTTTCATTATACTTTACTCTTTTTGTAACTGGCCTCTATGTTTAGAACTACGAGGGAGTTTAATCATTTTGAATCCCATAGTAAATCCTCTATATACATCATCCCGAAGATACAAAAAAAAAGGGAGGAGGGGGCCTGCCCTCGTTGCAGGTAGACTTTGTAAAATCATGTAGCTAAATTGAATATATGATGCAGAAGCAATTTTTTGAACTGTTTATGAAAATATTCTAATTGGCTGTGATATGAGTTATGTCTTCTTTCATAGTGTGTGTTTCCTGTGTCTTTAAAATTCCATTTGCAATTCCTCTTTTAAATTGGAGAGTTAAAAGTATGGAATTCGTTTGATGATTCTCTAGACTTAGTAATTTAAATTTATGTGATCTCGCTTCTCAACTATTTCAGAATTCATTCTAATATGCTTTGAAGAAGTTATGTGTTTCCTTTTTCCTATTTTGCCATGCAGATTTCAATTTGAAAACTAAGACTCATTTTCTCACTTAGCCTTTCTCCTCTAGACAAGTTCTAATGACCTTCTACTGCATTATTTATTTCTGACTCCATAGCCCAAATGTTACCCTCCACTTCTTCAGCAACTTCATAATACCCCCCAAAACGAACCAAATCTAGTCAGTGATTGCCAAAGATATATCAAGTGACACAAGATATCCCTCTCTGAGTTGATCAGGCTAGTGCTTCAGCTCTAAAGCTGGTTGAAATAGTTACCTCTATCATTTGTCTATTCAGCCGGACAAATTTTATAAAGTGTTAACATTCTGGCGTTGCTATCGGGGATGAACTTGAAAAATCTTCCCTGGGAAAGAATGACATGGTTGAGTTCTAAGATCTGAGAACAGCAGACACTTAGGCACATATTGGTTGTATTCCTACTCTAGCGACTCCACACATCGAAAGTCAGTTTGAAGGTGATTCCACTGGTAGAAGAATCCAAAAATTTAAATTTTCAATGGCGACTCCACTCTTAATACAGAATCCAGCTTCCAAAACATTATTGGCTACTCTACTCAAGCTTCAAATGAAATTCAGAGACTCCATTGGAAGATGAGATACTCTGACATAGGTATGAAAAGGCATCATGGAAGAAAATAGGTACTTAAAATGGGATCTCCTCCAAACCATTTTACTGTTTGTTATAAGTTACCTCTGCTCCTTCCTTGAACATGCCAAACAAATTTTTCTTTACCTGCTGCATTCTAATGATGATCATGAGAATTTTTAAATTGCATATCCTCCTCTTAAAGTTGTACATACATATCCTCACTGTATCACTGATCTTGGTAAAAAATTTCCATCTGGGCCATGTGATGACCATGACCAAGTTAATCATCCCCATGAAGCCAAGGCTGATATCTCTCCTCTTGTACTTGGTCCAACATCCTCCAAGACCCAACATAGACACATACCCTTGAAACTACCCCAATTCCTCCACGATTTCCCTCCAAAGCACTATGAGTATCTACTTGTGCTTGATGGGGAACCTCATGGAATCTCAACTGAAAAGCACATCCAAGGATTTGAGCATTTTGTAGATTTGTTTGAGATCGACCATGATGGTGTTTGTATGAGGGCCTTCTCTCAATCCTTGAAAGGGGACACCAAATACTGGTTTAAACATTTGCATCCAGAAACAATTGGCTCATGGGAGGAGTTGAAGAATGTTTTTTTATAATTTTGGGGCAAGAAGAAATCTTTGGAGTTACAACTTATAGAGTTCTATGCTTTGGAAAGGCAAAGCAATGAAGCTATATTTATATTCAGTAGAAGGTTTTCCAGTATTTACTACAAATTGCCTAAAGAAATTCAACCCACTGAAATTACTGCCATGCTCCATTATGTGACTACTCTTCACCCAGATTTGTCTTTCCTCCTGATGGAAAGAAGACCTAAGTCCTTACAACAAATTTTTAATGATGCTCAGAACATTCAACACAACATCCAATCATGTAAACAAATCCAAAATGAGGGATTGAATGCTCATGAACATGAAAGTGAATATGAACAGAAAATAGTTGATTGGAATCTTGAGCATAGAATTGACAATATCATAGGTCCTCTTGGAGTTTCCAATGCCTATGATTTTTCTAAAAATTGTATTCCACTTTTTGAAAGAGGAGGCGTTGATTCAACTTCTGATCCATTCCATGATAAGCAAGGGGTTGATTATTTTATGTATTCTTTTGTAGGCAGTCAAGAGGATGAGTTTGCAAATCAATTTGTTGAAGAACATATTGATGTTCCAAGTTTGTTCTTGTTAGATGACGTTGCATATGTTGTTGATTTGCCTGTATATGAAAAATATGAGGATGATTGTGATGTTGAAGACATTTCTTTTCAGGAGTACAGGTGGATAAATCAGCCTATGTATCACAGTTACAAAGAGAAAAATATCGGATCAGCTAAAGAGAATTCTCTACCTTTATGATTTTTCGGATTTAAATTGTTGAAAGAGAATTCTAAGATCATTTTTAAGGCGAATGAATTGGTGTTGATGCAAAATCACACTAAACCAACGAGACAAATTGACAAGATATTGCAGTGCTCTTCTCATGTGTTTGATGACCCTATGACTTGTTGTGTAGAATCAGGTAAAAGAACCTTGCCATTGGGTTTTTCCTCTTTCGAACCGTTGAAACAAAATATTTGTAATGTTTCAAATTAGAAAGCATCCAGGCATGACGTCGAATATGAAGAAGGAAGTGGACTTACATATGAAAACTATCTTCCCTTATGTTTTTCCTCCTTTGAACATTTGAAAGCGAATCATGAGAGGATAGAAGAAACCTGGAAGTCTGACTGCATTCGCAGTGGCACTATTTTTGTTATCAGTAATGAAGACCAACAACACCCACATGCATTAGATGATCATGTAGTCGATTACTTGGGAGAATATTCAAATTCGGGTTTGCAAATTGTGCTTAACCATCGAATCAAAAAGGAAAAAGAAGTTGATCGAGAATTGTTGTTAAAGGTTATTTTCCTTCTGCTAAAACTAACATAGATATTCAACAAAATTTTCAGCAAGACGAAGTGTTTCAGAGTTGTCTTTCTTCCCTTGAAAATGATGTGGTTGTCTTATTTCTAAGAAGCCTGGACAAGGATGAAGATTTTGAAACTGCATCTATGGAGACTCTAAGCAGCAAAAACACACTTGTAAAGGATGTTTCATCTTCTGTCTTGGCTCCTAAAAAGGAAACATCCTTTCATATAATTCATTACTCCAAGACACATTATATAAAAAGGGTTTACAATCAGAAGCTACAAATAATAATGGATTGCAACATTAAGGAT
Source organism: Picea engelmannii (assembly GCA_009831015.1). Taxonomy (NCBI): domain Eukaryota; kingdom Viridiplantae; phylum Streptophyta; class Pinopsida; order Pinales; family Pinaceae; genus Picea; species Picea engelmannii. The sequence continues at coordinate 173,238 of ML782024.1, forward strand.
AAAGAAAGTAACAAATCAGTGTCTGTATCAAATATAAATCTTTTTACATCAGACGATGTTCTCCCGTCACGATTGCCTTATGACTCAAAAATTTCTTACTACCGGACTTCTCGGCAAATCTGTCAATTTCTCAATACAAATCAACAAATTAAATCACCTCAAAACAAAAATGCAGCAGAAGGAGTGAAGCACGATAGTTTTTTTGTGCATATTTTAGAAGATCCATTTGCAGTCTTATTGGAGGAAGTAAATAGTCTAAGTGTTCTTGACTTTTTGAGACTTGAATCTATGAATGAAATTTTGAATGAATTAGCAGAAAATCTTTGGAGCAAACAAGTGAAAAGAAAACGAACAACGGATAAAATGTTTTCATGGTTGTATTGGGATTATGATTTCACTTGATTGACAGTCCTTTTCAGTAGTTAGCGTAGGTAGGAGTGTGAAAATAATCTTTTTGGTCAAACATTGCTTTAAATTTTCAGCAGTATGTACAGTTAGATCCTAGCAGTATTTTCTTTTTCAGTATCCAGTTGAGAACAACCTGGTTTTAAAATTTTGACATTTAGACTCCAAGACGTAACCAGATGCAAGCACATGTTTTGAAAGTGGCCCAATGAAGAAGGCACCGGGTCTGTAGTTATTTGCTACCTCACAAGGAGGATAGCATCCCCAGCTGGAGCCTATGTTATCACCATAACAATTATACATGAAAATCAAGTTTCAGATTTAGCAATGTAGAGACATAGCACGATTTGGAGGTCCAAGTCATATGTGGTGGCATGCGAAAAAATATAGCGGAGGTGCGAGAAGTAGGACTCGGCGGACTGTCAATCTTGAAGCAACCCGGATTGATGGCTAAGGCACATATCGAAGAATGAAGCAGCATAGAAGATAACTATTCGAAGGTGGGCTAGGGAAAACTACCGCAGTTTCATCCGTGGACACGTGGCACCCTCAGAGGTACATCGGGGAAAAAAGTGGTCTGCCTAAAACCGTTTTTCCAAATCCTCGATGTCACATGGTCTTATACGTCTAATCAACAATTCATGTGGGGGAGGGTGATGGCTAGTCAAATCACCTCACTTCACATCCGTGCAATGCCAGGTGAATGTCATCAGATAACTAACTCAAAGACTCATTATTCGAAATAAATTGGTAAAGCATGACAAACCAATGTACCTGCAAGTATTGTTGTCAGTAATTCATGATTAAAACTCGATAACTACCGGTCTTCAAAATATGGGTGGCATTATTATGTTCCGGGAAATCATCGTCTCATTCATAAGTAGAGTAATCTCAAACTGGAACGACTTCCGGATTTCTATAGAGTTAAGGAAAACAAAAATCACGTTCTCTGAAGATATGGACAAGGCCAATCAAACAATATCCATTGAAATAGGGTTTTCAACTAGCATGGCAAGTTTATCATCGAGTAAGGAAGAAAGGTTCATTGCACATATTTTAGCAACCAAATTCCATATTGACCCTGTGACAGAACCAAAATCAGAGGTCAAAATAAATCTTGTCATGAGAGATCTAATCATCAATGGACACGTGGATGGACTCTACAAGCGGGTGGTGAAGAAGAGGCGGAGCAAACGACAAAAGGCAGAGATCAGAACTGAAGCGGTTGAAAGTGTTGGGGAAAATAAAACAGTCTGGTTGAGCATGCTAAGAGAAGAAATTTCCAAGCTGGAATGAATTCTCAAGTAGAATTGAATACATTCTAGAAAATTTTGGACATATGGCATTCAAATAGAAATCTCAGATATGTCACACCTGTTTGTAATGATCCTTGTAATATAGGAAAATTTTCGTTATACTTTACTCTTTTTGTAACTGACCTTTATCTTTAGAACTACGGGGGAGTTTAATCATTTTGAATCCCACAGTAAATCCTCTATATATATCATCTCGAAGATATAGAAAAAAAGGGAGGAGGGGGCCTGCCCTCATTGCAGGTAGACTTTGTAAAATCATGGAGCTAAACTAAATATATGATGCAGAAGCAATTTTTTGAACTGTTTATGAAAAGATTCTAATTGGTTGTGATATGAGTTATGTCTTCTTTCATAGTGTGTGTTTCCTGTGTCTTTAAAATTCCATTTGCAAGTTCCTCTTTTAAATTGGAGAGTTAAAAGTCTGGAATTCGTCTAATGATGCTCTAGACTTAGCAATTTAAATTTATGTGATCTCTCTTCTCAGCTATTTTAGAATTCATTCTAATATGCTCTGAAGCAGTTATGTGTTTCCTTTTTCCTCTTTTTCCATGAAAATTTCAATTTGAAAACTGAGACTCATTGCCTCACTTAGCCTTTCTCCTCTAGACAAGTTCTAATGACCTGCTACTGCATTATTTATTTCTGACTCCATATCCCAAATGTTACCCTCCACTTCTTCAACAACTTCATAATATCCCCCAAAACGAACGAAATATAGCCAGTGATTGCCAAAGATATATCAAGTGACACGAGATAGCCCTCTTTGAGTTGAGCAGGCTAGTGCTTCAGCTCCAAAGCTGGTTGAAATAGTTACCTTTGTCATTTTTCTATTCATCCAAAAAAAAAATTCAGAGTGTTAACAACCACCATAGCTCGTACCCTGTGACACTATTCTACACATTGAGACATTTCCAACGGTGCAAAAAAAGCACTAATCGGAGCTCGTATGCAAAAGTTATGCCTCTTGGAAGTTGACCTATTGTGTTGACTACCATGGTATGAGAGGATGCCACACCAACCCCCATTATTCATGCATATGGGGCTATCTAGGTGAGTTATTTCAAGAATACTCTAGAAGGTTCAAAACCCTACCACAATTGAGAGTTGAGGAAGTAAAAAAAACTATCCCTAGATGGATATCGTACTATGTTAAATATCGGGCCACTAGGAGGAGAAGGTGTTCCATTATTTTGCATTGTATCTTGTTTTGTAGTTGAGAAAAACATATGACAGTGGTATTCTATGAGAATAATAGAGGAGGATATATTTTTTAGTAGCCATACAGGTCACATGTCCTAGGAAACTCCACACATACTGCCTCTTTATTTGTACTTGCATCATTTTTAAACCAGATAAAAGAGAGCAAAGCAACCTCACCTTCTAGTTGGGTTTTCTCTCATATTGGGTTTCTCGGGTGTTATCACATATAGTTTTCAAGGGAAGAAGGTCGTCCAAGTCCTTGGTCTGCACAAGAAGCTTCCAAGCGCAACATTCAAAAGCAGTCCATTTCGGGGTTGAAATACAGGCGAGCAGATGGCTTTATTTTTCCAATGATTGAAATCCTAGGAGCAGGTCAGATCAACGGCTCACATGTATTTGACATGTCAAATTGTGCAGGGATTAGTGTCTAGGTAGAAGCCTTAGAGTTTCATATCAATCACCATGCATCCTCATCCAGCGGACGTTCACAGTTTACTTCCAGAATTTGGGCTTCGGGAGTTTTATCTTCTCTCCTCTCGCTTTCATCGGGAATGTTTTATCGCAAATTCCGTCGATCATTGTCATGTGTCCTTCTAGATATATCGATGGTAGTTTACTTCATTACTTTGGGCTTCGGGAGTTTTAGCCTCCCCGCTCTTGTTTTCCTTCGAAGTAGTTTCTCCCAGAGTCCAAAAATCCATGTCGTGTGTCCTCCTTAGATCGACGATCATCATTCACTTCAGAGCTCCAGCTCTACATGCAGACCATCCCCGAGCTCTGAAGTGCCAAAGTATGTGGAAGTCATCAATTCAAACATTTCATGATCTCATCATTCATGACACCTGGCATCCATATGGCACCAACACGTGTCACCTCTCTTTTCATGACACATTAGCATAGCGACGTCGGGCCACCACGTTAGATCATCCTCCGGGAATTGTTCTTGTTCAACTCCAAAATTAGCGCCATCTCCAAGCGCGGTTAGAATGATTCCAAGGTTGGCCAGCGGATAAAATCTTTGGTGGGGGTGCTAAAGTAGTCGGCATGCCCAGATCTCAGATCCTATCAAGATCAACGACCTCAAATCATTTCGGGGCCGCAAGATGCTCAGGTGATAAAAGGCCTTGAGCGGGCCAAAATCCTAGCTAGGGTTTTGTGGGGAGGATACATGGCGGAGGAGGGTGCATTTCAGGCCCAAAAGCGGTGTGGGCCTAAACTGATTCATGCGGCTCTGAAATCATGTGTGCATATGATGCCTTATCCAATAGCGATAGGTGGCCACCTGATACTCATCTCGCCGCGCTCCGATCCCGAGGAGGATTCAGTTAATGGAAAAGGACTGGTCATTGAAACCTCATCTCAGTCCATAAATAGAAGGCATAGAATCCATGGCCGATAATACTGGACTGTCAGCCCGAGGTACCACAGAGGGAAGTTTGCTCCAGAAATACACATACTGACCTGAGCTCACGTCTGACAGGAGAACACATGCACAGTCTGACAGAAGGGTACGTAGACAAAATATTTGAATGGGATGTCCAGGTCATACTCCTGAAAGTTGTGGACTATTCTGGTTATAAATAGATCAGTTTAGATTTTGTAAATGGAGGTATTTTTCAAAGGCTAGAGAGCCTAGAGTCTTTTAGGAGCAGGGCTCTATATTTCTTAGTTTTTAGGCCTAGGGGCTTGGATTGTAAATATTAAGTTATTGAAGATTCCTTTGAGTTGTTTTTATCAAATTGTCTTCTTAGTTTACATGTTGTTATGTTTTTCTTGTCTGGATGTAATCTCTCTAATCTATGGATTCTTAAGGTGGTAGAGGATCTGATGTCATCTTGCCCATTTTTCATGGTTTATCACACATACGTTATTGTTTTTCTTCTTGTCTAGATGTAATCTCTTTGATCTATGGATTCCTGAGGCGGTAGAGGATCTGTTGTCATCTTTCTAATCTTTCATGGTTCATCACTCAGATCCTTCTTGTTTTCCTTCTTGTCTGAATGTAGTATCTTTGATTCATGGATTCCTGAGGCGGTGGAGGATCTACTTTCATATTGCCCATGTTCATCGTTCATCACTCAGACCCTTCATGTTTTCCTTCTTCTATGAATGTAGCATCTGTGATTCATGGATTCTTGAGGTAGTGGAGGATCTGTTGTCATCTTTCCCATGTTTCACCATTTATAACTCAGACACTTTCTCTTTTTCTTCTCCTCATCGCCACATAAACACTTTTGTTTGATAGGAAGTTTAAATGTCTTCATTATTCACGATACTTAGGACTCTGTAGCCCAACGGTCTAAACTGATTTGTAGTTACTTATGTTATCTTTTCCTCTCCCTACAGTATTACCGATCCACCTACCCAAACCATTTTAATCTATTTTACTTTTTGATGGGTACTGGGCTTATCCTCTTGCAGTCTGAGGGTGACTCTCAATGATAACATTAATGGCATTATTCTCAGGGAACAGAGTAACAAAATATCTTTCCCTGGGAGAACGAAAATGATAAGACCTGATCTTTGATGGTGAACAAATACCAGACACATTCAAACTTCATATCATTCACCTAGTGACTCCATGGTTAAATAATCTAGTGGAAACTCCACAGTTTTAAGAAGTCATATTTTCAGATGGAAGCCATCTTGGCTCGAAGGTTTTCTCCTTTTAATTTCTTTGTTGTTCCTGGTTTTCCAAATGTTGTTTCTACTATAGATGAGTGGGGTTATTTTTTCCCCATATTTAGAGAACATAGAGATGACAACCCTACTGATCATTCGCTTGAGTTTCATGAACTCATGCATCAGTGGGGAATACATCATGGGTATGTATTAATGAATATGCTCATGTAATCATTAGAGGGATATGCTCGTGGTATCGATCCTTTCCCCCTGCTAGCATCTCCTCATGGAACAGTTCCATGTTGCATTCAACAAGCATTGTAAAAGGTTTTTTGTAGCTGATTTGCTTTTTGAAAACTATTGTGAAGAATTTGGATCTCATATTCGACAGTCACTTATTAGTTCTTCTAGTAGTAAGGATTTTTCTGTTGAGGAAGTGGAGGAAGATTCGGTTATACATGAGTCTTATTATAATCCTTTTATTCAAAAATATGATGTTGGGAATTACATTAATGATTAAATCGATGATAGCAAGGCTTTGGATACATCTTGCATTATTCTAGGTGACTCAGTTAGTCGTTGTTATGATACATCTATTGTTCTATGTTCTCATAAAGATTTGATTAACTATGAGGAAAGTGATGTTGAAGGTCACGAGAAAATTTTTCCCCTTCCTTATGAAATGGTTGAGAAAAAGGAAATCTACAAGTCTGAAGATGACATGCTGGAGCTAGAACGAGGAAAAACCAGAAATGCAGAATATATACCCATTCATTTCAAACAACAATATGAGCAACATGTTAAAGAGGAACAACCATCCATTGATATATATGAGGAGATTTTTTTCCATCAGCTAACACATGTTATCAGAGAAGGAAAAAGAGAAGTGGATTAGCAGCCTACATCAGCCTTTCACTCACTTGTGCTTGCCACAGACATTCAACCATATTTGAGTAGTTGTAAAGCAGAGCATGTTTTGTGTTACCAACCCAGTAGGTTTTATCACCTATTTTATGACCCTGTAGGGGAATACATGGAGTTGCATTTCCTCAATGTATTGGAGCCTCCAAACATTATCTTACCATCATCATTAGGAGGAAATATGAAGAATGTGATCAATTTGTTGTCACATTTTCATTGTCCCTTGCTGACCAGTGACAGAGTAAGTAAGTTTTCCATTAGGAAGTTATTTGAATGGCTCTAGTGGAAGTTTGTTTTCACCTAGAACATTGTAAAATGTCAGTTGCTCTAGGATTGTACATAAATAAGCTCCTTCTGGAGCATGTTTGTTTGTTTTCATTTTGTAAGTACAATAATGTACATGTTAGCCTGTGGTCCTCAGCAAAATGTATTTGAGCTCGACTCCACAACCCAACAGCTAAGACACTGGAACTGCACGTTCTTAGCAACTCACAGGGAGCATTCCATCCCTTGTGGAGCCAAATGTTATCACATATAGTTGTCAAGGGAAGTAGGTCATCCAATTCCATGGTCTGCACAGGAAACGTCCAAGCTCAGCATTCAAAAGCAGTGCATTTCGGGTTGAAATACAGGTGAGCAGACAAGTTTATTTTTCCAATGATGAAAATTGCAGGAGCATGTCATATCAACGGCTTGCATGTATTCAGCATGTTAAATTGCACGAGGATGAGTGGCTAGGTAGAAGCCCCAAAGTTATAGATAAAGAACCATGCATCCTCATCCAGCAGACGGTCATGATTTACTTCGAGAATCCAGGCTTTGGGAGTTTTAGCTTCTCCCCTCTCGCTTTCATCCATAATGTTTTCTTCCAAATTCCACTGATCATTGACTCGTGTCCTTCAAGATCTATCAATGGTAGTTTACTTTGGGACTTTGGGATTTGGGATTTTCAGCCTCCCCACTCCCATTTTCCTCCGAAGTATTTTCTCCCAGAGTCCACAGATCTCTATCACGTGTCCTCCTCAGATCGATGGTCATCATTCACTTTAGAGATCCATCTCTACATGAAGACCTCCCCCTAGCTCTGAAGTGCCAAAGTATGTGGAATTCATCAGTTCATACATGTGGCGTTCTCATCAATCATGAAACCTGACATCCATCTAGCACCAACACGTGTCACCTCTCTTTTCATGACACATCAACATAGCGACGTCAGGCCACCACGTCAGATCATCCTTCAGGAAGTGTTCTCTTTCAATGCCAAAATTATCTCCATATCCAAGCGCGGTTAGAATGATTCCAAGGTTGGAAGATGGATAAAATATTTAGTGGGGGCGCTAAAGTAGCCAGCATGCCCAGATCTCAAATCTCGTCCAGATCAACAGCCTCAAATCATTTCAGGGCCACAACATGCTTGGGCAATAAAAGGCCTTGAGCGGGACAAAATCCTAATCACAGTTTTGCAAGGAGGCTACATGGCAAAGGAGGGTGCATTTTGGGCCCGAAAGTGGTGTGGGCCTAAACCGCTTCCCGTGGCCCCAAAATTACGTGCGCATATGATGCCTTATCCAATAGCAACAAGTGGCCTCCTGATTAGTTGTACTATCGCACTCTGATCCTGAAGAGGATTTAGTTAATGGAAAAGGATTGGTAGTTGAAACCTCAGCTCAGTCCATAAATAGAAGGCGTAGAATCCATGGCCGAGAATATTGGACTGTCGGCCTGAGGTATCATAGAGGGAAGTTTTCTCCAGAAACACCCATATTGATCTCAGCTTGCGTCTGACAGGAAAAAACACACACAGTCTGACAGAAGGATGCACAGATGAAATATTTGAATGAGATGGCTAGGTCATACTCCTGGAAGTTGTGGACTATTCTGATTATAAATAGATTAGTTTATATTTTGTAAATGGAGGTGTTTTTCATAGGCTGGAGATCCTAGAGAGTTTTAGGAGCAGGGCTCTATATTTCTCAGTTTGTAGGCTCGAGGGCTTGGATTGTAAATATTATGTTATTGAAGATTCCTTTGAGTTTTTTTTATCAGACTGTCTTCTTAGTTTACATGTTGTTAAGTTTTTCTTCTCTAGATGTAATCTCTCTATGGGTTCTTGAGGTGATAGAGGATCTGTTGTCATCTTGCCCATTTTTCATGGTTTATCACACAAACGTTATTTTTTTTCTTCTTGTCTGGAAGTAATCTCTCTGATTTATGGATTCCTGAGGCCATAGAGGATATGATTTCATATTTCCCATCTTTCATGGTTCATCACTCAGACCCTTCCTATTTTCCTTCTTGTCTGAATGTAGTATCTGTAATTCATGGATTCCTAAGGCAGTGGAGGATCTATTGTCATCTTTCCCATGTTCATCATTCATCACTTAGACCCTTCATGTTTTCCTTCTTGTCTGAATGTAACATCTGTGATTCATGGATTCCTGAGGTGGTGGAGAATCTGATGTCATATTGCCCATGTTTCGTTGTTTATCACTCGGACACATTCTCTTTTTCTTCTCCTCATCACTACATAAATCCTTTTGTCTAATAGGCAATTTAAATTCCTTCATTAATCACGATACTTAGGACTCCATAGCCCAACAGTCTCAACTGATCTGCAGTTATGTCGGTTATCTTTTCCTCTCCCTACAGTCTTACTGATCCACCTACCCAAACCATTTTAATCCATTTTACTTTTTTATGGGTATTGGGCTTATCCTCTTGCAGTCTAAGGGTGACTCCCAATGCTAACACTAGGTCATATCATATGTTTATTTGTGGATGGTGTGATTGTATTTTATTGTTCTCTATTTTTATGCATTTTATCTATTTCATGCATAAGTAGAAAACCAGTAACTAAATGTTTTGGAGATATAAAGAAAAAATAACCTTAATAGTAAATATTTTCAATATTTTATTGAATCTGTTGTGACGAACTGCTCCAGTGAAATATCCACAAAAATTTACAGATCATATTGTCATAAGAGTAGGTTTTTCTTTTAGGTATTTTTGGGAAGTTGCAGGATCCACGAATTAGCTTAAAAAGAAGTCACAGAAACCCTAGCCATGGCAGACGAGCCTTTTCATAATAACCCTTGAGATCTAGTAGAAGAGAGATTTGAGAGGTTGGAAGCACAAATCATCGACATCAGTCACAATATGAACCTCCTCATGGCGGCTCTAGCAAGCAAGCTCGAATCGTTCGGATATTATGGAGGCTCTAACTTAGAGATCGAATCGGAGGTAAAATCGGGAGATAGGGAAGACTCGGGAAAGGAGTCATGGAAAGAATTTGAGAAAGCGCAACCAAGTTTGAGTGTCATGAACCCTTCACAATCTCTATTCAATATGGAAGCAAAAGTGGACATAAATCCATACCAAGGTGAGATCGATGAATTAAAATCGAATCATTGGTTGCAAAAACTAGAAGTTTATTTTAGCATTGACCATATATATGAAGGGAAAAAGATTTCATTTTCTATATTGAAGTTAGAGGGCCATGCCTTAACCTGGTGGGAAAGCCACACGAAAACACTGAGGATGGAGGGTGATCCGCCAGTAACTAGGTGGGAGGATTTAAAAACCCTCATCAAGTGTAACGCTTCTCACAAGAGGATATGAATTAATAAGTGACAATTTATACACATATGCATTGATATATTTGATACAAACAAATATTTTTCTTTTTATGTAAAATTTCATAAACATAAAAAACACATATTGACAAAATATACCAAGTAAAATACCTCCTCCCTAGTCTGTTGAAGATGACCATTTTCAATGTAGTTATTCCTATAGTAGGAAGATGCTTCCAAGCATTGTTTTTCTACTTTCCCATAGTGAAACAACAAAATCCTCCCAGCCAACTAGGATCCTAGCCGGATTGCTAGCTCCAAGAAAACTTTTAGTTTCTTGGCCCTCTGTGCCCATGACTCCAAGAACAACAAAACACATATGCTTTAAGAAGACTCACAAGAATTATATCTTCCAACAATTGCCCAACCTCTCAACATGCTCCAACCTCTCAACGCCCCTCATCACCACTTCCTTCTCCTATTTATCAAGTTTCCATACCCCCCTTCCCCAAGTATCCTCAACCACCCTCATTATTAGTCATCAACCTCCCTTATCTAGATTTTTGGGAAAAGTTAAAATATACTAAAATATAAATGACTTACATAAAATGACCATAAATAAAATGCAAAGTATTTCTTCTCATGCTAGATTATAAATGAAACTTGAAAATTTTCTCCAAAATGTACATGACAACCCACCATACTCATTTAATTGATCATACTAGCCATCAATCAAAGTCAAGAGAAATATTTCATGCTATCGGATATTTTTATATGAAATATAATTTACATAGTCATTAAACCATTTAATTGAATAGTTAATAATCTAGTTAAATAATTAGCACATTAATTAATTCTACTAGTGCACATGTACAGGGTATGTGTGTGTATCTAGCAAACACATATCTTATACATGTATTAGCGTTAAACAACCACTGCCTCTAATGCATAGTTCCTGTATGATCACACCAAGGCATGCAGGACAACAAATCAAGTAAATGCATCATTTAACAATTTTAACGAAACAAATTACAATAATTCATCAATAACTGATTATCACACTTAAAATATCAAAAGGTTATCAAAATAAGGTTTTAAACATGGGAGGAACCAAGTGAGTAAACAACAGTGGCACATCTAATCTCCATTCAATATTCTCAACTAACATAGAAGCATCCTTCCTTCCTGACCTACTTCCATCTTCCATCCTATCTCGACCAAGCTTCCCCAATAGGAAACTAGCAGTCGTCTTCACACATCTAGGAGAGCGTGACTTCACACAACCCTCCCATGACTCTAGGTTTCAGAGGATAAATGGTGGGAAATACCTCCACCCCTCCTCATAGAAATAGGGTCAACACCCTACATCAATCCATATTGTGATACTAATGTTCTTAGAGTCACGTCATCAAACAACCACTCTAGGCAAGCTATACATCTTGTCAAAACCACACTTACCATAGATCGTAGCAATATTTTGAATCATAAATTAAATAATAAGTGAAACTTATAGCATATGCTATCTTTTTTTATGTCTACAACATCCAAGTTACCTCAGTACTATAGTCATTTGACTATCACATAGCTCATCAACCTGTAGGTTAGTTCGCCAATAACTCATATCCACAAATATACATCATGATTTCATATAAGAATCCATATCTATATTAACATTCAATTAAGAAGTGTATGTTGAAATGTTTAACCAAAACACATTATGATCAACATCATGAACATATGACAATAAAAATAATATTATGAAACAAATAAATAGGTCTATATGTACACCTCTCACATTTCTATATCAGTTTCACTGAGTCCAAATAGTTACTAAGCAATGAATTACTATGATGAGAAAAAACAAAGTTATAACTACCTAAGGCCAAAATATGGGGCATTACATACACCCACCCTTCAAGAAACTTCGTCCCGAAGTTATGGTCATTCATAATATAAGGAAAATTCATGACACAACTACTATGTCTCTTCCTTGATAGCAATCATGTGCTATAAAGGTCCCACTAGACCTTTAGTTGATGAAAAACATGTTGAATCTAGTAATATATTGATTGACACTACCTCTATTCAGCAGGCATCTTACTGTGCCCCAACTCTATTTTATTACAACTCGTAATTAAATTAATGAAAATATATTCTTCTCTTATAGATTTATTCTTCTTAAGTTCTATATTAAATTATAGTCTAGTAGTTTGACAACCGATTAGAATCTTATCTTGTTATTGGTTCTTTAGTTAAGTGAATCTTATATTGAGTTCAATTATAATTTCATTAAGTCATACACACAATCCCACCTCGGATATCTTGATAATTATAAACAATCGCTATTGACTTTGATTATCATTTTAGATTGATAATACATATGGCATCACTCATGAGATTGGTACTCAAAAGTTTTTCATGCTCAGGAACATTGACTGAGATATTGTTAATTGATTGTCATTTGATGTCATCACTTCATGGTTTATTTGGTCATTTTCCTCAATCTCACTTCCTCTTAAGTCATAAAAATTAGATCTTGACCAAGTTAAATGTCGAATATAGGATTATCTTCATCTTAGTAGAGGCAAGACATGCTTTCTATCAAGAATACACTATTACAAATGTCCCTATATGTAAAGAGTATAAAGAGTACCATGTTGACATGTGATGTAGTGAGCATTTCTATACCAAGAATAAATTGTTAAGGGTTCATTAAAAAATATT
>ML782024.1:186496-206003 GCA_009831015.1 Picea engelmannii
TCCCATGTCAACAATTTATTTTTTTCTAGGTTACAAGATTTGTTTCAATACGATCACCCAAACCTTAAAACATATCGAGTTGGACTTTAATTATAATGTGCACTTTGAGTTCTCTATTCCATACTCTAAGAATTAGATTCCACACTCTATCTTGAAGGGGTTACATAAGTCTATGCTTGTAGTCACTGTGTTGCTCAAAATGCCATGTATTTTGGTAATGCTTTGAATGCATTAAAATTTCTCATGAAACCCACTCTTATGGTGACTTGGGTTGAATGTCAATTTTTATTTTTATTTTTTTAAATCTTGTTTCTTGGTGAAGGACATTAATTGGGATTTAAGTGGGTTTCCTTAATTATATGTGATGGAATTATACTCTTGATGCCACCCTATTTCCATAACAAGGTAGCTAAACAACTACACCATGCCATGAACCACATTTATAGTTTAAATATATAATATATATAACACATTTTATTAATCTAATTGATTTATTCTAACAAGCACTCTGTCTCCTCAACCATAATGTCTTTCTCATCCACATGTGAGTTTTTTTGTTACCACTATCTTTATAGCTCAATAAAAATTCAAAACATTAATTTGCTGCTCCATAAATCCTAATTAAATTATTATAGTGAAATTGTGTGTGTGTGTGTGTATATATATATATATATATATATATATATATATATATATATATCCTCATCATTTGCACATAATTACCTTCTTATAATCAAAACACCCTAACCATATATGATTAATTTATACTAGTAATATTATTTTTTATATATTTTACATTTATAAAATTTTACATCTTAATATAAAATTATTTGATATTATTTCTATATTCTAACTTCACCTTTCTTAAAATTTTATAAGAGATTCAAATTGGGAGTGGGTGGTTTCTAAAAACACCATTATAGTATTAACACATAGAACATAATGTATATTCATCACTATTCGCCATATCATCATTTCTTACATATTCACTTAGAAATTCAGCCCATATATTCTTGTATCAGTGAAAACTTAATGGCTTAGTTTACAAGTAGCATTTCAAGATTCCATAAAAGCAATCATTCATCATACCAAACAAAAAAAAATGAGATTCCCTATAATTTAATATAATTCCAAGATAATCCATATACTATTCCTAAAAAAAATATATTGTATATCAACTAGAAAACCACAATGACCACATATAACTAGAAAATAACATAATGACCACATGTCATCATCCATACATTAATAATAAAAAAAAATAACATTTACTCATTGAACCCAATCAAAATTAAAAATAAAAATAAAATACATAATAACATGAAAGAGATTCTTCCAAAAACAAAGTCAATTACAATCTAGCTTGAGGACGCCATAAGGACGCCATCTACTTTTATATTCTTTTTAGTTTTTAATTACAAAATAAAAACAACTTTAATTAACCATAAATCAAAACTATATATATATATATATATATCACCATCTAATTAATAATAATCAACATAAAAACAATTATAATAAAAATGTTTTTTAATTGTATAAAAATAACATGAAAATGTACCTCGTGTCATTAATGAATGCCAAGACAATTTAAATCCAACAAGTCGTTAATTCAAAGGAAAAAGAAGTAATGAAAGTTATTTGGCCACACAAGAGGGTGTAATTGGTCGTTTTCATTTTTTATTTATTTAATATATAAAGTTTTAATATTAAATAATGTTATTTATTTATATTATATGTTATATAAAATATAAAAAGTTATATATTCAAATTTAGAGGGGTAAGGTATGTATATTTTCGTAAATTTTATTATAAAATATTAATATTTTTTAATAAATATATTTTATTTTATTTAATAAAATTTATCGTTCTAATTATTATTTTTTTTTTTATAAGATTCTAGAAATGTGTTTTAATAGATAATTCAAATACCATTAAACTCACCTTAAAGATAATTCAAGAAGTTGGATGTAGAGATTTCGAAAGATTTTGTTTGTGTTTTTTTTCATAGTTCAATAAATTTTGTAAAGACTAAATTGAGAAAGAAGTGGAATGCAAGTTTGTTACAACAAGCGAGATCTCACTGACACGAAATAAATAAATATATAACTATCAATATTGACAAACTTATGAAAAATATTTAAGCAGGGACAAATTTGTCATTAGTACTTAGTGTGAAATACATATTTACAGACAAAATTGTTATAAATGTATGGTTTGGAAGTTTGATGTAAAAGGGTTTTAAAATTTTGCAGAAGTTTGATGCAAAAGGGTTTCCATTAGTACCTAGTGTGAAATACATATTTATAGACAAAATTGTTATAAATATATGGTTTGGAAGTTTGATGTAAAAGGGTTTTAAAATTTTGCAGAAGTTTGATGTAAAAGGGTTTTAGAATTTTGATTTTATTTATTTTTATACAAATTTATTTGATGTTGAAATTTTCTCCAAATTTAACCATTATACATAAAAGTTGTGATTATAAAGATAAATATAAAACCATACAAATTTCTTTATCTCATTTTTATTCTGATTATTTTTAATAATTCCATACATAATCTTCATAGTTCTTATTTAATTCAAAATTCCATACATAATATTCATAGTTCTAAACTAATTCAATTCCATAATGATGTTTTTATTCAATTCCATAATGATGTTTTTGTGTTGTGTTTTATCAATTTTATTTTTATTCTATTTGGGTTGAAACTCCTAAAATTTCATAATGATAATGATGTTTTTATATGATATTGATGTTTTTCCATCAAAGCTCCTAGATATCCACTCAGATCACAACCATAGTTAATGAGTATTCATATATATTTGCTACTAGACATGCTTGTTAATTACACCGAAGGTGTATTTTAAGGGAGAGATCCTTGATAGGTTTTTGTCGTCTGTCGGAAGCATATAACATAATGACACACATCTTAATATGTTCACTAGACCTTCCACCTATCTATGATTCTGCAGTGTTTTCTTTAATGTTTTCACACCTATCTACATTGTTTTCGTGATTGTTTTCAGGTTCGTGGGTAACCTTGACAAGGAAGAGGTCATCACCAAGTAAGCATTCCTTGAATCCTCCAAACTAAAGAAGCCATCAAAATAGGGCTGATTTCTCCAATTCATCATATCAATTGATAATGATAGTGGGAATGCACCACTGCCAAATTGCCCAGAATGGTCTCCAATGACTTTCCCAGTGTTGTCAATGCCAACATCGCGTCCTCTTTGTTCTTCTCATTATTGTTCTCAATCCCCTCACCATTTCCACCACTGCCACTACCAATCCCACTCCCATCCCGATCCCCTCCACCTCCCCCTTTGGTTGTGGAGGCCACCTTAAATGCTCTTCTACATCTATCGTTCATCCCCGGCCCAAGCCTTTGAGAGCTTATTCTTCCTCCATAGTTATTAGGGAAGCCTACCCTCATCTTGTTGACAAGTGTAGATGCTCTATGACAGTCGGCATCATACAATGGCGATTCACCGCATTCCAGGACTAAATAAGATGGAATTAAAAGGAAGATCGATGGTTGCATCTACATGCACATTAGAGCACTCTCAAACTTGCAACCTTATGCTTGTGCCAGGGATTAATCATAATTGAGCCAATTATTTTCCTCTGATTCTTCCATTTTGCTTTTAATCATCAGAGGTGATGAATTTTCTAAGAAGTTCATAGCTTGTGTTGTGTTCGGCCGAGAAGAAGATTGAAGGAAGGATGGGTGAGATACCTTGAAGATTTTTATTGAGAGATATGGTGGTAAGGCTCTGGTTTTGTTTGAATCCCACATCTTATGGATTAGGTTGATTGTGATTAGAACCATGTAGGTATTTATTTATTTCATGGTCTCAGATGAAATCTACAATTGATTGATTTGCAATTGGTTTGTTGGACGACAATTGAGTAAAGATAAGTATTTGCTTTCTGGAATGCTCTTGTATTCTTGTTTTGCATTTGCTGGAAATAATATGAATACCCATTGAATTGAGTTTGATGCATGTAATCTATGTTACAAATTTCCATGTGAGAAAGAAGACAAGCACGTTGGGCATTGCACTTAAACTATCAAAATGAAAATATGAGATTTATATGTCCTTGTGCATTTTTCATTTTGGGTAAACTTGACCTGTGAATGAATGAATGGTTGTATGTACATATTTAATTCTCTATCATTTTATCTCTTCAACTAAGTGTCTTTTACAAATTCAGTGATGGAATGGTTGCACTGGATGTTAATCATGCATGTGGATCAATCGATGTTGCGGCATTTCAGAAGATTGTTGTTCATGCATATTTAGATTCCACTTAAACTTTGTTTAATGTTTAAATTTTGTTTATATATGTGAAGACTTTGCTCTGTGATAAAATATATGTTCATAAGCATAGTACACTTTTAGCTAGGTTTTTCTTATGGTTTCCGTTATGCACATATTTGTTTTTTCTTGTCAAATATGGGTTGTGTTCTTGGGTCAAAATGGACTCGCAACTTGGAAATTTGATTTCCCAAATCCTAGAAGAAATTTTGGAAATTTGATTTGGTAGATCGTAGAAGAAATTTGTTGGAATACCCAGAAATCCAAAAAGAGGCGGATCAGGGCATCCCAGAGATGAACAAATAGGTGGCAATATCCATGATGGAAAAGTGAATGCAAGATTTGTTATCGCCGGAATATTGACATATGCAAGCAGAATATTGGCATATCCACAATAATCTTGTAGAAATGTTAATCCTTCAATATGGTCGCCTCCCATTATAGCAAGAACATGCAAATTAGCTTTTAATGGAGACTTTCATAACACTGATAAGAAATTAGAATAACACTGATAATAAATTAGAATAGATTATATAGAGGCAAAGGGATTGGAAATTATTTAGACACTCACATTCATTGTCTTCTCTTTGAATAATTAAAGTCTTGATTCCATCCTTCACTCTTGTTCAGAACAATCACATTAGAACATCCAACACTATTACAAATGATTTAGTTAATATCAGAGTTTATCTCGTCGTGGGCTCAAGGAAAATATGGAAGTAATTTCATATTTTCATCCTCCTGATCTGACACCTATACCCTTGGAGAAAATGAATCTGAATGATCAAGAACTCACTCTACTCACCAAGGGACAACAACGTGGTTTGAAAACACACCATCCTCCTTCCCTGATAACATGTTCCAATACAGCCACCAGGGGCCCTGCTAATCCCCTTCAGGACAGGTTCGATGAAGTATTTTACTAGATCCTAACACCATTTCTCACGCCTGTGGGAAGTTGCAGGGATTTTGATAAACACATTCGAGGAGCAGGGATTTTGATAAACATGTTTGAGGAGTAGGATATTGAAACTGTTATCACACTAAATTGCCTTGGGTCTTTTAGTTTGTTTTAATCCTTTTTTAAGCCTTACATTTTAATTTTTTAAGTTTCATCCCTTTAAAGTTATGCTTTTTAGGTCCCCTTAAATAAAGTTTTGAGTCTTAACTCATGTTTTGATCCTCAAATCGATTTTGGGACTTAGAACCATTTTTTAGCTCATGACTTAAGATGTGATCCCCTTCATGATTTGTCAATAGGATCGACCTCTCCGATGACTAGATTGATCTGACACACCTTTCTCTTCACTCATGACCTCGTAGGCATGCCTCGTTGTCCTTTCTTACTTGTCCAATCAATTTTTGAATTGGAGCGCTGCCCACTCATCAGGAAATTCCGTAGCGCCTTTCCCATTCATCATACTTCCACCAAGAGTCATGATTTCCATGACTGATGTCATGTTCCTTGTTTTCAGTGCCAAGAGTTGGTTAAAGATACTTCCAAGATCTCACATTTATGAGCCATGATAACGGTTTATGATTTGAAATTCAAGAATGTTGCACTTCTCAAACTCATAGTGTTGATCAAACGACAGAAGTGCAACTAAATCTGATGTTGAGGTAGATTCGAGGTCTGAAATGTTCGTAGCTTCATCCTGATATTTCGTTGAATATTCCAACAGGTGTTCACTCCACAGGTATCTCATGTTGTCTCCTCTACACATTAATTTTCACAAAGAATTTGCGCTCAAGTTTTGGTTTGTTGAGCTTGCATAGTTGTAAGGGACTCGTCTTTGCATGCTAGCCTTGTCTCCTCTCTTTTTTGGACCTATGAACTCCATTGCCTATATCTAGTTCTGATTACTTATGTCTGCCATAACCATCGAAGTTGCAAGTACCTAAATAGCCTATCCTCTGCATACGCATCGCGCTACCCAGAGGTATTGCTTAAACCCTATGTGTCTCCCCTTCTTCCTTTCATTTTGGAGTTAAGCATTTTTACTCAGTTGAAAATGGCCAATTATAGATTACCCCCTCACTGTATACACTCTCAAATACCTATACAAACCTAAGGGTGTAATTCCCACAATCAGGCTTGGATTACTAGCACCAATCCATTTTAAAAGGTCAGCCTTGTACATTTGAAGCTCGATTTCAAGTCTTCCTAGTTATTTCTATCCCATAAGCCTGTAAAATCTCTCATTCTAATCCATGGAGACTCCTTAATCGAGGAATACACACAAAGGTGGCAAGGTGGTTAGGACAAAACCTGTGGACATGCATCTTTTTGATACAAATCCCATGGCAAGAGAGGTCTTTCAAAGAGCGGGATGCCTCTCTTTCTACCAAAACATGCAAAGAGGCCATCTAGAGGTAACAAGACAGTTTGCATTACATTTTGATGGTAGAAGAACCAAGGTTGGGGATTTGGAATTTGAGGTGACAGAAGCCTCTATCTCAGTTGCAACAGGAATCCCTATTATAGGAGAAAAGTGGTTCAAATCCATGGCTTTGAGTTCTTCCTATGCCAAATATATTTTTAAACCTAAACATCAAGCCAATGATTTGTCTAAAGGTGTGCCAAGTAGTCAATTGATTGAACAGTTTGACAGAATATTGAATATCATCCAGAGATATTTTACATGTGAAGGGATATTTAACACTTTGTACCAGTACCATATAAGGATTTTGCTTCATTTTGCTGGTAAATTTGAAGTGAATATCCCCTATTATTTTTTAAGGAGCATAGGTAAGATGTCAGACAGGATTCAATCCAAATCTAAGGATTTGTATTCTATCCTTTTCCACTCTGAATTGATCAAAATGCTAGTCTCTGAGGAATTGGGTAAGAAAGAGATTTCATGGGAGCATTTTGTTGTTACTTCTCATTTCAAATTGGATCTAGCATCTACTCCTCAATCACAGAATGAAAATCATTATCACCCACCAGTGTTGTTAAAGTAGGGACCAGTAGGAAGAGAAAGGGAAGAACCCTTGTTCAAGTTTCAGAGGTCAGCAAGTAGGTCACAGGAGCTGAGGAGGAAGCTTGCCCTTCCCCACAAAGATATTTTTCACCACCTCCTCCACAAGGGTTAGAAGAGGTTCCTTCTTCTACCAGAAATACATCCAAGAAAGCGAAGAAGCTACACTTCCCCTCTTCTCCTCCAGCAGTCAATACTAAGGGCTGAAGACCTTTCACAAGATCATCAATTCCTAGGGAAGTTGTTGAAGAACAGTCTCTACCTGAGATCCTTGTACAAAAGAAGAAGGGTAGAGGCATTGGATATCCTGTGGAAAGAATAGAGGAAACCCCTGTGCAAAAGAAGAAGGACAAAAGCAAATCCACCAAGAAGCCTGATGAAATAGACAAGGAAATTCATGTGAAGATGGAAGAGGAGACTGAGAAGAATCATGTTGAGACTATGCATGTCTCTACTCCCCCTGATGGTAAGACATTCAAAATATTAATCAGGCAACTTAGGGATGCTAGGAAGGAGGTGGATCAATTGAAAAAGGAAGCCATATCTGACAGAGCCAAGATGAAAAAGCTTATGGATGGCTACAGTCACACCCTTGACTTGGGAAGGTTTGCAGCAAGAAAGGCTCAGCCCCTTCATAGACAGCTAAATAACCTTTACAGGTAGAATAGAGGCTTTCAGTCTCAGAATAGGAAGCTAAAGGCAAAGTTACATCATTTTCAAGATGAGGTAGCCCAAAGAAATTTGCAGGTATTGGTTGAATCTGCCATTGAGAATGAAAAACCAATAGTCAAGGAGAGCACAGACCCACTAAAAAATCCTGTCATTGCTAAGAAGAAGAAGTCTGTTGCTCCAAATGAATATCCTCCTTCTACCAGAAAGAGTGTGAGGTTAAGTGTCAAGGTAGAAAAATAGCTGGTGAAAGGTGAGCCCCATTTTTGAGGATGGTTCCTTTTTGGGGAGGGTTAACTGCTATTCAAATATTATCTTTGCCACCTATACAGGATTTTAAGCTCTGATTCTCAGATTTTTGGGATTTTTGTGAAGTGCTAACTCCCTTAGTAGTAAAATGCAGACATTTTGGTATTACATTGGTATGCTACCTATAGTGATTCCATGTCACTTGAAGATAATGGGTTTGACACTATACAAGGTCACTACTTTCTTTGCACATGTTCAATATTGGAGGTGTTGTGTTTTTTATAGCACTACTTAAACTTTGCACATAGAAGCACAGTGGCACTACGTAAATTCACTACGCAATATCTGGCAGAGACGAAATTTGCACACAGATGCAGCACAGAGGTGCTACCTAATTTCACTACCTAATATTTCATAGAGACCAAAAGTTTGCACACATACATAGCACAGTGGCGCTACCTTCTCTACTTGTCTAGTTGTGAAGTACGCTACTCATATTTGCGACCCAAAGAAGCTACAAACAGACACCGGGGATTCAGGAGGGATAAGCTAACAACTTTTTGGATAGATGATGATGGATAAGATTGTAAAAATAGCAGCTGGCATCATGAGGATGACCACATGCTACCGAAAGACACATGGCAAACAAAGAGCTACGCAGCAAAGGGGAATCAAATCAGTTTGAAATTTGGTTGGATTAGTCACCAACATTTTCCCATTTTATAGCATATGTTGTTAGCCAAGTTGTTATATGAAATAAATCCTTAGAGATTTTCAAGGGAAGGAGGCCATCTCATACCTCCAGCTGTTGCCTCCCTTTTTTTATAAATAGATAGTTGAAATGCTTTAGTAAGGGTGGATGGTTGAGCAAGGCTCCCTTAAACTGTAATATTTTGATGAAGTGACTGTGATCTGGCTATGTACCGGACTTAAGACATTTCGGCTAATAGAAATCAGTTTCTCTTTCAGCTTATTTGCTTCTGATGCTAAATGTTCATGCTTTGAATGATTCACATGAGTGATTGTGGTGATGTTATGGTGGATGTTTGATCATTATATTATCATGATGTTTATTTAGCTTCCTTAGTTTATGAGTTCAAGAAGCCCTTGTGTTAAGAGGATTTCTTCCTTAGGCTTGTTGTAGACCTGATGTTTGCAGCAGCCCCTCCATTTCCCTCATTTAAGTCTTCCCTCTATTCATACTTATTCCCAATTACTGATTTAAGTTAGCCAAGACCTTGATTGTTGGTGCATGCTAGCCCTGTTTTCTGAGTTGGAACATTATCATTTTGAGGCTTTTTCCATTTGACCCTTTAAAACACTCTTACATTCACATATAACCTGATGGGTACCGGGCTTAACTTCCATGCAATCTGAAGGTGATTCCTAGTGCTAACATAAGCGATCAAATCTTTTGCTGAAGATAGATGATCAACCCCACATATATTGATCTAAACCTCATTTTTATCCAGTTGTGATCAAAGCTCTTGCGGAAGATAGATGATTAGTCCCATAGAAGATAGATGCTTATTCCCACAGATATTGATCTAATGCCTCTCTTTTATCCAGTTGTGATCAAAGCTCTTGCTGAAGATAGATGATTAATACCAAAGATATTGATCTAATGCCTCAATTTTATCGAGTTGGACCGGTCATATTATCGTCGCCACTTGAATACGACAATGTTGATGACAAAGGAGCGGACTACCTCGGGTGGTTAGACAACCAACCCCCTTCGTCATTTATATTTCTTTCCTATGACGTAGAACCGCCTTTCTGAAGAAGCAGGTGACCGAAATTATCATGGAAGTTTGATAGCTTATTGCAGACCTAGTTCCATATCTAAACCCATACCCAAGAGAAAAGCCATAAGAAATCAATACCATTTCTAGGTCAGGATCCAAAGGAATCCGTAGCAGTCAAGACAGTGAGACAAAGCTACTAGAGAGACACCAATAGCATCAATAGAGAAAGCATCTGACCCACCAACAAAAGGTGATTCTGGTGAGTAAGCAACAGTAGAGCCAACACCTTTCCTAGATTTAAGTGTGATATCCTGCAAGGAGAGGAAAGAGAACGTTGAAATATTCTGATACACAATAATGACCCTTCATTTCCTCATATTCTAATAGTTCTTGGAAGATTAAAAACACCACAGATTAATTTAATGATACACAACAATGACCCTTTATTTCCTCATATTCTAATAGTCCTTGAAAGATTAAAAACACCATAGATTGATTTAATGATGAACTGGTATTTCACGACTCTTACATGACATCCTCACATCATAAATCCATTCAGGGTTACCCTTGCTCGAAGATCATTTGAGGTATTCATTTTCTATCCAACAATAAAATTTGTAGATATTTAAACAACTTAACGACCTTAGTTCACTTCGGTGTTTCCTTTTTGCTTCTTTGGGGGTATGCTAGCTAATACTTGTCTCATAGTTGCATCAGTGTCTTAGAGCCGCGTATCTTTCAAAAAAAAATTCCTTCTCGATTATGTTAAGATTTTATTACAATTTCCTCCCATTGGCAACGAGTGGAAAATTGCAATTATATTCTCTTCTCCTTTGTTTTATTTTTTTTCTTTATTGGTACAATGATGATAAAGTATTTGCCTTGTCGTTCCCACCGTTCATTTGATTCCCTTCCTTTTCTCATATGCAACTGACAATGTGTTTTAACTTTAATTGTGAGTAGACATAATTATATTTGGCGTTCACAGTCCCTCACAGCTTTCTAGTCGTTGTCAATGGAAATCTCATTGCAATTTGAGTGTGGTCGGGGTGGTCAATGGTCATGGCCATGTTCACTATGTTGGATTGAATCTCTAGGAAAAGAAAATGAAAGTGTCCCTTTTACCTTTGCGAAGCTATTATACCATTTTATAAACTCTTTCAGTATTAACAAACAACATGACTCTGTATAGAGATTCTAGAGGCTAAAGTATCCTACACTGTACCAAAATAAAAGACTCAAATACCCTACACTGTGTATAGAGATTCTAAGAGATTCTAGATGCTAAAGTATCCTACACTGTACCAAAATAAAATAGTCAAATACCCTACACTATGTATAGAGATTCTAGAGGCTAAAGTATCATACATTGTACCAAAATAAAAGACTCAGATACCCTAGACGACTATAATATACAAAACAATTTACAGGGACAGAGAAATGAAAACTGGGTCGAATTGGACCAAATCAGGATTATGTTGGACCAAATCAAGTTCAGCTAGAACGATTTATGCGTCAAACTCTACAGGATTGAATCATGGATTGGTCTGTGCATGCTCTCACAAGGAATCGAAGGAATTAAAGGTCTCAAATGTGGTATTTATTCCACAAAGGAATGACAACATAGTTACCAACTTAACGAGAGCTCTGCAGAGTTCTTGTTTTTTGGGGGGTCAAGTTTTTAGCCCCGTTTTTAAAAATGGTGCTACTGGTAGTGCCCCCCTCCCTTTTTAGGTGGTTTTTTGATATTTTAAATTTTCTGATACATAATGTTTCCACGTTTTTTTTTTAAATGCTTGTTTTTTCATCTATTCTCAAATTATTCAAATTTTTTTTCTCAACTGTGTTTTTTCATCTATTTTCTATTTTTTCTATTTTATTATGGTTCAATGGTGTTTTTAATAATGTTTTCTTGCTTCATCCAATGTTAAAAATCTTGTACACCATTCATTTTTTAAAAATTAAGATTTTCCATATAATTATGTGTCCTTAATTAATTTATGGTTCCATACTTTTTAATTATAGTGGAAAATATCATTTTTAACACATTTTTATGTCAAAGGCATATCTTAGGATAGCTTTTGAAGAAAACTTGTCAACTGGTTGACAGGTTTTTGAAAACCACCATTTTCCTCCACCTATGCAGTACTTTGAAACCACCTCTGTAATCACCTTTAAACTGTCATAGCATCACTGCAAATTTCATAGAGGTGATGATGTCTTCTCTTGACCCCTATTTTGTACAACCAAAACCAAAGAAACTGACCTCCTTTTGCTCCACATCATGGGGAGAACCCACGCTCAAATTTCCACCCTTTTCTTGTACAAAAGGCTTTGGAGCGACCTCTTCTTTGAGACCTGCCAATCTAGGTTATTGCAGAAGTTTATCACCACCCGTCTAAGTTCTTCACTAGTTCCATTAGTTAAAGCTTTGTTTGAGACCGCTAATGATCACAATGCAAAAATCTCACCTGTAAAAAATGTTGAAAAATTTGAGAAAGTGGTCTATGGGGTACAAGGATATTTCCCTCTCCCATTCTTCTTCGGTGAAGAAACAGACCCGAAGAAGAAATGTAGTGATCATTGTGGTGGGAAAAGAAAATAGGATCTTCATGGTGGAGCCTCAGATTCTGGACTCTGGATTATTTCAGCCCCTCGTGGAGAAGGACACTATCAGTAGGATTTCTTGGGAGTCTAATAGCAGAAAAAATCCTTCGTGTATGGAATGTGTTTTCTTGGACTGTGATGCCATCCTCTTCAAGTATATGCTTTGGTTTCTATACCACGATTACCCATCTCTCCATTATCTCAATCTGGATATGCTCATGGAGTTTTATTCCCAATAAGACTTCAGCATCCATCTCCTGATTATGTTCACTTTCAGGTCTCTCACATATATGAGAAATTGTAGCATTTTTTATTCTTCTTAATCTGAGAAATAACTTTGTTGGAATGCAATTTAATGTTGTTATGAAAAAAAATCATAGATGAGATCTCTTTTACCATATTATTTTTCATTCAATTTTATGTAGAGGCTCTTTGATGGTCAGAATATGATTATTATATTCTTAGGTATAATAGATTGGTGTAGGATAATAGAAAGTATTTTTCGTACATAACCATCTGCTTCGAGAAGGAATACATGGTTTTATCAATTGGGGTTACAAAAGGACCCAATTCCTCAAATGGGTCTAGTGGAATTGGGCCCATAATGGATAAATACATGGAGTATGGGTCCAGTGGAATTAATCGCATAATGGATGAATAAATGGAGTTTGGGTTGTATGAAATCTTCTTCATATGGGAACATTCTTTGGTCATTTGGGTTCATAGTTGGGTCATAGGAGGGCCCCGATCTCAAAGCTTAAGTACTAGTGCTGCCAGAATACTACTCTATGTGGATGGATGAATCTCATGCATTTTTTATGGGTTCAGTGGAATTGGGCCCATTATGGTTAAATGGAGTTTGGGTTTCTATGAAAGCTCATGTTGTCCATATGGGGACGTTCTCTAGTGAGTTGGGTTCATAGCTTAGGTCCTAGGAGGGCCCTGATCTCAAAGCTTAAGTATTGTTGCGGTCAGAATGGGGCTATGTGGGGAAGGATGAATCCCATGGGACTTGGGGCATTAGGTCTCAAAAGTGTTATTATGGCCTCCTAAAGTGTTGGTTCCCAAAAATATTCAATGGCCTCCCAAAGTCATTTAGTCTGTATCTAAATAAGAGTCTAGTGTACTCTATTTTAATAGGGTGTATTGACATTGCGGAATTGGAGTTGGATGGATTATGTTCCCGATTAGTTTAGATGAGATTTAAGCTTGTCTCTACCATTTTGGGAGGATATCATGAGGCGAATTATGCTTCTATTTTAATTTCTTCATTCTTGTTCTTATATCAACATGTAAACAATGCTACCCTCAAGTAATAAACAATTTATTCCTTCCTTTTCTTATATCAGTGCTACCTTCAAGTAATAAACAATTTCTTCCTTCAAGTTCTTATACCAGTATGTCAAAGATGCTACCCTCAATTAATAAACAAGAACCCCTTTACAGAGTTCTGTTGCCAAAAATCCATGTTATCATTTATTCATTTGGTAATTTTTTTGATCTGGTAATTTGAGAAAGCAGTCTATGGGGTACAAGGAGATTTCCCTCTACCCTTCTTCTTCAGCTAAGAAATGAAACAGAAGAAGAAATGCAGTGACCGTTGTGGTGAGAAAAGAGAAGAATATCTTCGCGGTGGAGCCTCAGATTCTGGACTATGGATTCTTTCAGCCCCTCATGGAGAAGGCCATTGTTGGTAGGATTTCTTGGG
Organism: Picea engelmannii; assembly: GCA_009831015.1. Lineage (NCBI taxonomy): Eukaryota > Viridiplantae > Streptophyta > Pinopsida > Pinales > Pinaceae > Picea > Picea engelmannii. The sequence continues at coordinate 200,780 of ML782024.1, forward strand.
AGGCTAATAGCAGAACAAATCCTTCATGTATGGACTGTGTTTTCTTGGACTGTGATTACATCCTCTTCGATCATATGCTTTGGCTGGTACACAATGATGATATGTCTCTCTGTTATCTCAATCTGGATATGTTCATGGAGTTTTATGCCCAATAAGACTTCAATATCCATCTCAGGTTTCTCACATATATGAGAAATTACAACATTTTTTATTCTTTTTAATATGATAAATAACTTTGTTGGAATGCAATTTAGTGTTCTTATGAAAAAAAATCATAGATGAGATGTCTTTTACCATATTATTTTCAATTCAATTTTATGAAAATGCTCTCTGATGGTCAGAAAATGATTATTTTCTTCTTGGGTATAATAGATTGGTGTAGGATAAAAGAAAATATTTTTTGTACATAACCCTATGCTTCCAGAAGCAATCCATGGTTTTATCAATTGGGGTGACAAAAGGGCTCGATTCCTCAAATGGGTCTAGTGGAATTAAGCCCATAATGGCTAAATAAATGGAGTTTGGGTTCTATGAAAGATACTGATCCAATCTAGGCACATTCTCCAGTCATTTGGGTTCATAGTTGGGTCCTAGGAGGGCCCTGATCTCAAAGCTTAAGTACTAGTGTTATCAGAATAATGTTATGTGTGATTGGATGAATCCCATGTGTTTTTTTATGGGTCCAGTGGAATTGGACCCATTGTGGCTAAATGGAGTTTGGGTTCTATGACAGCTCCTATTGTCCATATGTGGACATTATTCATTCAATTGGGTTCATCATTGGGTCCTAAGAGGGCCTTAATCTGAAAGCTTAAGTACTGGTGCAGTTAGAATGGGGCTATGTGAGTATGGATGAATCCTGTGGGACTTGGGGCATCAGGTCTTAAAAGCATTATTATGGCCTCCCAAAGCGGTGGTTCTCAAAAGGATTTGATGACCTCCCAAATTCATATAGTTTGTTTCTAAATCAGAGTAGTGTACTCTATTTTAATTGGGTATATTTGCATCAGGGAAATGGAGCAGGACATATTATGTTATTGATTCTTCTAGATGAGATTTAAGCTTGTCTCTATCATTTTATCATTTTAGGAGGATATCATGTGGAGACTTATGCTTCTATTTTAATTTCTTCATTCATGTTCTTATATTAGTATGTAAACGATGTTACCCTCAAGTAATAAACAATTTCTTCCTTCCTATTCTTATATCAGTGCTACCCTCAAGTAATAAACAATTTCTTCCTTCTTGTTCTTATATCAGTATGTCAACGATCCTACCCTCAATTAATAAAATGAACCCATTTACAGAGTTCCATTGCCAAAAATCCATGTTATCATTGCTTCATTTGGTAAGTTGTTTAATCTAGAGGGACAGTTGTTCTTTCTAGTGTGCTCATGTTGAAGTTTTGCAAATATTCATCATTTTTATGTTGACATATTACTAATATACGTGAGTGAATTCTAAGGATGACAGAAAACTAAAACTAATATGGATGAAAATAATTTATGGAACTCTTGATTGGCCTGAAACTCTTCATAGACTCTTGATAGACTATTAAGCGATTGTGATAAATTACATCCACAGAAGATAAATTAATCCTAATTTAGCATTACACTCAGGAAATTATGTAGATTATGTAGTTGTACTTGAGATGCTCTAAATTAAAAAGGGTACAAAATAAATCAGTGTTGTTTAAACGTTATATGATTTGTTGTTTTTCACCAGAATTTGGCGATATAAATTTGGGTGAACTCACAATTTCTTGTTGTTTAAATCACATTTTTGAATGCATAAATGGATTCAATCTTCTGAAAAACCCTTGGGGCACTAAGATTATGAATACTTCATCACTCAAATCTACAGATCCAACAATTGCTCACCTGATCTCAGTCAAATTTAAAGGGATAATATCACCCAAAAAGAGCCAACATTAATATTTAATGATTGAGTTAAAATTCATTGAAAAATTAATATATTAATTAAATTTGTAATGAAAGTTGATGGATAGGTTTTATTTGTGTTTGTGATGGTCATCTATTTGACTGTTGATGTATAGGCTACAAACACCCTCTGGTGATGTTTAATGCGGGATGGCATTTGTCTCAGGGTAATCATGGATAAATATTTTCACTCCCCCTCGATGGTGTCATGGCTCAGAAGACCTTTGATGAGCACAACAAATATCTCAAGTACATAGAAGTGCCTCCTCAAATATTTTCAAGTGGTGGCACAATGGACTGCTTTGAAACTTGGATCTGGAATGTCCATTCGTATAGGAGAAGATTTGATCTTGGGGTTGGGAATTATATCCATATTATCAAGCAATCTCATCTGATCCTTAAGGGCGATCGGATACCATTTCCATTTTCATGTTGCAGACTCGAATAGGGAAAGAACGCTTATCAGTCAGTGTAAAGTGGCGAGGGAGTTTGGATTGGTTGGATTGGAGGCAGAAGAATGGGAGGAATTTTGTAGAGCTATGAATCATGAAGGAATTTTCCTTACAGATTCTTCGGATGAGTTATTTTGGACAGGGAACACTACCTTGGGGATCATTTCAGCAAAAAATGATTATGATGCTATAGCGAGGAAGATCTAGACTCGAAGCACTTCTTTGTCGCACAATTCATTATGGAAATGGGAATTGCCTAACAAACTCAAACTATACACTTGGTTGTTGATGGAAAACATAATTCTTACATGGGAGAATATGCAAAGAAGAGGGTATCAAGGTATGAGCATTTGTGGCCTTTGCAAACAAAACTCAAATTTGACTCAACACTTGATGATTGAATGTAATTTCACCCAACAAGTTTGGATAGAGATGGTGAGAGATCTAAAGATAAATGTGGGTTGCACTGGATGGAACCTGCAAACCCTCTTCAAGGAATGGTGTCACAAGCACCCTCATTGGCATACGTGGTCGTCCATCATCTCATGGCATATTTGGTTGGAAATAAATTCAATGGTGTTCGATAATAGACAACCCTCCGTAGAATCTGTAAGTTATACAATAATGGACGGGTTAGGGAGTAATAAGAAGAAACCACAATTTACAACAAAATAAAAAATGCCTCCAAAGCTAATTTTGGATAGATCAACAGGATGGTTTGATGGGGTAGCTCAAAGGAATGGGAAGATTAGTGGAGTGGGGGGTGTGATCCAGGTAAACAAATAAACAAAGTTCAGGTGGATGTTGCATTGTGGTCCATGCACTAACACTAGAGCAGAAATTTTAGGAGTGTGGGCTTTGCTCTCTCTAGCCTTCCGCTTACATATTTTTGATCTCCAGGTGGTGGGTGACTCATTGATAGTAATAGACTAGCTGAATGGAAAAAGATACATTCAAGTACTAGAATTGAACTTCTGGAAAAATCAGATCTCGACACTTATTCTGAAGTTCACGACTCTAAACTACTTGCACACCTATAGAGACTTTGACAGGGAGGCAGATGAGCTCTCCAAGCATGTGCTAGATTTACAAGAAAGAAGACTAAAATACACTCATATGGTAGATGGTCACGAGGGTCCACCTTTGTACCTATCACTGTATTGATGTTTTATTGTTGTCTATGTTCTCTATAGTTCTGTTTCCAGCTTGGTTTTTTGGATCTTGTTAATGTTGTTCGGATAGAATTGTCTTATATATTGGCAATAGGTGTTTTTTCCTGATGTTGGGCATGGAAGAGCTTTCTCCGACCCCTCGAGTTTTCTTCAAGGGCTATTAGAACTAGTATGTAGGGTTGATAGTTTCCAGCCATGTTAGTTTATTTACTGTTTATAAAACACTTAAATTTTAAATATTTAGTGATTGAGTTTAATTTATTAAAAAATTAATATAGTATTTAAATTTGTAATGAATGTTGATGAATAGATTTTATTTGTGTTTGTGATCAATGCAATTATTAGTTTATGATATTGAGTTTTGAGTTAAAGTAAAATAATGAAAATTTTCATTTAAGATTCTTACAAATAAATTAGAAAATAAATTTATATTTAATTTAAGATAATTGATTAAAGCAATTTTTTTAAATATAAGTGAATATAAAAAATAAATATTTGTAGAACATGATTAATAATTAAATATCAATATAAATATAATTTATTCATTAATTAAATTTATATTTAATTTAAGATAATTGATTAAATCAATGTTTTTAAATATAAGTGAATATAAAAAATAAATATTTTTAGAACATAATTAATAATTAAATATCAATATCAATATCAATATAATTTATTTATTAATTTATTAAGAAGTGGAAAGAACTAATATAAATATAAAATAAAAAACATTTGTTTTTAACAAGGATAAGCCTGATTTGTTAACCATTTGTTTTGTATCTTCATGTATTGTGAATAACATATACAAAATTGGAAAGCGGTAAAGAGAGAATAAGTTGATGGTAGTAATAATTTTCATTGTACAGTTTGTAATAATGAATCAAGACAAGTGATATATAAAAACATGAAGAGTGTTTTTCTATGTATGAATACTTAATAATAATGGCAGATCATAAATGCATGAGATAAAAGCAGTTTGCAGAAAAGAAAAAGAGTGTTTCTTCTATGTAGGGATTACTTTTTTTTTCCAAGATAAAATTTGCTCAAAATTATATTAGTGTATAATTTCTTTTACATTTGCAAGGATTCTTGATCAAACTTGATCTCTACTGATCCAGCTAGTACTACTCTATCACATATCCAAATTGGCTCCATCTAGACACTAATGTGCCTCAAATACCATCCAAAAAGGATCTTTACAAAAAGCACTATACCATAGAAAATGTTAAACATTAAAAGTTCATCTCCTCAAAAATATATCAAAAGACTTTGAAACCATGATCCAGCACCCTAAACCGACTCATAAAAAGTGGAATTAAAAAATCTTTAAATGAGATTGTGGACCTGATGTCCCATTTTCCCAAGTGAAGTAAGTTAATCTTCCTTTCGGTTCTAGGAGGGCTTGTTTTGATAATCGATCTTCTTCCTTGTTGAATTCCCTGAAAATATGATGAAAGATAATTTCATGGAATATAGTAGTCAAATCCTTGGTTCTGCACTTCCATCCTTCGATGTCAATAGCATGTAAATTACCTTTGAGATTTAACCAATCTATAATCACCTTTGAGTCCCCCATTAACTGTAACTTTGGAATATTCCAAAGATTTGCAAGTGTTAGAGTGACCCATACACCCATCAACTCTGCTTTGGTGTTTGTTCC
>ML782024.1:213315-243535 GCA_009831015.1 Picea engelmannii
TTTTTTAGTTTTTTTTTTCCACGTTGTTTTTAATGGTTTTTTTTTTTTCAATTTTGGGTTTTGAATATATTTTTTTAAATGTACATTGTTTTCATGGCATTATGTATTATCTTGTGCTTGGAGTGATAAACTAAGATTTAAAAAGTAAGCATTTAAGGGTTGATTTTATGATTTAGTTTATAGTAATGATGATGTCTTTTACCACTTTAAACAAATGTGTCATTTTAATACCCCAATTTCAAAATGGGTGCTACCGGTAGCAGTACTTTTCAATTTGATGGTTCATTTTGAGGTTTTGGTTTTAACAGTACCAACTGCTAAAAATACGATTTCAAATGACTTCAAATTATCTATAATTTTAACGCTTTGAAAAGAACATTTTTCTTTATGTAACATCATTTTTTTATTTAGGTGTCGATTTTAAGGTTTTCCTGAGCTACTGTATGAGTTTTGAAAACCATGCTTGAAATTGTTGCAATTTTGACCCCGTTTGCAAAAATGGTGCTACCGGTAGCACCACTTTTTGATTTGGAGGTTGATTTTCATGTTTTTTATGCAAAAATATGGGTTTTGGGGCTAGAGTTCTCGTTTTGAGGTCACATATATCGTTAAGTTGGTAACTTTATATGGCATCTAAGCATAAAAAAATGAGTATGCATGGATCCCATGATTTTCCTCCCTGCCTAATATTTCAAAGAGTTCAAAGACATCCAGTTATTTATGTTGGTAAACCAAAGGTTATTTTGTCATCATAAATTATGTGTTTCAATAGGATTTAATTTCAATAAGGAGATTGTCAATGACATGTATCATTTTCTTGTCAGTAATTCAAATCCAAGGTTTATTTAGTATCATTGGAGTATCTTAAATGTTTTATTTTCCTCCATTTGACAGGATGTCGAGCACCCATTAAATCAATCCTGCCACGCAAATCCTTCATTTACAAATCACATCTATTATTTCTATTGACATAGTGAGTGGTACAAATTATCGATCCATTGTGGGCTGAAATAAGGAAGGTACGATGCTCATGTGTAGAGATAAGACATATTGGCAAAGAACAATTAATAGTTTAGAAACATATGCTCACTCAAATGAATATATTTGTTAGGATTTCTCAATTTTGTTATGAGAAATCAATTAAAACAGTTTCCCAGAGAAAATATATCTCTATGCTCATAGATTGGTATGGGTATCTTTCTTGTATGGATGGATCTGTGCATCTATGCATAGGATAAAGACTCCAATCCCAATGGGTCCCTTCCCTCGTCTAACTCTGGATGAACGGAGTCCCCACTCATTAAGACTCAGTTCCCTTCGTGCTCACATAATTGAATGGGATCACCAACTCACTGTGTTGTAAATGACAAACTGGGATTCAAATCGTTCATTGCCTTGAATGCTTTTTTTATATAGTGGTGTATGTATTCTGTTAGGGTTATCTCAATGAAATGTGGAACACCGATCCTTTAATAGATTTAAAGGATTTCGGTCTTTTCCATTCTATATTCTTTGTTTCTAGAGATACATCTTTATCTTTGTTTTCTATTAAACAATATCAAAAGAATATTCCTCTCTTCAACCTATTTATTTTATTGAAGCACCTGGTACTGTCTTTTCCTTTTCAAGGATTGAGAATTCATATTGATTAATCATGTATTTTTTCCATCTACTTCCTTTGCTTCCACTTACTCGACCTCTGGTAGTTGGGAAACCTTTGTTGCCTCATTCCTCTATAAGGGGTCACAAGATGAAAAATATGGAAGTGCTAAATCAAAGGATAGAGGCTTCTTCAAGAACTCTGTTGGACCAGAGACTCATATATAATGGGATCCATGTTTTAGCGTTAGCCAGTCAAATGTATGTGTTGGAATATGAGAGCAGTATTCTAGATTTCCTAGAAATATTGGATATTGGAATAAGAAAGCAATCTTCTGGTTTTCCTAGAAAGATTGGATTTTTCTCAAAAGAAGACAACCACTTGAATGGGTCGATCTCTAGCAGCAATAATATTTCTTCCTCTCAAAATATTTTTCCACCAAAGACTAAGCTAAACTAACGGATTTCCCAAGGGGGAAAGAAAGGGAGTGTTGTAATGGATTTTTTGTTACAAATGATTTTTGTATGGGCTTTGATAACACTCTCCTCGTTTTGTTGAGGTATTGAGAACTGAAAACTAAATTGCTAGATGGAGAGCCTGGATGTTAAAATATACATTTAGCATATTATATAATACATTATTATTCATTAACATTATCATTTCCATCTATTTTCTCTACTTATAAATTACTTCCCATTTTGTATAATAATTTGTTAATTAATTTTTTATTTATTTTTAATAAATTCATATTTTCAATTAACTACTTTTGCACTCATTGGCATCTTCTAATATAGCTAGCTACACATGCATATCATCATATAATCACACATTTATTATTTTGATCTTTATTCACCCATACCAAAGCTAGAATTAGATACATGGGTTTAAGACAGGGCTTGGCCAAAGTTTTGTGCATGGTTGTAGCAATCACTTTACTATTTGTTTAGATTAGTTCACATAAAGATGATGGCCCTTTTGGGCACTAGTGTTTGAGCCTAAGATTTGATACCAAATGTAAGGCCTCTCACGAGAGGCTATGAATTAATAAGTGATAATTTATACACATATGTGTTGAGATATTTGATATAAAAAAATATTTTTGTTTTTATGTAAAATTTTATAAACATAACAAATACATACTAACAAAATATACCAAGTAAAATACCTCCTCCCTAGTCTGTTGAAGATGACCATTTGCAATGTAGTTATGCCCATAGTAAAAAGATGATTCCAAGCATTATTTTTCCACATTCCCATAGTGAAACAACGAAATCCTCCCAACAAACTAGGAGCCTAGCCAGATTCCTAGCTCCAAGAAACCTTTTGGTTTCTTGGCCCTTTGTGCTCGTGACTCCAAGAAGAGCAAAGAACATATGCTCTAAGAAGACTCACAAGAATTATATCTTCCAAGAATTGTCCAACCTCTCAACCCCCCTCATGACCACTTCCTTCTCCTATTTATCAAGTTTCCATACCCCCCTTCCCCAAGTATCCTCAACCACCCTCATTATTAGCCATCAACCTCCCTTATCTAGATTTTTGGGAAAAGTTCAAATATACTAAAATATAAATGACTTACATAAAATAATCATAAATAAAATGCAAAGTATTTCTTCTCATGCTAGCTTATAAATGAAACTTGACAATTTTCCCCAAAATGTACATGACAACCCACCATACTCATTTAATTCATCATACAAACCATCAATCAAAGTCAAGAGAAATATTTAATGCTACTAGATATTTTTATATGCAATATAATTTACATAGTCATTAAATCATTCAATTAAATAGTTAATCATCTAGTTAAATAATTAACACATTAATTAATTCTACTAGTGCATGTGTGCAGGGTATGTGTGTGTAGATAGTGAACACATATCTTATACATGTACTAACGATAAACAACCACTGCCTCTAATGCATAGTTCCTTTTTTATGACATCGAGACATGCAAGACAATAAATCAAGTAAATGCATCATTTAATAATCTTAACGAATAAAATTACAATAATTCATCAATAATTGATTATGATACTTAAAATATCAAAAGGTAAGTAGAATAAGGTTTTAAACATGGGAGGTACCAAGTGAGTAAAAAACAGTTGCACATATAAGCCCCAATCAATATTATCAACTAACATTGAAGCATCCTTCCTTCCTAGCCTACTTCCATCTTCCATCATATCATTTCCTCTGTTGGACTAAGTTGGAGCGTCAACTATATTGACCTAACTCCAAATAGAACTTGTAAACGGAAGTGTCATACATCTCTACCAAGCTTCCCTGACAAGAAACTAGCAGTCGCCATCACACATCTAGGGAAGCATGAGTTCACACAACCCTCCCACGACTCTAGGTTTTGAAGGATAAATGGTGGGAAATACCTCCACGCCTCCTCATAGAACTAGGGTCAACACCCTACATCAAGATATAATGTGCTACTACTGTTTTTAGAGTCACATAATCAAACAAACACTATGGGAAAGCTATGTGTCCTGTTAAAACCACACTTACCACAGATCATAGCAATATTTCGAATCATAAACTAAATAATAAGTGAAACGTATAGCATATGATATATTTTTTTATGTCTACGACATCCAAGTTACCTTAACACTATAGTCATTTGACTATCACATAGCTCATCAACCTATAGGTTAATTCCCCAATAACTCATATCCACAAATATACATCACGATTTCATGTAATAATCCATATCTATATTAACGTTCAATCAATAAGTGTATGTTGACATGTTTAACCAAATCACATTATGATCAACATAATGAACATATGATAGTAAAAATAATATTATGCAACACATAAATAGGTCTATATGTACACCTCTCACATTTCTATATTAGTTTCACTGGGTCCAAATAGTTACTATGTAATGAATTACTATGATGAAAAAAATCAAAGTTCTAACTGCCTAAGGCCAAAATATGGGGCATTACATCAAGTCTCAATTCTACCCTATCGAGTATGTAGAGGACCAATGGATCTGGTGGCACTACTTCAAGTAGAGCCAAGGGCAGAGTGTACAAGAGTACACCACTAAGTTCAAAAAGATGGCCATCATGTTGGGTATCTCTCCCAAGAACCCAGATGTACTCCTCAAGTATCTGGGGGGTTTACATAGTCATCTTCAAAAGCAGGTGATTCTCTTCCAACCAAGGATAGTGGATGAGGCATGTGTACAAGCACAATACCTAGAAAACATAAGCCAAAAGAAAGGAAAACCAAGTGGTTCGAAGCAGAAAGAGCACCAGGAAGCTTCCAAGGAGGGGAAAATAAGTGGAGAGGGGGGAAATATAAGAATACAACAACCACTACACATCAGATTAAAGATACTAGTGACCATTGCAATCATTGCAACATTGATGGTCATATCAACGAAAAATGTTGGAAACTACATCCAGAGTTGAACCTGAAGAACCACGAGAAGGACAGAAAGAAAAAGAACATTCTAGCCACATATTCGAGCAATCAGGTTGAAATTAGATCAGATGTGGATGAAAATATTATCTACACATATATGTAGAAGGAGGTGAATCTAAGTAGCCTTCATCACTAGGAAGAGAAGGCGATGACCAAGATCTTCCACATCAGGTTTCAAGTTAAGAAGACCAAGATATACGCTCTATTCGGCTTTGGCTCACGGGCTAATATCATAGCAGTGGATTTGGTTAGCAAGCTTGGATTGGAGGTTCATGATCATCCTAATCCTTATTCATTGGGTTGGGTAAACAAGGATGCAAAGATAAAAATAAAAAAATAGTGTAAGATTAAATTTGTTGTAAGTGTTGATTTTATTGATGAAGTGGAATTGGATGTAGTACCCCTTGATGTATGTGGAGTAGTGTTTGGAAGCCCTTACATGTATATGAGGGATGCAATCTTCATTCGGAGAACCAACCAGTATCGATTGATCAAGGATGGAAAGTACTTCATCATCAACGCACACAAAGACAAATAAAAACTTTTACTGGTAAGTGATAATCAAGCTAAGAAATTGATTAGTTCTAGCAAAAAATATGTTTTACTTTTTCTAAGAGAAAATCAGTATGGTGAAGAGTCGTTAAAATTAAAGACATCCATGGAAGGGTGTACTAGAGATGAGAAACACCATCTGGATAAGTTGCTACAAACATACAAAGGAGTGCTCCATGAGCTTAAAGGGATACCACCTAAGAGGAAAGTGAAGCATGAAATCCAATTATTACTAGACTCCTCCTTGTCGAATATTGGGTTGTACAGACAGTCTTTCCTAGAAGCAAATGAAGTAAAGAAGAAGTTGCAATTTTTTGGAGCAATGTGAGATTCGACCAAGTACCTCACCTTGTGGGTCACCCATCATAATTGTGTCCAAGAAGGATGGGACTTGGATATTGTGTATCGATTACAAGGCATTGAATGAGATTACACTGAAGAATCAGTACCCTTTTCCCAGGATCAATGATCTATTGGACCAACTGCAACATGCCAAGTACTTCACTAAGATGGATTTTAAATCAAGATATCACCAAGTACGATTCAAAGAAGAATATGAATGGAAGACTACCTTCGATAAAAGGCAAGGTTTGCATGAGTGGTTAGTTATTCCATTCGAATTATGAAACGCACCGACTACATTTATGAGACTGATTTATTATGTTTTACGCCCTTATCTAGATTCATTTGTTATTGTCTATTTGGATGATATATTGGTTTATAGTGCTACCTGGGAGAAGCACATATCACATCTTATGTAGGTTTTAGAGACCCTAAAGAAGCACCAGTTGGTATCCAATCTCAAGAAATGCAAGTTTGTCCAACAACCTTTGGTGTATCTGGGGTATGTGATCGGTGGAGGCAAGCTCAATATAGATCCCATCAAGATGGAGGCCATCATGAAATGTCCAATTCCTACAAATTTCACATAGTTAGGAGCTTTGTTGGGGAAACACATTGTTTGTGGAAGTTCATAGCTTTATTTTCAGCAATACTTTCACCACTCCACACAATAACAATGATCAATAAGAGTTTTCGATGGGGGAAGAATCAACAGAAGGTCTTTCATGAGTTGAAAATAAAGATCATTCAAGCACCATTGCTCACACTACCAAACTTGCAGAAGCCCTTCAAAGTGGAGATAGATGTGAATGGGTATTCCATGGGAGAAGTCATGATGCAAGGAAGAAGGCCTATTTGATATCATTCTGAAGTATTTCATGGGGCGGTCCTCAAATACCCTACCTATGACAAGGAGCTCTATGCCCTGGTACAAGCTATCAAAAAGTGGAAGCACTATTTGATGGGAAAGGAGACCATCATCCACATATATCACCAATCACTCTAGTATTTGAAGGCCCAAAGTAATTTATAACAAACCAGGCACTACTATTACAACAATATTTTCCTCACCCCATGCAACTTGCTCAAAAGGCCTTTTCCATTTCCCTATGAAAACATGAAGTCCCTTTTTGAAATTCCTAGAGATAAAAATTGTATTTTTTCACATATACACGCCCTGACAGCTATACAACATGTGTATATGCAGGTTGCACCATTATAGCCCGTGTACATCGGGTTTTGTGCCCAAAATTAAAAAATGGTGTCAGGTTTCCATGTCACGTCATGAGACCCATGATTCTTGACCTTCCATATATTGGAAACCTTCTGAATCGACCCTTTAGTTCCATTTGAAGGCTATAAATGGGCCATATCCAAGATGTGGAGAAGAGAGAAGAATTCACATTTGAGAGCAAAGTTACTCTGGAGAAATTATTCACTTCATATTGAGTATGCATCCCTTTTTCCTTTTAATTCTGAACACATTGTTCAACCCCCAAGCTCTTCCCTCTTTGATAGAGAACCTCATTGTCTCTCTTATATGAGATTGCCTTTAGTGAAGGATTGAATTGGTGGATACCCAGCTAGAAGGGACTTAATTTTTCAGTTACGAGACATCCTGACACAAAAGTTTTTCATTCATACACTTCTGTTGATCATATTTTAATAGAAATATTGTTTTCTTGTCCAATTAATGTCTTGCAAATATTTGAATTGTTATTCCATGGGCACATTTGTATGAATATTGATGGATTATGATATTATATGTGCTAACTGTATATATTATCACCAAATGTTTGTGTATCTTGTTTGTTGAGGATAAATTGCAGGTGTATAGCTTTGAGTCGAGTGCTCAACGGTGGTCTTCTTGTCTTGTCTTGTTAGCATATTTGTTTACATGGCATACTTGAGACTAGAGTTGATTTATGTAGTCATTCTGTTTGTTGTGGTTTACCCCATGCCATAGAGTGATTTTCCTTGTAACGAAATTGGCGACCATACGGGGGAAGGATCTTGTTTTCGGGGTTTGGAGTGTTTTTCTCCTTTGATTGCTCTCGGTTAGCTTGAGTTTTATTGTCGTCTGATTTCTTGACAGCCTATTTTCATTTGGAATTTGAGTTTCTTGGCCCTATCCTTAATCTGGAAGTGTTTCAATACATATACGTGATTTTCCCCTCGACAAATGCATACATACGCGAGTTCTCGTTCTATAGGGAGTGTACATATGTGGTTTTCTCCTGAATAGTCACGTACATCATCCTTGTTTGCTTGATTGTTGAGTTTGGTGTGTGTTGGGTAAGTTTTGATGGTTGCTGAGTCTTCTTGGGTCTTGGTCATAACTATGAAGTGACTGTAGAGTGATAGGAAACCTTTCTTTGGTTGAATTTTTGGGCGGTTTTTCTTTCTCATCATATTTTTCATTGGTTTTCCTTGCATCTTGGGCTAGGTGTTTTCTTCTTGACATCCTACTTGGTTTGTCTATTTTTGCTTATAGTAGGGTTTATATATAAAGTTGTTGTTCAGTCCTTGCATTTTCATTTCTTTATATTGAAAATACAAAAAAATACATACAGTTTTCATGTTGTCATTTGATCTTTTGGGTTCTTGTTATTGATCTTGATACATGTGTGGAAAGATTGCATCTTATTTGAAATTGTAGATTTGAATTGAAACTTGCATTTTTGAAAAGCTTACCATTTATTGAGAATTGAATTTAGGACTTTGCATTATATTCATATTCATTTCTTTTACTTGTTGAGTCATAACATCATCAGTTTCATGACCAAATATTTTTAGTAAACAAAGCCACTAAAAGTAATGTTGATAAATTTAAAATTGATTAGAAACGATTTTATTTTTCAGGGTGCAAAAACTAGCTTAAGATTTAGAGCCTTGTAATAGGATTTTGTGAGTAAACTTCTCCAAGGCTATTAAACTAAACTTATGTGTCTGAATAAGGGAGTGGTGAAATCCATTATATAATTAGTGACGTTAGGAGGCTCCGCTCACACTGGATTTAAGCATGAGGTCGCGCAAAGTTGGTTGTGGAGATATCCCTCCAATACCTCCTTAGCGTCAGAGATATTTATGGGGATCTATTCCTATATGGGGATCTTGCTACTACCTTTACCTCTGTGAGAGGCAGTTCTTTCAATATTTCGGGCTTTGTTACCCTGCCCATATGGTGGACCTGACTTACAACTGTTCACCTATGCATTGGTTATAACATGGTAGCTTTAGTTGCTTGACATAGGTAGCCACATAGGTTACTTACAAGGGTTATTTTTTAGGTACTCTGAGTCAAATAAGGGTCAAACAACACACAACCTTTATGGAGGATTACCTCTCTGGGGGGATCTGACTGACTGCATTGTTAAGCCCATGTGGGCCCTTATAATTGATTCTAATACCTCCAATATTTTGAAGAGAGTCTCAGGCCCCTCTTGGCCAATGCATACCTACTTTAGGGAGGGAGACCCCTTTCAGCCACTTTATCATGTTTGTGTGCATATTGGCCCTTTTGCTTTTAATTTTGGTGTGTTATTTGATTGTTAGTTGGCCTTAGGATTTGTTTTTATATCTCAAGTCTTGAGTCATCGTGGAGCCAAAACAACTTTCTCGCAGGTCTCATTGTTTTTTGAAGTTACCACTACATCTTGAGTCTTTTCCCTCTAAAAGGCATAAAGTTATCAAATTTGGTACACACACCTCCACCTACGAGACTTGTGATCATACAAGTATGAGTATTGAGTCAAGTCATAAAGATAGTATGCATCCTTCGACTCCCATACCTACCATAGTTAATGGAACTCCTTCTACGCCTTCAACCACTACGGTTGTAGTTTCGAAGGTCCCCATCACCACTCACGTCTGGCCTGTAGTAAATACTCAACCTATAGTAATGAACCATTTTGGGTATCTTTTTAGTTCTTCAAGATACAATACTCAGTCCATCCCTTCGGCTTCTAGCCCTTTCTCTTATGGTATGCCAAATTTCACATCGCAATTTTCATCCTCCATTCCAGCATCTAATCTGAATCCTAGTATTGGAATTGGGGGCATGGATCCTCTGCATATTACACTCTCATTTGGTGGTGCTCATATTCCCAAAATGACTCCTACGGTTGGAAGCCTACCTCCTTTTCTCCCTGGGTCTAATCCTAGTCTTAATGCTCCCGGATGGAGTAATCAAACGGGTGGAAAAGTTGTTGCTTATGTTATATCCTTTACACCTGCCTCCTCCACACCGATTCTGACCAACACATTTGTCATGACGAATCCACCTCTATCCTCCGGATTTCCACCTGGAGGAGGTCAATTTCATACTTTGGGAAACCCCCAACCTGGAGCTACTCTGGCTGGGGGAAATATTTACAGCCTTCATCATAACATTCCTATTGGAATGGTACCCAACCAACCCCTTAAAAATCAGTTTGGAGGGGGGTTTTACAACCCTGAACAGGGCCATGGTGCATACCATAACCCTGGATGGATTGTGATTCCCCAACATCAATATTTACCAGGAGCTTGGGGCCAAATTTCGTAACCCCGTCTCCCTTTTATTTCCATGCTCAATTTGTCATACTTATCAATATTGATGAATGACCTGGTGCATCATGACCCGACATGGCCCCCCGTCCCCGCCAAGCTTCCTTCAGATATTTCAAAATTCAAGGGCAAGACTGGTGAGGATCCTGGTGATCACGTCACTACTTTCCATATTTGGTGCTCTTCCAATTCGCTTAACAACGATTCTATTCATTTAATATTGTTTCAACGAACCCTCACGGGGGTTTCATTGAAATGGTAAATAGAGCTACCAGGGGGGGCGTATGGCAATTTAAATCAAATGGTTTTAGTTTTCCTCAACCACTTCCAATTGTTGGTTCATTACGATATCGGCATATAACTTATGTCGGCCCTCCGCCAAGACAAAGCCACCCATATCTTGGATCACATATAAGAGTGACATAGACATAAGAGGTTGATCAAATATTACATTCCTCCAAAGTTCTTGTTGGAATGGTTTCTTAAGTCTTTACTGCCTTATATTTCAAAGGATGTTTCAACATCCAGGGTAACATCTGAGGAAGAAGTGATTTTTAAATCCCAACATTTAGATCTCATATATGCTAAGTCTGGGATGTTATACGAAATTCTTCCTGACGCACCGAGGTCAAACTACGACCCTAGACAAAATCCTAGACCTCATGTTTATGGCAATATAGGATCTGCAAATGCTAAATCTATAGACTTGGTGACAAGCCAGTTGAAAGAGTTGTCTCTAAGCCAGTTTGTAGGAGGAAAATATTTTCCTATTTCCTCCACTCCCACTCAGTCGGCGGATGTGCATTCTACGCAGTCGTTGACCAACCTAAATGGTAACCAGAAACCAGGAGGAACTAAAAGGAAAGGACGCGGTAACAATCGTAAGGGTGGGAGGAATAATGATAATAAACCCAAGGACAACACCAACAATGATATATTGAAGGTTAATGTTGGTGAGGGAAAGAAAGAGAAGAGGAAGGTGAAATTCCCTTGTAAGCTTTGTACTAATGATCACCTTACCCACTTGTGCCCCAAACTCAAGGAAGTTGCGATTATATCTACTGCCCATTGTGCTGACTAACCCTTTTCCGCATAATCAACACATGGCCTCGAGATCCTCTAATGTCATAAATGTGGTGAGTGGGAGTCAAAACCCACCGGTGCATGATGGTGACCGTCTATGCATAGATATGGTCAAGTCTCATATTAATGTAGCCACTCGGTCTCACGATTACAGTTCTTCATGGGTTATTCCAGGTCTAGAGTCTCCCCCTCCTCTGGAGATGTCTTTACAGATCGAAAAGCCAGAGCCTCTGCCTCATATTTTGAAAGGAGTACTCAAACTCTCTACCCACAAACCTAATGCTATAGTTGCTAAGAATTACTCTATTGTTGAGGATCTGGGTCAAACCCCTTACACGATGTCATATTTGCAGATACTCCAAGAATTTCCTTCATAGAGGAATGCCTTGTTATATGCGTTAGTAGCTCTAGACCCCTGTGGCTCTAAGGTTATCAAGTTTTACATCATAGATGTGAAGCCTCGCTTGCGTTACCACGTGGCCTTTCAAATCCATGTGGATTACTCAAAGTATACCATCAAACGTATTGTTATTGATGAATGCGTTGCAATGTGTGTGATGTCTCTAACCTGTTGGAAATCCATTGGCTCTCCAACCCTCTCTCAATCTTCGAATATGTTGACCGCACTTGATGGTCATTCTTTCCGTCCCTAGGGTATCCTTCCTACCTTTCTGGTCCAGTTAGGTGGAAAGATAGTGGAGGTGGATGTCCAAGTGGTTGATGTGCCCCTTGACTATAACTTATTACTAGGGTGTAACTCGACTTATGCTATGACTGCAGTCGTATCATCTATTTTTTGTACTTTATGTTTTCCTCACGATGGGAAAATAGTGATGATTGATCAATTGTCCTTTTTGCACGCTAGCCCCAATGCATTAGTTGGACCTTCGATCCCCATGACTGACAATTCTCAGCCGACAACTGAGGATATTGGTGTCGGAATGTATTCCTCCCTTATGGGTACCTTTTATTTTGTGGCACCAATTCATCATATCTATGCCATGTCCAGTAGGTTTGCTTCATCAATGAGGTTTGTTCCTTTCCACACTTCATATTTTAATCATCCTTGGACCCTACCTTCCCCAACCTTGTCTTGTGAAGGTCAGTCACATATTGGAATGGAAATGCCACTGTCGGCAGCAGAGATAGAGTATCAGGTTGTTCTCGACTCTATTGTCGACCTAGATCCTATCCCCTTGCAGACATATGAGGAGGATATTGTTCTCTGACCCGTACGGGCCACTTCATCATATTTCTCACATGATTTCCTCAATGATACTTCACCTTCGAATGAAGAAATCATAGAGGCCATGAATGGTTTGGATAGGCCATGGGATGATATGCATCATCGCTCTTACTTCCTCCCAGAGCTTGTTAGGATCAAACAAGACAATTTTAGATCTACATTGAGAGATATAGTGTAAATGTGTTGATCCTTCATAGAATAGATATAGCTAAACAATAATACACACATTTGCAGAGAGAATTGGAGAAAGAAAGAGAGAAAGAATGAAATAATTCTCATTAACCGTTATGAATAATTAATAATTTACACATGATATATTATGTATAACTCAATGAGTGTGCACTGGAGGAGAACAAATGCACCATAGTGGTGGTCTAGAGTGATCTAGACACACACCAACAGTTACAGGAGTGAACTGCCACCTAATCTAGTCTCTCAGGCAGTTACGGGAGTGAACTGCCACCTAGTTGAGTTAACTAGTCAACTAGTCTTCAGTTAACTGACTGAACAGACAATAGTGAGGAGTTAACTCAGGAAATCAAGGGTAATGTGTCAGTTTGGTGATGATCCCAAGGAAAGTTCACATTATTTGGTGATGATCCCAATGTTGCATGGTGACAAAACCAATGCAGCATCTAAACTCAACTCAACTAGTCAAACTGAAGTGTCAACTAAAAGATAATATTCTCCAGGTGGAATATTCTCCCCTAAAATATAGGAGACTAGATAATGACTAATTATGACTAATAAAAAAGGAAAAACCTTAGGAAAAATAAATCCTAGGTGTGTGTGAAGTAACTCCAACACCCCCCCTGAACATCACTATGGTGAAAATAAAGAATGGGACCCAGCAACGAGGCCATGTTAGGTACCCAAATACAAAAGATACACTGAAATAAAGTAAGGAAAGAGGGAAAACCTCATGGGAAAACCCGCCCCTCAAGGTACAGTGTATGTAAAAATAAAAAATACATTTTCTAGGAAACTGTGTCCTTCACTCCAAGACGACTTCGCAGAGAATGGAACTTCTGATGAGTGAAGGTATTGGTGAAGATGTCTTTTGTCTGTTCTGCTGAAGGACATAATTGTAAGTCGATGATCCCCTCATGTAATAAGTCTTGGATGTAGTGCATGTGGATCTCTATGTGCTTCATCCACTACCTCTGAACTGGATCTTTGCAGAACTTCAGACTGCTCTGGTTATCACACCAGATGATGATCAACCGATGAAACTGAATGCCCAACTCAATGAGAAAATGTTGTAGCCACATAGCCTGAATGGTTATGTTAACTAACCCTCTATACTCTACCTCGGCTGAAGATAGAGAAATGACATATTGCTTCTTGCTCGACCAACAAATAGGCCCAGAACCAAGACTGAGTGAGTAACCAGATGTGGACTTGCAATCAGTGTTATCGCCATCCAAGTTGGAATCAGTAAACCCAATGAGATATAATGTAGATTCTGTTGCATAATGAATCCCAAAGGTTATGGTGCCCTATACGTATCGAAGGATATGCTTTGCAGCCTTCCAATATAGCTCATGCGACTCTTGCGTGAACCTGGAAACTATGCCAACTACATAGGAGAGGTCTGGTCTGGAGTGTGTGAGATACAATGAGCTCCCCACTAGTTGTTTGTACAGTTTGTTGTCAACCAGTGGAGTCTCCCCACCATCCTCAAGTTTGAATCCTGATAGGAAAGGAGTCAGAGCAAACTTGCAGTCTGTCATGTGAAATATCTCAAGGAGATCTTGTGCATACTTGGCCTGAGACGGTTTTATGCCTGATGCATCCTGACTAATCTTGGGTCCAAGGAAGAGGTGTAGTGGACCCATGTCCGTCATCAAAAACTTTTCATGTAGAATCATCTTGACTGCAGCAATCGATGAAGTTGAGAAACCGGTGATCAACAAATCATCAACGTACAAAACTAAGAGTAGAATTGAATCAGACTTCCTGAGCATGTAGACATTCGGGTTTGATTTACACTGTAAAAAGTTATGTGACAACAGGTAGGAGTCCATATTGGCATACCATGCCCTAGGATCCTTCTTGAGGCCATAAAGGGACTTCTTCAGTTGATGGACCAAATATGAGTCCTACATAAATCCCTGGGGTTACTTCATGTATATCTCCCCAGAGAGATCACCATGAAGAAATTCATTCTTCACGTCCATCTAATGGACTTCCCATCCCTTGGTTGTCACAATGGCAAGTGCCAATCGTATGGGAAACATTTTCGCTACTAGAGTGAAGGTCTCATCATAGTCAATACCATGAACTTGTTGAAAGTCTTTGGCAACAAGCCTGGCTTTGTATCTGCTAATATGTCCATCCACTATGCTCTTGGTCCTGTAGATCCATCTGCATCTGACAAGTTTCCTCCCAAAAGGAAGGGGAACCAGATCCCAAGTCTGGTTCTCAAGGAGGGAGTTGTACTCCTCCTACATGGCGAATTCCAAAAAGGGGTTTCCAACAGCCTCACCATAAGACTGTGGATCTGAAGACTGGACCAAGAAATGATGCCTGGAGGGAAATGGCTCAGTGGAATTCAGTGCAACAGGAGGCTCCTTGATATCAGATTGAGTCCTCCTAGTATCGATTGGATCACCAACGAGATCCCATGCATCCTGAAGATTACTTTGTGCCCACTTGGGCCTCTCCTCTAGATCTGCAACTGCATCTGGATGCTCTGACTCTGCATCCAACTATATACTGACTCTAAATCTAAATCACTTGATTCCTCTAAATCAGAACTCTCATCTGAATAAGATTTGTCATGTGCATGCTCATCATCTCGGACAGGTGGAAGAATGAAGATGTCTTCATGTAGTTGTTGAGGTACATGCGAGACACTTTCCTCGAATTGGAGACTATGCTCAATGATAAGCCGGTCTGAGGAAAGATCAATAATCCTATATCCCTTCACATTGTCGGGATATGCAGCAAAAATACACTCAGTTCTCTATGGATCAAGTGCCTTCCTCTTTTCAGAGGGAATCTGAGCCCATGCACGTGAACTGAAAATGTGAAAGTGGGTCACTTCTAGTTTGAGGCCGCTCCAAGCCTCATATGGGGTATTATCCTTGACAGATCTATGGGGAGATCTGTTTTGGATGTATGTTTCACAATTAAGTACTTCATACCATAGTCTCTATGGTAGTGACTTTGCATGCAGCATGCAAGATGCCATCTCCTTTACAGATTTTTTTTTCCGCTCAACAACTATGTTTTGCTGCGAAGTATAGGGAGTTGTATGCTGCAATTGAATCCCTACCTCATGGAAAATATTATGGACCTCATGATTTACATACTCTCCTTGTTATCAGTTCGTAGGACTTTGATATTCTTTCTGGACTATGTCTCAACCAAGTCTTTGAAATCTTTGAGGTGTTGAAAGACCTCGGACTTTTTCCTGAGAAAGTAGATCCATGTAAAACGTGAGAAATCATCAACAAAAATGAGAACAAACCTCACTTTTCTGATTTATGGATGCGGAAAATTACCCATGAGGTCACTGTGGATTAGATCTAAAGGTGAGGAGGCTCTCTGAGACTTTCCCTTGTCGAATTTCTCTTGAGGGTGTTTTCCGAGAACACATCCCGCACATACTCCCTTGGAGAAATGGATGTCTACTAGACCATTGACTAATCTTTGCTTGCTAATTTGTTGCATGTATCTGAAATTAAAATGTCCAAACCTTTCGTGCCATATTCTACTACTTTCATCAGCATGAGTAAGGAGTAAAGCAGAATCAGGTTCAATGAATTCAGAAAAAGCATACAATCTAGACTGATGATTTACCTCATCGATAGAAACCCTGGAGTTGGTTTGCATTCATAGATGCCCATGGAATTTGGTGTAAATATGACTTTCTTTCCAGTGCCATAATTCATCATCTGAGACACAGAGAGAAGGTTGACGAAAAGTTTGGGAACGTGCAACACATTCTCGAAGCTTCCATTGGTGAGTTCAATCCTTCCTTTTTCGGTGACCTCGACAGAAGATTTGTCCCCCATTAGAATAGTAGGACCCTTACATGCATCCAAAGAAGAATATACTACTTTTGAGGCATCCATGTGATGTGATGCTCCTAAATCTATGATCCAAGCATCGAGAGAGGAGTTGATGGCAATCAAGGCATGGCTAGAATTTCCTTTCTTGGAATTTGGATCTTTCGGCTTCTTCTTCTTGGCACCCTTCGGGATACGATCTCCAATGTTGTTTTGTTGGAGTATTTGATACATGAGATATTTTTTTTTTTGCATGCATGGTGATTCCGAATGGAATCCTTTGTGACAATACGTGCATTTCTCCCCTTTTCTTCCCTTTTCCCCTTTGTATCTGGCGGCATCAATGAAGGGTTTTGTGTACCCTTCCTTATTTGGATGTGCATGAGCATTCCATTTATATTTATCTTTATATTTGTGATATTTGTGGCTTCCATCATGCACAGTGAGTGCATGCACCCTTGGGCCTTTGATTGTGCCCATGTTGATGAGCTTGGTTTTCTCTTGTGTCAAGGATTCGATAAATTCCTCAAGCGAAGGCATATTCCAAGTGGCTCCAAAGGTAAATCTGACAGAATGGAATGTGGATACGAATACAAAGAATTCAAGACCAAGCTTGGAGAGAATGGTGAGAACCATTTTTTTCTCCTCCTTCAATTTATCAACCTCGCAAGATTTGAGTTGCGACAGTAGATCCTTGAATTTTGTAAAGAAATCTTGGATATTGTCAAATATTTTTGGATCCAACGTGAGTAGATTCACCTCCAGCATGTGTCCCCTCATCTCATCTTGTTTCCAAAAGATCCCTTCCAAGGTGGTTCAGGGTTCATTGGGAGTCTTACAGGAAGATATGTGAAAAAGGAGATCGGGAAAAATAATACTGCAAGTTGTTGTGAGTGCCTCATCCATGCGATTTAAGTACTTGGATTTTTCTATAACTGATGTCGGTTCTATATCTGTATTCAAGGTTAAACTGTACAACCCTCTGGTTCAGAGATGTATGGTTATTTTCTCCTTCCATGCAAAATAGTTGTAAGGTGTAAGAATGAATTCTTTTTGGAAATCCATCTTTCGGTTGTCTTCAATCTTTTGTACCTACAAAAACTTTTGGTGTATCTTTTGCTTAGCAGTCTGTCAGCTTTGTTACAATGTAAATGTGTTGAACCTACACATAATAGATATAGATAAACAATAATACACACATTTTCAGAGAGAATTAGAGAAATAAGAAGGAGAGAAAGAATGAAAGAATTCTCATTAACCGTTATGAATAATTAATAATTTACACATGATATACTCTATATAACTCAATGAGTGTGCACTGGAGGAGAACCAATGTGCCATAGTGGTGGTCTAGAGTGATCTAGACATACACCAACAATTATGGGAGTGAACTGCCACCTAATCTAGTCTCTCAGGCAGTTACGAGAGTGAATTGCCACCTAGTTGAGTTAACTAGTCAACTAGTCTTTAGTTAACTGACTGACCAGAGAATAGTGAGGAGTTAACTTAGAAAATCAAGGGTAATGCTCCAATTTGGTGAGGATCCCAAGGAAAGTGTGCATTATTTATTTATGATCCCAATGTTACATGGTGACAAAACCAATGCAACATCTAAACTCAACTCAACTAGGTGAGTTGAGTTTAGATGCTGCATTGGTATCTGGTGGCATCGATGAAGGGTTTTGTGTACCCTTCCTTATTCGAATGTGAATGAGAATTCCATTTATATTTATCTTTATATTTATGATATTTGTGGCTTCCATCATGCACAGTGAGTGCATGCACCCTTGGGCCTTTGATTGTGCCCATGTTGATGAGTTTGGTTTTCTCTTGTGTCAAGGATTCGATAAATTCCTCAGGCGAAGGCATATTCCAAGTGGCTCCAGAGGTGAATCTAACAGAATGGAATGTGGATACGAATACAGAGAATTTAGGACCAAGCTTGGAGAGAATGGTGAGAACCATTTTTTTCTCCTCCTTCTATTTATCAACCTCGCAAGACTTGAGTTGCGACAGTAGATCCTTGAATTTTGTAAAGAAATCTTGGATATTGTCGAAGATTTTTGGATCCAACGTGAGTAGATCCACCTCCAGCATGTGTCCCCTCATCTCATCTTGTTTTCAAAAGAGCCCTTCCAAGGTGGTCCAGGGTTCATTGGGAGTCTTACAGGAAGATATGTGAAAAAGGAGATCGGGAGAAATAAGACTACAAATTGTTGTGAGTGCCTCATCCATGCGATTTAAGTACTTGGATTTTTCTATGAATGATGTCGGTTCTATATCTGTATTCAAGTTTAAACTGTACAACCCTCTGGTTCAGAGATGTATGGTTATTTTCTCCTTCCATGCAAAATAGTTGTAAGGTGTAAGAATGAATTCTTTTTGGAAATCCATCTTTCCGTTGTCTTCAATCTTTTGTACCTACAAAAACTTTTGGTGTATCTTTTGCTTAGCAGTCCGTCAGCTTTGTTACAATGTAAATGTGTTGAAACTAAACATAATATATATAGATAAACAATAATACACACATTTGCAGAGAGAATTAGAGAAATAAGAAGAAGGAGAGAAAGAATGAAAGAATTCTCATTAACCGTTATGAATAATTAATAATTTACACATGATATACTCTATATAACTCAATGAGTGTGCACTGGAGGAGAACCAATGCGCCATAGTGGTGGTCTAGAGTGATATGGACATACACCAAAAATTATGGGAGTGAATTGCCACCTAATCTAGTCTCTCAGGCAGTTACGAGAGTGAATTGCCACCTAGTTGAGTTAACTAGTCAACTAGTCTTCAGTTAACTGACTGACCAGAGAGTAGTGAGGAGTTAACTTAGGAAATCAAAGGTAATGCTCCAATTTGGTGAGGATCCCAAGGAAAGTGTGCATTATTTATTGATGATCCCAATGTTACATGGTGACAAAACCAATGCAGCATCTAAACTCAACTCAACTATTTAAACTGAAGTGTCAACTGAAAGAGAATATTCTCTAGGTGGAATATTCTCCCCTAAAATATAGGAGACTGGATAATGACTAATTATGACTAATAAACAAGGAAAAACCTTAGGAAAAATAAATCCTAGATGTTTGTGAAGTAACTCCAACATATATTCAGTCACGTCGTAGTTCCACTAGATACGCATGACATTTATGTCGAAGGAAACATGGCGAGTATTTCTCCTACTGTCACGATCGACATCTCTCGTATTCCTGGTAAAATTGAAAATGTATATATTGGTGCGGCTTGTTCACCTGAAGAAATTCAGATCTACACCGAGCTCTTCAAAGAATTACATGATGTATTCAATTGGTCATATGAAGAGATGCTAGGAATCGACCCTTGCATTGTCGAACATGAGATTAAAACCTACTCGGATGCTAAACCTGTTCGACAGTGACTTAGAAATCTTAATCCTAGGAAGGCCCCTGCTATTAAGGAAGACGTGGAGAAATTGGTTAATGCAGGTTTTATCTGCTCTATTCCCTTGATTGAATGGGTATCCAATCCCATTCCTGTGAATAAGAAGCAAGTTGGAACCATCTTTGTGTGTAGGGATTTTCGATACCTGAATAATGCCTATCCTAAAGACAACTTCCTGACACCTTTCATTGACCAGATCCTTGATGAGTGTGCAGGAAGTGAGGTTTTTTATTTTATGGACGGATTTTCAGAATACAATCAAATTCAGATTAAACCCAAGGATCAACATAAGACAACATGTATTTGTCCTGGGGGTACCTTTTCATACGATAAAATGGCTTTCGGTCTTAAAAACGCCGGAGCAACCCTCCAACAAGCCATGACCTTCGCTTTTCACGATCTCAAGCATATAGTCGAAGCTTACCTCGATGATGTCGCTGCTCACTCTCGCAAGAGAGTGGATCACTCTACCCACCTTCGGCTAGTTTTTGAGATATTTCACTATTATCACATCCATTTAAACCCTCATAAGTGCATCGTTTGTGATAGGTCAAGTCCTCTTTTAGGATTCATAGTTTCTGACACTGGGATCATGGTGGATCCTTTAAAGTTTGAGGCAATACTTCAATTGCCTACCCTGCACAACATTCGTCATCTTCAAGGTTTACATGGGAAATCTAACTTCTTATGTTTGTTTATAGTAAACTATGCCAATATTACTAATGGTTTCATGCATCTCTTGGAGAAGGACACTCCATTTATATGGGATGATCGAGCCCAGGAATCCTTTGATGCTCTTAAGAAATCCTTGGTATCGACGCCTCTGTTGAAGCCTCTAGACTACAGTAGAGATTACTTTATTTATATCACCACTTCCGAAGGGACAGTTGGTATGGTTTTAGTTCAAGAGGATGATGAGATCCATGAGCACGTCATTTACTATCTTAGTTGAAACTTAGTTGGCCTTGAACTCAATTACTCTCACCTTGAGAAGACGTGATTCAAAGATTACAACACTATACATTGCTTTTCAAAACTATCGTATTTGTTGATGTCAACCCATTTCAATACATCCTTACTATGAGTATCATAGGGGGGAAATATAATAAATGTATTGTCATCTTACAAGAATTTGATCTCGATTTTTCTTCGGAAAAATCCAAGAAATCGTTACTTTTTTCCGATTTAATATTGGACTTCCCTCGGTTAGATGAGGACGTTATTCATGTCAATTCATTTGCGAATGAACACATATTCCTTGTCTCGTCTTTAGACCCCTGGTATGGAGACATTTTGATCTATCTTCAAACCTGGAAGTTTTCTCAGCATCTTTCGAGAGACGATCGACGATGTATACGATATCAATCTAACAACTACCTTATCATCGGTGATACTTTGTATCGTCGAGGCATAGATAATATATTGTGTCATTTCTTGACTCACGAGGAGGTTGATTTTGTTCTTAATCACTGCCACAGTGGGGCTTGTGGTGGTCATCTATATGGGCTTGTGATATCCCAAAAGATATTGCGAGCCGATTATTTTTGGTCATCTATTTTTAAAGATTGAGTCGAAGCTCAAGAAGTGTCACCCTTTCCATGGGTTCACTCTGCAGATGCGCTTGCATCCAGCCCCTCTTCACCCGGGTATAGGATTGCAACCCAACTTCGGCTGGGGGGCATCAACATATTATCTTGGCCATAGACTACTTTACTAAGTGGGTCAAGGCCATGACTACAATCAAATCCGATGGTAATACTGCTGCATTTTTCGTGTTCAATCAAATTATAGCCTAGTTTGGAATCCTGAGTGAGATTGTCACTGATCATGGTAGTCACTTTCAGAACGAAATGATGAAAGAGTTAGCATTGAAATTGGGGTTTAAACATGGTCATTCTTCCCCTTACTACCCCCAGGAAAAAGGACAAGTAGAGGCCGTGAACAACTCTCTCAAGACCATTTTACATAAAACTGGCAGCCAGAGAAAATGTGATTGGAGTCTCATGCTTTACCCTATGCTTTGGGCATACCAAACCTCGGTTAATACTTCCACCAGTTTTTCCCCTTTTCAATTAGTACACGGTGTGGAGTCAATTATTCCTATTGAATGTGAAATCCCTTCTCTTAGACTGGTAGTCAAGCTCCTACCTGACACTTCTGATATTGAATAACGCCTCGTACACCTAGAGATCTCATATGAGCAGCCTCAATATGCCTCTATGGCTATCAAAGGGAATAAACAGCGTGTCAATGTCTAGTATGATAATTTTGTCTATCCTAGATAGTACATTGAGGGTGACTTGGTCCTCTTGTACAACCAAGCCAAAGAACCACTGGGGGTAGGAAAGTTCAACCCCATGTTGCACGGTCCTTATATCATGTGACGTGTCTTAGAAAAAGGAGCCTACAAATTAGAAGATTATGAAGGGAATATGTTGGTTGAGCCCAGAAATGGGCTCTAATTGAAAAGATATTACGCTTGAGCCCCAATCTTGGGCGTAAATCTTTGTATACTAGTGTATCTTAGTGTATATATCTTTTCCATTTTTTCATCGGCTTGCTTATCGATTTTTCCCTTGGTTGGAAGATGTCAATGGAGTCTTCGGTTTACTCAGGATTCGCAGACGGTGCTAGTCGTCATACACAGAACTTGGCTTCCTCCACTTGGGTTGTTTACTCACCCCAGGGTCAATTGGTGTCTTCAAGTGGTGTTTGTCTAGGGCGATCAATGAATAATGTGGTCGAATATAGTGTTGTTATAGATATTTTATGTGATGTCATTTCACATGGTATTTGTTCTTTAGAGGTTCGCCTGGACTCCTAGTTAGTAGTATTTCAATTGAATGGTAGTTACAGTGTGCGAGACCCTACTCTACTCTGATGATTCCTACAAGTACGACTTTTGGAATGACATTATGATTTTATTACTTATAATCACATACCTCGAAGTTCTAATTATGTATCTGATGCATATGCTAATTATGTTTTAGATTGTCCTTTGTCATATAACTAAATTAAAAGAAACCACTTTCACTAATGTACACATTGTAATATAAGTAAAGTCGAAGACCAATGTTTTTATATTTCA
The DNA here is from genome assembly GCA_009831015.1 of Picea engelmannii. Classification (NCBI taxonomy): domain Eukaryota; kingdom Viridiplantae; phylum Streptophyta; class Pinopsida; order Pinales; family Pinaceae; genus Picea; species Picea engelmannii. Next base: position 236,664 of record ML782024.1, read on the forward strand.
TTTCTCCAAAAATATGGTGTTATAGTACAAAATTGGGGCTCACACCCTCAAAATACATATACAGTCGATCAATATAATAACCATGACATATATGCCTCTAGCCCCAGATGTGTGTCATGATAACATAGTACAGCATTTGCGAGATGTCGAAAGAGTCACACCCAATAATGGGTCACACCCACCACCTGCCACTGCATCGCCTCCGGCAGATCCTCTACCTGAACCATGGGAATTCTTTGTGTCAAACGAGACAGGTTTCCCTGCACATTTTGAAGCACTCTCTTAGTGTCTCATCCTGCTATCTCATCCCCCCGGTGCCTCCGTAGGTTTCATGGGAATCCATCTGGTCGTCGCGGACCCACATTTGCGTAACAATACATCTTTTAATTAGTACTTGACATCATCCAAAAATATTTTTTTTTTCTTCTTTTATAAAAATACAAAAAAAAAATGAATATTTAAAATATTTTTCATACCTATGTCTCCTTAGGCGGAACTTGGTGGTAATGGAATGTCTGGATATCCTCTGAATTCGATCCCTACATATGGGTAGTCATCCAAATCTATCACCTATCGACACCACCAGAAGAAAAACTTGTCATTGTAGGGTGTTGGTACCTTACCACCCCCCAACCACCTCATTACCTTGGTCCACCGTGACATGGTTGGATCGTGAGTTCCATGCAGAACAATATCAACTCTAGGGCCCAAGCCTGGAATCCACTCAAATAAAAAACTACATAAGATAGACGCAAACCCGAAGGTCCTCTTTCTACCTTGTTTTTAGTGTGTCAGCTGGCTCTTCATGTTGGCCAGTAGTGAGGTGCACCAGTCATAAATCGTGGGTCGCAAGCACTCCACCAAGTAGAACATAAGTGGCCTTGATGCCTAATGCAGTAAGGCCGACACTGTGATCCATTCCAACACTAGGACGGTGATCTTGAGACTTGGGCTTTTGATCGCTTTGATTGGGAGTTGGCTCCCTACCTTCGCGGTCCCTACAACGTAGTGAGTGGCTATGTAGTCCTCTATATTCATGCCACTCCCAGCTCTCTAGGATTTGAAGTTCACCACCTCACCCCGACGTGATAATCCTGTCAGAAAGTGCATGTACTCGAATTCAATCCTCAATGGTTTCCCATCGAGGTTGAAGGCCTCTATATCCAGATCCCAGTAGTTCACCAACATCTAGAGTAGTCTCACTTGAGCCCTCATTCCTTTGAGAGCCCAAAATTTATATAGCTCGCATCTTCTTAATGTTAATTGGGCCCCTGGATCTCTTTCTAATGCAGCATCAAATATTCATGTTCTCTTTTTCTCCACTCTAGCACCATCCTGCAAGTTTAAAATCAAATTTGGAATCAATATCATTTAAAAAAATCAAATCACGAACTTATACGCAAGCTACAGTTTACACAGTTATGTATAGGGATGCATATACATGGTATGTTTTGATAACAGTCGCGTATAGGGCTGCATATATGTGACCCGATGAATTACAGCCCATGTACACCCTAGTTTCTAATGTATGCCCTAAAATACTCAAAAATTGAAGCCTAAATTAAAATTTTTAACAAATGAAAATGAAGATAAGGGAAAGAAGAATTACTTGGTCTAAACAGTTGTCAATTCCGTCACTCGTAGCTCCCGCAATCGGCAGTTGAAGATTGGGGTCAATTTGGTCTAAAATGCACTATTTGGGTAAAAAATACAAATGATATGGTAAATTGGTTATGTTTTTTACTATTTATAGAAAATATTTACCCACTTGACATAGTTTTGCTTAATTTTTGGCCCAAATGGACTAATAGTGCAGTGAAACAAGTCAGTTTTGGTGGTTTTTTCCAAGGATTCTTGTGGTTCTAGTGTTTTGTCGCCCATTCATGACTTTGGCAGGTATCCTCTTGACCAGCATATAGGATAGTTCGTCCATCCATTTTTTCATTTTTTGCATTATCCTATGCATGTGATCCATATGCCTTAGGTACGAACCCACTTATTAGCGACACGGAACCTTATGTCTACTACTAGAAGTGTCGTTAGTAAATGGTAGAGACTTACCAAACATGGGCGCCCTCGTTAGAACCTTTATGCCCTTCAGTGCCCATGCAAGGATTTTTCCGTAGGAACGAGAGTCACTTATAGATAATACAACTTTATGTTTGAATCTCATTTATTACTCATAAGCATGCTGACTTATACCTATGGGACTCCCATGAGTCTTGTTTAATCTCTTTTAAAAAATCGAAAAGATTGTCGAGTGAACTTGTCTCTTTCACACTCGTTAATTAGATTTGAAAGGATGTCTATTTGGTGTCCTACTGTTCACTTTGGTCCTACTTTCATTATAGGTAGGTAACCTTGAACCCATCAGTCGACATCTCCTCATTGGTCATTGACTAGGGGGTTTCCCTTGTGTTCGACGACAAGAAATATATTCACACACTGGGATTCGTGCAATGTCTTAGATTCCATTAGCCTTATTGGTGGTTTCCTCACCTTTATCGGTAGTTTTCATTATTGGTTTCTATTCAGAGGGTCTTTTTTGTGCACTACTTGCATCTGGTGCATACAAAATATGCACAGGGTCGTTGGTTCGTGAACATGTTCTTTGTCTGAGTTCCTTGAAATCATCAATCTATTGCTTTGAACCTCGTGCTGACTAATGAGATATGCATTAATTCTCTCCTTTCAGTGGGTCTCCTTCCATCGACTTCAGCTCATATATTTTTGAAATGAGGCCTAGAGTCCTATGAATAGAGGCTTACAGTCATCAATGGCAGGTTCTCTCACCATCAACAGTTGGGAATACATCAATTGTCTCATGATCGATGGATTCTTCAAATCTTTGACCTCAACACCTTTATTCACACTTGTAAGAATTTACTTGGTGCCTTGATACCTAATTTCATTATCGTTAGTGTTAGCACATATGTTGGTAGGGGGTGTTTTCTCCCTAGGAAATGGCCTCTTGGCGAAAAAATGAAGGAAAGCGGGCTAAAAACCCAAAAATGTGTTTATCCAAGGTCGAGGGGAGTGATTTGACCTCTTGGCGCATTAAGCTAGGGCACGCTCATTTATGGGCGGCTGAGCATAGCACACTCATATCTATGCTCCTCGTTCAATATCGAACCCCCCCCCCAACCTTCTGCCTTTAACGGGGAGTGCGGGTCCGAGTTAGTGGTTTTCTGGCACAGGCCCCCCACTAACATGGTGCCTCCTCATCAACTCGAACCCCCCCCCTCCTGCGCTAAACCACTTACCACCTACCCCCCCATCCAAGATAACCTCCTTACCGCCTCCCATTACCGCCATCACTCATGTCGCCACCTGTCCTCCACTCACATCACTCGCGTGCCTGACCCCTTCCCATTGTCACATCTCTCCCTCTTGCCTCCCGACATGTTTCTTCCACTTCCCCTCCATGTCACCTTTTTCATGTTGTTGTGTCCCCCCTGACCACTCACATCTCCCTTTCCATCTCTCCCTCTCACCTCCTGACACTTTTCATCCACTCACCTTCCCCCTTTTTCCCTTAAGCCACATCTCACCTCCCGCCACCTGTTCCTCTCCACTCCATGTCACCTCCACCTGTGTTGTTGTCCCCACTCCCTAACCCATCACACTACTTTTCCATCACATCCTCTCCCTCTACCTCCACATCCTCTACCTTTTCCACATCACCCTTGCACCTCTACACCTCAGCTTCTAAAATTCTGGCACCCACGCATTCCCAGTCACCACTCTGTCGCCTCGTCCTTCCACATGGCCATCAATCATTTGTATTATTATCTAGGTTTTTTCCAAGCACCTCGCTTCTATCCATCGCTTCACTCCACGTCCACCTATCAATATTCCCTGCAAGCATCCAACAAAGATCCAGATGGAAAAAGAGCAGGGTTAAGCTGCCAAGTTTTCCAGGTGCAGAGTTGACTCGGGCCCATCCTGATCCCAATGCATACAGTTAATGAAAGTGATGGAGGTGGTTGAAACCTCATCTCACCACATAAATGGAAATCCAGAAAGGACTGTCAACAAATCTGTTTCTCTGCAGGTCCCTTCTGAAGCACATTTGCATCTGGTAGAAGATCGCGTCTGGCAGAAGCTTGCGTCTGACATAAGACTACATGCACATTCTGCCAGAAAACATGCAGACATAAAGCCTTGAATGCAATGACTCAGGCATGCCTCTGTTGTTGATGGAGAATTTTTTTGAGTATATGTAGGCATTTTTGATATTTTTTTATGGTCGATGGTTGAGCAAGGCCCCTATATTGTAAAGTTTTGATGAAGCTCTAGTTCTCTAGTTATGTATCTTGATTTGAGATTTCTTGTTCAATAGAAGTCGGCTTATTTTCATCTCTCTGTAAAAGTTGTGTTGAAACACTCGGGTATGGATGATCCAACCGAGGATTGTTATGTTGTTATAATGTAGGTTTTATTATAGTTGTATCGTGATCAGTTTTACTCAGTTCCTTGTGTTATATTTTCCCTCTTACACTGGATGGCTTGGGCATGGAAGATCCAGTCGAGTTGTTATAGTTGTAGGGTGATGGAGGTTTGATCATTTTGTTGTTGTAACTGTGTTGTTTGGACATATTTAAGTGTCCGAAGCTTGAGCTCAAGACTGCTCTTGAGTTTGAGTTTTTCCTCTCTGAGTTGTTGGAAGGCCTGATGCCCATAGCAGTCTCATTCACTTCTCCTCACCAATTATTCATCCTACTCACCTATACTACAACTTACTAATTGAATTTGATCAAGACCTCAACTGCTTGTGCATGTTGGTCCAGTTTTCTGAGTTAAAATGATATTATCTTGAGTCTGTGCCCATTCGACCTCTTTAAATTAATTCATTGTGACATATAAACTGATGGGTACTAGGCTTACTTTCTCTGCAATATGAAGGTGAATTCTAGTGCTAACATATTTGGCACCATTATTGGGGAATGATTGAAGACCTTTCCCTGGGATAGAATGACAAAGCTTACTGATTCTGAAGGTGCATCAGAACTCAGTACATCAAAGATTGCATCTTTCACCTGGCGACTCCACTGTTTCGACTCCCCTGTTTTGGTTGTGTATTCCAGAGGTAGACACGTGAGGTCTACTCCATAGCTTTATTTGGCTACACCTGAAGCTGACCCAGAGAGGATCATTGAGAAAGAAGGATTCCTTAAGAAGGTTTTAGTTGTTGTCCTAGATTGAAAATCTCCCTGGGAGAACGACATGATCAGATCTGGCCTTTGATGGTGAACAAAGACCAAACACATTCAGACTTCACATAATTCACCTAGTGACTCCATGATTAAAGAATCCAGTGGAAACTCCACAACCTTTAGCAGTCATATTCTCAAATTAAATCCATCTTGGCTCGGAGGTTTGCTCCTTTTAATTTCTCTGTCGTTCCTGGTTTTCCCAATTTTGTTCCTACTATGGATGAGTGGGGTGATTTTTTTCCCATATTTAGAGAACACAGAGATGAAAGCCCTGTCGAGCATCTTCATGAGTTTCATGAACTCATGCATCAGTGGGAAATACATCAGGAGGATTTACTTATGAAGATGTTCATGTTCTCATTAGCGGGAGATTCTCATGAGTGGTATCACTCCTTGCCCCCCACTAGCATCTCCTCCCTAGAACAGTTTCATGCAGCTTTCAATAGGCATTGTCAAAGGTTTTATTCCTATGAGTTATATTGTCATACTTATTGTGAGGAATATAGAGACTATGTTCAGAGTATGGTTGTTTCTTATGAAGGCTGTAAGGATGAAGGAGATGTCTTGGGTGAGTTGATAGAGCAGGTAAAATCACTTTATGGAAATATAGAAAAATTGAAGGCAGATCATGCTTGTTTCTCATATGAAGGAGATGCAGAGGATATTTTGGTTCTTGAAACAAATGATTTTGACAGCCTGCTTATGATGAAGGAGTGATGTCGATTACTGAACTAGAGTAGCCAAATTTTAATGAATATCCTGATGAATATGACCAAGAGTAGAGATTTTACATGGTTCTTGTTTATGATGATTATGAATTTGATCCTTGGGAGAGCTATGAAGGAGAACGGGAGGAGCCAAATGTGCAGCTTGTCTCCTGTCTGGAGCCTGTAAAAGAGCATATCCCTACCTAAAATTGTGTTAACTTGCGGAGAATCAAGCCTGTGTATGACAGCTATGAATCAAATTCCGATGTAGATATCAAATATTTCCAAGTCCAGACTATAGATCCTTTTCCTTTATACATTAAGGGAAAACATTGTGTGGAAATCATCCATCCTGGGCCCAGAGAAAGCACTGAGAAGCATGTTAAGGAGAAGCACTCATTCATGGATATACCTGAAGAGATTTCTTTCCCTCATCTAGCTGATGATATTGGAGCAGACAAAGAGGAAGTGGACCAGTAGCCTGCATTAGCCTTGCACTCACCTCTGGCTGAGCACTCACCTGTGCTTCCCACAAACATTCAACCAGAGGTGAGCAGATGTAAGACTGAGAAGGATTTTTGTTACCCATCTAGTAAGGTGTATCACCTATTTGATGACCCTGTAGGGGAGTTCATGGAGTTTCAATTGTTCCAGGCATTGAAGCCTCCCCACCTTGTCTTACTTTCAGTACTAAGAGGAAAGTTGAAAGATGTGATCGATTTGTTGGCACAGTTTCATTATATGTTATAGATCACTGACAGAGTAAATGGTCTTCCAATTAGGAATTTACTTGAATGGATATGGTGGAAGTTTTATTTCACCTAACACTTTATAAAAATCAAGTAGCCTAGCAGTGTACATAAATAATCTCCTTTGGAGCATGTGTGTTTTCTCTCATTTTTAGAATAGTGTGCTTTTCGGCCTATATTCCTCAGTAGGATGTTTTTTT
>ML782024.1:244156-276208 GCA_009831015.1 Picea engelmannii
TCCCATTACCACCACTTGTCCTCCACTCACATCACTTGCGCACCTGACCCCTTCCCACTGTCACATCTCTCCCTCTCACCTCCGGACATGTGTCTTCCACTTCCCCTCCATGTCACCTCTGTCATGTTTTTGTGTCCCCCTAACCACTCACATCTCCCTTTCCATCTCTCCCTCTCACCTCTCGACACTTTTCCTCCACTCACCTTCCTCCCTTTTCCCTTAATTCACCTCTCACCTCCCGCCACTTGTTCCTCTCCACTCCATGTCACCTCCACTTGTGTTGTTGTCCCCACTCCCTGACCCATCGCACTAATTTTCCACTACAGTCTCTCCCTCTACCTCCACATTCTCTCCCTTTGTCACATCACCCTTGCACCTCTACACCTCAAATTCCAAAATTCTGGCGCCCACGCATTCCCAGTCACCGCTCTGTCCCTCGTCCTTCCACATGGTCACTGATCATTCATGGTATCCTATCGGTTTTCACCAAGAACCTCACTTCTCACCATCACCTCACTCCACGTCTTCCTATCAATCTTCCCTGCAAGCATCCAATGAAGATCCAGATGGAAAAAGAGCAGGGTGAAGCCATCAAGTTTTCCAGGTGCAGAGTTGAATCAGTCCTGTCTTGATCCCGATGCAAACAATTAATGAAAGTGAGGGAGGTGGTTGAAACCTTGTCTCATCGCATAAATGGAAAGGCAAAAAGGATTTTCATCAAGTTTTTTTTTCTTCAGGTCCCTTCTGAAGCACGTTTGCATTAGGAAAAAGCTCGCATCTGACATAAGATTGCATGCACAGTCTGCTAGACAGCATGCAAACGTAAAGCCTTGAATGAAATGACTTGGGCATGCCTTTGTTATTGATGGCGAATTATTCTGAGCATATGTAGGCATTTTTTATATTTTTTTATGGTCAATGGTTGAGCAAGGATCCCGTATTGTAAAGTTTTGATGAATCTCTAGTTCTATGGTTATGTATCTTAATTTGAGATTTCTTGTCCAATAGAAGTCAGCTTCTTTTCATCTCTATGTATAATATGTGTTGAAACACTCGGTTATGGATTATCCAGCCGAGGATTGTTATGTTGTTATAATGTAGACTTGAATATAGCTGTATGGTGATCGGTTTTACTGAGCTCCCTGTGTTATCTTTTCCCTCTTACATTGGATGGCTTGGGCATGGAAGATCCAGTCGATTCATTATAGTTGCAAGGTGATGGAGGTTTGATCATTCTGTTGCTGTAACTGTGTTTGGACATATTTCAGTGTCTAAATCTTGAGCCCAAGACTACTCTTGAGTTTGAGTTTTTCCTCTCCGAGCTGCTGGAAGGTCTGATGCCCATAGCAGTCTCGTTCACTTCTCCTCATCAATTCTTCCTCCTACTCACCTATACTACAACTTACTGGCTGAAGTTGATCAAGATCTCAACTGCTTGTGCATGCTGGTCAAGTTTTTTGAGTTAAAACGATATTATATTGAGTCTGCTCCCATTCGACCTCTTTAAATTAATTCATTGTGGCATATAAACTGATGGGTATTGGGATTACCTTCTCTACAATCTAAAGATGACTTCTAGTGCTAACAGATAGGTTGTCTCACATTTTTTAATGGTATACCTTAATGACTGGTGATCAAACGAAGTCTCATTGTGTTTGACCTCAACTCCTTTATTCACATGATGTAGACTTGCACCTTTGGTGAATCGTGTATAAGACTTGAAGACATCAATTCATAGTCACAACTTTCATAAGTTGTTGCTATCATTCATTGGACCAGTACCTATATGACTTCAGTGATCATGGGAGATCAAATTGTACTCCATTGTATATAGATATCTTCAAATTGATTTTGAGACTGGTTTTCACTGGGCCTTGTTCAAGACTACGACAGCCTATGGCATGTATCTACCTTTGTATTTCCTATTCATGTCCATGAACAGTTGGTTGGTATATTTCCACATGGATCTGCAGTGTAATTCAAATTGGCAGCCATGTGTACAAAGTCATTATGGATTGTAATATTCTTATGAGAAGCTAGTTCATCCAGTTGGGTCTCCATTACTCCACTTCTAGGAATTATAATGTATTTCGGCCATCGCAGATACTCCTCTGACCTCACACATTAGGGGGCATCTATTATAGCAAGATTTTCCTCACCCCGTGAAACTTTCTCAGAAGGGATTTTCCATTTCCCTATGTATACATGAAGTCCCTTTTTGCAATTCCCAGAGCTAAAAATTGTATATTTCCACATATACTCTCCATAACATCTATACAACATGTGTATATGCAATTTGCACCATTACAGCCTGCGTACATAGGGTTTTGTGCCCAAAATTAAAAAATGGTGTCAGGTTTCCATGTCATGTAACAAGATCCATGATCCTTGACCTTCCATATACTGGAAACGTTCCAACTCGGCCCTTCAATTCCATTTGAAGGCTATAAATGGGCCATATCCAAGTTGTGGAGAAGAGAGAAGAATTCAACTTTGAGAACAAAGTTACTCTGGAGAAATTATTCACTTCATATTGAGTCTGCATCCATTTGTCCTTTTAAGTCTGAACACATTGTTCATCCCCCAATCTCTTCCTTCTTTGATATAGAACCTCATTGTCTCTCTTATATGAGCTTGCCTTTGGTGGAGGATTGAAGTGGTGGAGGCCCGTCTGGAAGCGACTTAGTTTCTCGGTTCTAAGACATGCTGACACGGAAGTTTGTCATTCATACACTTTTGTTAATCATATTTTAATAGAAATACTATTTTCTCATCCAATTAATGTCTTGAAAATATTTGAATTGTTATTCCATGGGAATATTTGTTATGAATATTGATGGATTATTCTATTATATGTGCTAATTGTATATATTATCACCATATGATTTCGTATCTTGTTTGTTGAGGACAAGTTGCAGGTGTATAGCTTTAAGTCGAGTGCTCAATGGTGGTCTTCTTCGAACATCTGGATGAGGTAGGCTCTTTATCTTGTCTTTTTAGCATATTTGTTTACATAGCATACTTGAGACTAGAGTTGATTTATGAAGTCATTCCATCTGTTCTGGTTTACCCCATGCCATAGAGCGATTTTCCTTGTAACAACTACAAATGGATGGGGTTCTTATAGAAGTTTCATTTGGTCACAAAGTATAAGGGTAGCACAAACAAGTTGGAAGACATGCTTTCATGGCTACCCACATCAAATATTATAGCTTTGGGAACTTTGATGCACATGGATCCTTTTACCCATGATGCATACAAAGAGGCATACACAGAAGATGATGACTTCAAGGAGGTGTTTGAAAAGCTATAGGGCCAAATTCATATAGAATAAGGTGAAAACAAGGTGGACTATCATTTTCAAAATGTTTTACTCTACAAGCTCGATAATCTTTGTGTTCCTAAATGTGAACGATTGCATCTTATCAGAGAGGCTCACACCTCCAAGGTTGCATGACATTTTGGTGTTGGGAAGACAGTTGCCAACTTATAGAGGTATGTGTACTAGCCCATAATGCAAGAAGATGTAGCATGGTATATTATAGGATGTATACTTTGTTGTACCAACATACCTAGTAACAGGAAACAAGGTCTATACCATCCCTTACCTATACCCACTCGACCTTGGGAAATTATTTCCATGGATTTTGTGGGAGTTTTACCAACAACCAGGAAGGGACGTGACTATCTATTTGTGGTAGTTGACAGGTTTAGAAAAAATTTGCATTATTGTGCCTTGTAAAAAGACCATCAATGGACAAGAAGCAACACAAACGTTATTTGAATAGGTGTGGGTGCACTTTGGCATACCAAGGAGCATCATATTAGATAGGGATACCATATTTCTTGGTGCATTTTGGACTACTTTGTGGGAGACGATGGAAACCAAGTTGATGTGGTCTACAACATTCCATCCACAGACAGATCAGCAAACAAAAGTAGTCAATGAGAATTTTGTGCATCTTTTGAGGGGTTACAATTAGAAGCATCCAAATACTTGGGATGAAAATTTGATCTATATATAACACTCTTATAATAGAGCATTCCACACTTCTACTCGTAAGTCACCTTTCGAAACTTGCTTTGGATATTTTCCACCTTCACCTATAGATGTTGTATATGGACAACAAGGAGGAGTGAGGGAGGACCCCACAAGAGATGCATTAAAAGTAGAAAAAATTGTTGAGAAGATGAGGTAGATCCATTTTCAAGTACAAGAGACACTGAAGAAGTCACATGAAAAGTACAAGGCTAGACATGACCAACATAGAATACAAAGAAAATTTAGAGTGGGAGACAAAGTATGGTTACAACTGAATAAGGAAAGGCTACAGAGTCCTAGTATGAAGATCAAGGCTCTACGGTATGGTCCTTTTGAGGTATTGGAAAAGGTGAGAGATAATGCCCGTAGACTCAGTATACCCCCATACATGTGCATTTACTTAGTAGTGAGTGTGGATAATCTCAAACTCTATGAGCCTTCCATGTTGGATCAGGAGGAGGAGGAGGTCCTACCTTACATAGAGGACTTAGCAGCAGATGCTCGGGAAGAGTTATCAAAGGACACATTTTTGCAAAAGAAGTCCATACCTACAAGACTGGGGTAACATGAACTTTGGTAGATTGGGTTGAAAGGACAACTTCTAAGGAAAGCAAAGTGGTACTCTAGGGAGAAGGTAGAGGAAACATTTCCTCACCTATTTCAATAAATATTTTGGGGACCAAAATCCTCCCTAAATGGGGAGGTATGATCTGGATTGGACCATTACATTATTTTTCATCTATATAGATGCTTTTAGAGTGGAAAAATTGGAGGAATAATCTTGTAGGTCCATTTTAGTGGCAAGCCCCAGTTTGGAAAATTTGGGTGCAGAACCTTCCAGGGCCATTTTGAGGCATCGAATATCATTTTGGGGTTAAAACTTTCCAAGCATAGCTCAGACCCCATGACGCTATTATACACATCTATACCTTTCAAACGGTGAAAAAAGAATGTCAATCGGAGCTCGTATGCAAAAGTTATGCCTCCTGCAAGTTGAACTACTGTGTTCACCACCATGGTACGAGAGGATGTCACGTAAAGCCCCATACTCATGCATATGGGGCTAGCCACGAGAGGGATTTCAAGAATATTCTAGAAGATTCAAAACCCTACCACAATTTAGGGTTGAGGAAGTCAAAAAACCTATCCCTAGATGGCTATTGGGCTATGTTAAATACCGGGCCACTGTTGGCCCTTGACCAAGCTTTGGGAGGTTCTTGGTCATGTTGACCTATTTTGGACTTCAACGACCTGTCGAAGGAGGAGAAAAAGATGAAGCAGAGATCACAGGATCTCGGCCCCTTTTTGGGTCCTTTTTGGGTTTCTGGGATTATGTAACAGGATTGGGATGTCGACCCATGGGTTTACCCATGTTTAGGCCTATTTTGTAATATATAAATAGATTCTTAGGCTAAGATAGAAGTGGTGGTGCATATGTGTGATGTGAATGTATGCTAAGTGCAAGTAGATTCTGCAAGCTCTTTGTGCATGACTGTAAGGGACTTACAGAGCTAAGTGCAAGTGGTTGTAACAGACAGTAGAAGGCTTTGTGTTGTAACACAAGGAAGAAGGATCTAGCAAGCTGCGTAGATCTTTTTTCCTATGCGGAGAAGGGTTTGGAGGCTCTATGCATGTAACCTATTGATTGAAGACAATAAAGAAGAAGAGTTGGTGGACGTAGTCCCAGGGTGGGGGTGAACCATGTAAACACTGTGTTGTTCCGCTTTGTGCTTGTCTTGATGTGTTTATAAATTCTCTTGATAAGTGCTTTGATATAGATAGATAGATCTGCTTATGCTTTGTGCTATGAATGTTAGATCTGACTTCTATGAATGTGCTTAGTGCTTGCTTCTGCTAGATCTGATCCATCTGTTTGTGCTTAGTGCTTTCTTCTGCTAGATCTGATCCATCTGTTTGTGCTAAGTGCTTAATTACATTAGATCAATGTGAATGTTGTGAAGCTCCGTTTTATCAACGAAGTAGATATTGATTGTATATTGAGGATATGATGGTGCTAAGTGCTCTATTAAGTATCATAATCATAGATTTGTGTCCCAGCTAAGGTTGCAGACACTTGAGTCTCGCAACCACCCCTGCCTCTACCTCAGGTGAGACTTCATCTGCTTCTCAAGTGTTGCCCAAAGGGCCGATAGTTAGGGTTTTGTTGGTGCGCTATTGTAGCGTTGAACCCTAGGTCTACCCCTGTGCCAACAATGGTTCTGTTGTTGGGATCGAAGCTGTGATTGTTGGGAACTGAGAAAGAAGAAGCTTTGTGCAAAGATTCATCTTGAAGTTGTGAAATCTATGTGCATAGATCTGTCGCTCTAGTGCACAGTATTCTACTTGATTTATAAAGCTTTGTGCTAAAAGAAAGAAGCCTGATCTGAAGAAAAGAAGTCAGATCTGAAGGAGAGAAGCAAGATCTGAAATTTTTTTTCTCTAAGAAAGGTAAAAGTGAGAATTTCTTATTAAAAGAGGTAAGATCTGCAAGCTCTATGCTCTAATAAAGGTAAGAATAGTGAAAATTTTTAGATCTTGAAGCTTTATGCTTTGTAGAAGTAAGATAAGTGAAAATTTTTGTCTCTTGAGTATGGATCTAGGTAATAGAGTCTGTCCTAGTTCAAAAAATAGGGTATTGATAGATGAAGGAATATTTGATATTAATACATCTGACATGAATAGTGAAAGATATGTTATACCTATGCATATAAATAATGTTTGGACTAACAAATGGATGCAGGATCCTAGAAAGAATTTGTTGCAGATTAGCTCCTATGCTCCTAGCGCATAGTACAGGATAAGCTAGGGATCATTTAAAAGAAAGAGAGGATTAACCCTTTGTTACAGCTGCATAAGACCAGGACATCTTGATAAGGAATGCCCTAGAAGAAGACCTAGTTGTCTTTGTTGCAAAGCTATGGACCATGAAGTGTTGGATTGCCCTAGAATGATTGCTAAAGTTGAAAGAATGAATTTAAACTAGGAAAAACCTAAGGCAGATCCAGAAATAGCAGAATCCCAGAGAGAATTAGAGAAATTATTGTTACAAATGAAAGAAACCCTGAATGACCACCAACATGTTAGATTATCATAGATCTTCAAAGAAAAAGAATGCATCGAAGCAAGAATAGGAGACTTCGACATTGGCTATGTTATGGATGAAGAGACACCGGTGAATATCATGACAGAGAGAACTTGGGAAGCTATAGGGAGGCCTGTTATGATTCCTTCATTAGGAGGAGTAGGATTATTCATATGAAAACTGGTAAACCAGTGTGGAAAGATCACTCAGATATCTATGAATTCCAATGGAACTTCAACAAAAGAAGATTTTGATATTATTAAATTTATTGAAGACAATGCCCTGTTTACCATGTTACTAAAAGAACCTTGGATTGATAGAGATCAATCCAGATGAAAGGAAGAAGAAAAAGTTTTGGAGCAGAAGAAACAAGAGTTAGAAGATTTCATGACCAGAAGGATCGCACACTTGATTGAAGAACAGAAGAATAGATCGAAACTATTTAACACTAGAGGCCTAGATGTCGAAGCTACAAGAACATTAGAGGACTCATTGAATACTGAAGTACCTACCCCAGATAAAGAAGAGGTACTGCCCATGAATCCTAGGAAAGAATCTCAACAACGCGCAGTCATTATGTCAAATGAAGATAAGAATCAAAATAGAAAAAGACATACCGAGACGAAGCTCGATGGAAAGAAGGCCAGGAAGCTAAGTAAGAAGAGGGATAAGATTGAAAAGTTATAGAAAGTTCCAGAGGGAACTTCACAAGAGGAAATTTGAAAAATTGGAACTTTGTCGAGATATTAGAACAGTGACACATGGCACTCCGCCATGGCGAAGCAATACAATCGTTGGGGACATTATAACTGTTCGATTGATGCTTCAAATGGGCAGGAAGGCAATTATGGTTCGTCATCAGACCGTTGGACCACGCCATAATGGACAGAACAGGGTTAATAGAGGCTTCATACCCATTGCAAGTGAATCGTTGTCAAGTTACCTATTTATCCCATCGTGCCATGCACCGAGAACACTTTTGCTAATTGAGAATTTGAGCCCACAGACTAAGCCAAATTTATACAGTGATTGTTTCTCTCTTTCTCTCTATCTCACTGCAATGTCTAAGTTAATTTTACCTTGATCTAATTAATCTTGAGCGCATATGTCTGAGGAATTCAACGCAGTCGAAGAATTAGTGACAGAAGTACTCCTTGACCTGATGATTGAAAGAGTCATGTCGGAGAGAGGATTATCTACAAGTGTAAAAACATCATCCATGAGAGGACTGCCAGCCTCTCTGTCAACTTCTTGAGTCGGACCATCCCGACCATCAGATGAGAAGCGAACTAAGCATAGGGATTATCTCATGAATGCTAAGTTGATTCCGAGCATATTACCCGCCTATATACCACCTCTGAGTGGAAGA
The DNA here is from genome assembly GCA_009831015.1 of Picea engelmannii. NCBI lineage: Eukaryota > Viridiplantae > Streptophyta > Pinopsida > Pinales > Pinaceae > Picea > Picea engelmannii. The sequence continues at coordinate 252,650 of ML782024.1, forward strand.
ATAAATCGAGACAGTGTGCCCAGAGACTTTGAGTATGCCTTGATCATTGCGTACCTCCCGAAAGGGATGCACACAGTTCACGCAGACCAAGAAAAGATTGCAGTGTTGAATTTCACGACTTCAACCTCGGCAATAGAAAGGTTTACAACATGCTTGCCCCACATAAGTACCTGAGAAGAACAAAGGGAAAGAATTCGAAGATCGTCCCTCAATCATGAACCCATAAACTCACGCAATCCACCCTACTGAACGTTATGAATATTTCACACTTCGAATGACACCAGGAGGTGAATGCATGTGTCAAATTATTGTTGTCTTGTTACCATGGAGGTTATCTATGGTTAAATCATTGCATAATAGTGGATCCAACTTTGATCAAAAGGATCACAGGGCTAAGTATGCAAGGCCCTGACCCACGAGATTTATATCCCAGAAAAACAATGGATCGCGCTCTCGCACAAAGGATCAAGGACACATACGGTGATGTCGAGAAGGGCATACGAGGCTACAAGGTATCTTCTATCTAGAGCGGCACAGTGTGCCTCACCTGTCAATTGATCACAGGAAAGTTAGTATGAAAGAAATGACCCACCCAAGTCACCAGTTTTGTAGTTGACCTCACAGGGAAGTGCACGGAGGGCCTACAAATGAATTGTTTGAAGTACCTGGTGAACCAATTATAACTTGACTGCAGAGAAGCCTAGGATCAAGGGTACAAATTTTTCTTCAGCTGACTATTGACTCTAATCACTTTCATTGCCTGGGAGATGCCGGAAGGTGCAACCTTCCCAGACATCGATCCCTTTGAACCATTGGTTGCTAAGTTCAACACATTGTGGTATTCAAGTGACATGAATAAACAATGGTATTCCAATGTTGTATTTCATGCATACTACAACCAATTGAAGGTATCCATACAGTCTACGCCTTGCATAACCCTAAATAATTTACACAGGTTTCGGCCTTTGATGAAATTCAGCGTGGACCACCATTTCATTTATATCACAGTGCGCGTTGACAAGCACAAGTAGCAACTTTATTCCTACTACAAGATAACGGAGGAGGAATTGGAGGAGATCACCAAGGACCGGTCGACGGACCTCCTCATTCCAGCAAAACCTGTGAATATATCTGATACAGACAATCCATAAACTATGCATGATACACTCGGATCTAGCAGGATGAAGAAAATTGAAGAGGTTCAGGATTTAGACAATGCATCCGTGAAAACTGCTTCCATCTCACCAGAGCAAGGAGGTGATGGTGGAGAGATAGATGGCGTAGAATTTGAATAGAAGAAAGGTGAGGTTACACTGCCTAGAGATGAGGAGGAACCCTCAAAGAAAAGGAAGGTTTCCCCCTCGAAGCCTTCCTTCTGGAAGAAATCGAAATCTTCTATGACCAAAATGCAGACTATCCTCACCTCATATGACTTCGATTTCATTATAGCAGCCCTGAATGATGCTTCGCGAGAGATAGTAGAGAAACAAGAGGCTAAGCAGGAAGCGATGTAAAATAGAATCGATATTGAGCTCCAAGGAGTACAGCAAACACTACAGTCCAGTCACGCAGTCTCCACTGCACCTCTGCCATTAGGAACACCAGAACTGGGAGATGAGCTAGCTCAACTCCACTAAATAGTTGATACAGTCAAAGATCACCTTCGACGAGCACAAGAAGAAATAGCACAAGTCACCCAGGATTTGACACAAGTACAAGGAATCCTTGTAGAGCAATGCAGTACTACAAAACGAGAGAAGCTTTCTCTCCAGTAAAAGTTCGATGAAGAAAAAGCCCAACTGCAGAAAGAAAAGGAACAGTTGCTCACAGAGCAACTCGAAGTAAAAGAAATGGTCAATAGAGCGCTTCACTCTGTGACAGTCGTAGAAGTAAAGGTTGAAGAGAGAATTCCATAGCAAGTAGTGCAACTTGAAGAAGTGATCCGACAGCTACAACAACACATAGAAAATTTGGAGCTACGCGCAGTACCCAAAACCCCTCAAGATGTAAGAGACCAAAGGGAAGCAACCTCGAGGAGCGCAGTTGAGAGACTGAAGGCTCTTGCCGGGGAGTGCAAGCAGCTGAGTAACCACAGTGCCCAAACATATGAGAATCTCACTGAGAATCTAGAATTGTAGGCATTGGAGTCACAACTCTAGGAAGCAAAGCAGCAAGCAGAGATACTACAGGCACAGCTGAAGGCCCTGTCAGTTGTAGAAAGAATGAAGTGGTATCAAGAGAAATGCAACGTCCAGCAAGAGATCCATACGATTCAATGAAAAGTTATGGAAGTAACTCAATGGTTCCAACCTGTGTAAGATAAGGCCTATCAGTTGTTCACAGAGGTCAAGAGCTAAGGAGAAAAGCTAGAGTAGGTTGTTAATGTAGCAGAACAACACCTAGAAGGGCCAGTGAACATTGTAGTAATCCAGGATTTCGTCGAGCAAGAGGTTGTAGCATAGTAGTAGGTTGAAGCAACTCGAGCCAAGCTTGAGGCATCCAAGGTAGAACTAGTCAGACCAAAGTGACTCAGGACGAGTCACAGGTGAGTGTTGGGGGCCTGTTGGCCCTTGACCAAGCTTTGGGAGATTCTTGGTCATGTTGACCTATTTTGGACTTCGATAGCCTGTTGAAGGAGGAGCACAAGATGAAGCGGAGATCACGGGATCTCGGCCCCTTTTTGGGTCCTTTTTGGGTTTCTGGGATTATGTAACGGGATTGGGATGTCATCCCATGGGTTTACCCATGTTTAGGCTTATTTTGTAATATATAAATAGATGCTTAGGCTAATATAGAAGTGGTGGTGCATCTATGTGATGTGAATGTATGCTAAGTGAAAGTAGAGTCTGTAAGTGCTTTGTGCATGACTGTAAGAGACTTACAGAGCTAAGTGAAAGTGGTTGTAATAGACAGTGGAAGGATTTGTGTTGTAACGCAAGGAAGAAGGATCTAGCAAGCTGCGTAGATCTTTTGTCCTATGCGGAGAAGGGTTCAAAGGCTCTGTGCATGTAACCTATTTGTTAGCAACAATTTTTGTCATTGGGCACAAAAGTACCCAGGTCTGCAGGTTGCACGAGAAGCACCCAAGAACAGCACGGAAGAATCTCTTTTCAGGGTACAAGTCAAGTGAGTGCGCAAAGTTTTGTTGTCAAGTGGCCGAGACCCATATATAAAGTTGATTGACAGTCACCGGGATCTCGGGGCTACCAAGTTACCCGAGGTATAGCATCAGAGAAAGAACCTATATTTCAAGACAAAATCTGGGTCGTCTGATCCAGTGACACATGGCGCAAGATCTAGTCACGTCGGCATATCGACATTCGGGAGTTCAAAGGGTAAAAGTCCCTCATCATCTCACATCTTGGAACCCTGAAGCGCTGAAAGCACCCGGAATCGGGCCCATGGTTTTGGGTGCCTGGTCACAAGGGAGCAGGCCTGGCGGAGGGGCACTAAGGCTTATCATTTGGCAAGATGGGTCCCAAAGAGTTGAGAGCGATCTTAGTCATTCATCTCGAAGGGACACGTGGTGCACGATTAGGCTCTCTACCTTTTCACCCATCACAACTTCAAAGCGCAAGGAGAAGCTCTTTCATATCCCTGATACACGAAGCACCTAAGAGGTCTCGGACCTGGGCCCACAGTATTGCTGAATTAGTTCAGGACCATCAGATCAGAGAAGGGCACGTGGCACCCATTGGGCCCTCTCGGCATTTCATCCCATCGCAACTTCGAAGAGAAAGGATCTGCTCCTTCCTATCCACGAACCCCGAACGTCAAAAGCGCCTTTGAATATAGGCACAAGGTCACAGCCTAAAGTCACTTGGAGGAGATAGTAAGAGCTGTGAAAAGGGCCGAAATTCTAGGTATAGCTGCAGAAGGGATCACCATGTTCTCCAGGTGCCAGTTCAACTTGGTCTCAACCCTGATACCTGCTTGGAGTAAATGAAGAAGAGAGAGGGTGGTTGAAACCTCACCTCACTCGTTAATTGCAAGGTATGGATGTCCCAGCGGGAAGTCTTCCCGAGATGGTCCTTTGTACTTTTTCTTTTTACAGAAACCATGGCGATTCCTCGACTCACCAGAGAAGCCTGTGCATGCTAATTCAACATTTAAGGGGGTCAGATACCCCCTGGCATGATCCATGCAGATTTAAGGTGGCGTATGACAGAGGAGTGTAGGCCAGATTTGATTGAAGAGGCGCCTCATCCCGAAAATCTAGGAGGCCTCTTTTGGGAAAATGTTTAGGAGTATATATACTTAGTTTTGATATTTTTTCGAGGCATCGATGGTAGAGCGAAGCTCCCGATTGTAAGTTTTAACAGACACTCTAGTTCTCTGGTTATGCATCTGTATGTAAGATTTCTTGTTTAATGACAGACAGTTCTCCTACCCCATCTAATTTTCATCTCATACCGAGGGAGTTCATGATTGATTGATTCACATGAATTATTGCAATTACGTTACAATAAGGGATTTGTTGTTACATTGTTGTATACCCCAGTTTTCTACATTTGAATGTAAGAAGATCTTGCATTTAAATGTTTTCTCCTACAGTCTGTTAGAAGCCTGATGTTTACGACAAAACTTTGTGTTTCTCTCATACAAGTCTTCCCCCCTATTCACCCTTACTACAACTCACTGTCTGAAGTTTATCTAAGACCTCACTCACCCATGTGTGCCTAGCCTAGTTTCGGAGTTAGAACAATATTGTTTTGAGTTAACTTCCATTCGATCACCCCTTTTTATAAACAAATCATGACATAAACTGATGGGCGTCGGGCTCTGCTCCTGCTACAATCCAGGAGTGACTTCTAACGCTAACATTTCTAGTGTCATTGTCGGGGACAAAGTTGAAAATTTTCCCTGAGATTGAGCGACATTGAGCCTCTAATTCTGAAGGTGCATTAGGTATCAAGGTCTCTAAAGATTGCTACTATGCACCTGGCGAATCCATTGTGACAACTCCACTTTGGCGAACCTGCCATGTTAATTGTGGCTTTCAGAGGTAGACACACGCGGTCCCATCCACAGCTGCCTCTAGCTATGCCTGAAACTGATATGGAGGAAGTTCTCATAAAAGGAAAGGCCTCTAAAGGAGAATCTTTCACCGCTGAACCAGGTAATCCACCATCTCCTTCTGTAGGAACTCCATTTTCTCATCCTCAGTTTCTTAGCAGACCTTTTTCTAAAGTTTCCCATTTCCTAAATTTCGGGAGTGTTCCTGTTGAGTTTTCCCCCCCTGGTCTAGGATTGGAGGGAGAAACCCTTGTCACTCCCCTCTCCCCTGAAGCTGTACTTTGGCATAGACCGAGGACCACAGAAGATTTCCCCACTCCTAGCTTTACCACTCCTCCTCTTGTTACGGTTGTCACTTCTACGCAAAGAGAAGCATCTTCTGACTTAATCTCGTCATCCTTCTCCCTAAATCCCCTATTGTTCCCCATTCCATTTAGGAGCTTATCCCCAGTATCCCCTTTTCTAGCTCCTTCTCCTCCGATTTCTCCTCCACGTAATATCCCTATGGCAGGAGAAAATCCCCCTATGACCAGAATGGAGTCTATTATAGCCTCTAGGTATGCTCCCCTTGTGTTACCCCAGCCTCTCAATACCCTCCCAGCAGATGGTTACCTCAAGCAGATGCCCAAGTTTACAGGCGAGGGGGACATAACTGCAGAAGAACATCTAGAATCCTTTTACAATTTTACAGATGATAATGTTATCATGCATGTAGATGTATGGATGAGGATTTTTGTCCATAGTCTTCAAGGCGAGGCCAGAAAATGGTTTAAGGCCCTGCCTCCTAGATCTATTGATGGGATCGAAGCTTTGGATAATGCCTTTTTGAGACAGTGGGGAGATAAAAAAGACTTCATGTATTACATGACAGAGTTTGGGTCCTTAAAGAGAAAAGAAGGGGAGTCTGTCTCTGACTTCTCCAAGAGATTCAATAAAATGTACAATAAAATCCCTGCTGAGATTAAACCCTCAGAAGCCTCTGGAAAGATCACTTACGCTAGCACCTTTGATCCCATTTTATGTCTCCTGTTGAGGGAAAGAAGAGCCACTACTCTGGCCCACATGCAGGATGCAGCCGTGGAGGTAGAATCTAACATACTGGTTGTTGACCGACTCAGGAACACTGTTGATAGAAACACATCCAGGCAGAGGCCTGAAGCTTCCCCATCCAGTTCCTCTCCCTTGCCCCTTCAGACAGATGAGACAACTAGAATGCTAAAATAACTTTCTGCCAGGATGGAAAGGTGGGAATTAGAAGGGAAACCCATCTACAGAAGTCCCCAAAATACAGATAGTAGGGGATTCAGGAAGCCTAATAACAATGTGCCATAGGCTTTCCCAAGGGAACATAAGAGCGGAGATAGAGATGATCAGAGGATTCAAACCCCTCTCCAAAACAACCTAGTTTCTCATGAGGAAGGGGAGGATCTAGATGAACTCGACCCTGAGATCCACTGCATCGAGGACACTTCCTTGTTTCCTCATTTGACTCAATCTTCATATGAAGAATCCCTTATCAACACTCAAATCAACAAGTTGAGTAGAGGGGAAAAAACTAGCAACACTCCTAACAGATATAATCTCAGGTCAATAAAGAAAGAAGGGAATTTTGATAGCCAGGATCAACCCATCGTAGCGGAAAGGCCTACTAAGGCTGCAGCAACCACTACTAAAGAAAAGAAAACTTAGAATGCTTCACCAGTAGCCAAGGAACCTGTCTCTGAGGTAAGGGAAGCTCCTAAGCCTATTCCCTCCTTCAATTTTGAGCATGAGATTCAGAAGATTAGAATCCCCATACCCCTATCCAAACTAGTTAAAAACGAAGATTTCAAAAGGTCCCTCTCCAAGATGTTACAATCTGAGCCCCCCCAGCCTTCCACTGACTCAATAAATCTCCAAGATGAAAAGCCAACAATTGTCCTAGGGCCCATGGTAGAAGATAGAGATGATTCATCCCCTCCTTTCTACACATACCTGAACATACATGATAAAGTGTTGCATAACTGCCTCATAGATTCAGGGGATTCCCATAACCTTATGCCCAAAATAGTAATGGAAGAATTGGGACTGGAGGTGAAAAAAACTTATCATGATTTTTACTCTTTCGATTCAAGGAGAGTGCAGTGTCTGGGATTCATCAAAGACCTGGTGGTTTATTTGTTTCAGCTGCCCATGAAGAGTGTGGTCATGGATATTGCGGTAGCTGATGTCCCCCCCAAATTCAGCATGTTGTTGTCGAGATCTTGGATTAAAAATCTTGGAGGAACATTAATGGATCTCACGTATGCCACGATTCCAGACTTTGGAGGGGAACAAAGAAGGTTATATAGGGAAGCTCAGTTAGCCTACATTGTTAGTGACGAAGCAAACCACACCAACCATCCTATCTTCACACTTGACACTGATATGGGGTCTAGTTTATTGTAGCTCATTGATGCTCCTGAAGACCCTTTCCAAGTTAGAAAGCGGCCCAGTCTTAATTATCCGATTCCCCCTCCAACCATCTCTGTCTGGAATATGTTTTTCGACGGAGCTTCTTCTAGCGAAGGCACTGGCGCCAGAATAGTTTTCATATCACCTTCTCAAGAGACCATATCCCTGTCATACAAGATGGAATTTGAAACCACCAACAATGTGGCAAAGTATGAAGCTCTTGTTTTGGGTATGAGGGTTGCAAAAGAAATGGGAATTAAAGAGATAGCAATATTTGGAGATGCTGAGTTGATTATCCAGCAAGTCAGAAATGCTTATTGTGCTAATAATCCCCGGCTCAAAAATTACAGAAATGAGGTATGGAACCTGATTGATAATTTCTTCATGGCTTTTAACATTTCTTTCATTCCGAGGGGGGAAAATACTTCAGCCAATTCTCTAGCTGTCTCAGCTAGTTTTCTCAAAGTTCCTCTGTTGCCTATGGTCAAGTACGATGCTGAAATAAAATATATGCCCTCTGTATCAGACAATTTCAAGCATTGGAAGGTATTCGAAGATGATCTGGAAATCGAAAAATTTCTCCAATCTGTTGATGAATTTTCTGCGTTGCATATTGATCAGGATCCTGACCTGGAAGGTGACCCTCACCCTGATGTGTTTTTAAATGAAATTACTAATCACCAGATTATTCATCTACCTAGCAACCACATTCCGAGGGGACTAGTCCCTTTAGAAAGACTATTCGACGGGAATGATGTGGTAGTAAAGGGTAGTGTTTCAAATGAAGACACTGATACATCCGAATGCAACATTAGCACACTGGAGGAGCCCAAGTTTGTCAAATTATCAAGTAGCCTGACCAATGAACAGAGGGCGGAATATACTGAGTTATTAAAGGAATTTGCTAATGTGTTTGCATGGACCTATGAAGACCTCAAAACTTATGACACATCTGTCATTGAGCACAAGATCCCACTGAATGAAGAGGCTAGGCCATTTAGATAGAATTTGAGATAGATAAATCCCATGTTGTTTCCCATCATGGAGAGAGAAGTGAAGAAATTGTTAGATGCCAAAATCATTGTCCCCTTGAAATATTCTAAATGGGTGGCCAATTTGGTCCCGGTGAGGAAGAAAAGTGGAGAAATCAGGCTTTGTGTTGATTTCAGGAACTTGAACAGGAACTCAAAGAAAGACAATTATCCCCTGCCCAACATGGAACACATATTGCAGAGGCTAACCGGTGCATCTAGGATTTCCATGATCGACGATTTTTATGGTTATAATCAGATATCAGTCATGCCTGAGGACAGAGAAAAAATGGCCTTCACCACTCCTTGGGGCACATTCATGTATGCCAAAATGCCTTTTGGGTTGATGAATGCAGGAGCAACATTTCACCAAGCCATGGACATAGCCTTCATCGAGGAGAAAGATTAGTTTGTGGTAATCTATCTGGATGACATCACAGTCTTCTCGAGGTCAGATAAAGAGCACTGTTGTCACCTGAGGAAAGTTTTCTTGAAGTGTCGAAGGTTTGGCCTTTCCCTAAATCCCAAGAAATCTTTGTTTTCTATGAAGGAAGGGAAGTTTTTAGGCCATATAGTATCAACAAAGGGAGTGGGGATTGATCCAAGTAGGGTAGAGGCAATTCAAACCCTGTCACTTCCTAGATCTAAGAAGGAAGTTCAGGCCTTTTTGGGGAAGATTAATTTCCTGAGGAGATTCGTCTCAAATTTTGCTGAGTTGGTGAAACACATCACAGCCATGCTCAGGAAGGGAAATGAAGTGAAATGGATCGCTGAACCCAGGGAATATTTTATCCATATAAAAAGGGCATTGACTGAGGCACCTGTGTTGATCAGTCCTGACTATTCCAAAGAGTTCCTAATTTTCTCTTTTTCTTCTTTTGATACAGTAGCAGCGGTCTTGTTGCAGGAAAATGAGGAAGGGTGAGAGAAACCCATTGCCTTCTTCAGCAAGGCATTAAGAGATGTAGAGATCATGTATGAAATCATGGAGAAACAGGCCTATGGCTTAGTGAAAGCTCTCAAAGCTTTCAGAGTCTATGTCCTGCACTCAAAAGTGATCACATACATTCCTTCAACCTCTGTGAAGGACATCCTTGTACAACCCGACATAGACGGGAGGAGGAGTAAGTGGATAGCCAATATCCTGGAGTTTGACTTGGAGATAAGGCCTACCAAATTGATTAAAGGTCAAGGTTTAGCCAAGCTATTGGCTGAAGAAAATTGCAGAGCCTTGGGGGTAGATTTCATCAATGCATGTTCAGAAAATCAACAGAATCAGTTGTCTAATGTAGATCCTCAAACAGAACCCATGTTGGCCCGATGTCCTTGGTATAAGGATGTCATATGTTTTCTGCAGGAATTGTGGCCTCCAGATGGCCTGCAAAGAAACAAGGCAAGAGCTCTGAAGCTCAAAGAAGTTAGGTACTGCCTTGTCGATCAAATTTTATACTGGAAAGACCCCCTAGGGGTGCTTTTAAAATGCATGAACCCGCAAGAGGCTGACAAGATCATGGTTGAATTTCAAAATGGCCTATGTGGACGGCACAATTTCTGGAAGACCACAGCTCACAAAATTCTCAGAGTTGGGTACTACTGGCCCACATTGTTCACTGATGTTTGTAGAGAAGTTAGAGCCTGCATCCCATGCCAAATTTTTTCAGGAAAGCAACAGCTCAAATCTCTACCTTTAAAGCCTGTAGTTGTTTCAGGACCTTTCCAGCAATGGGGCCTAGATTTTATTGGAGAAATCCACCCTGCTTCCAGTGGGAAGCACAAATGAATCCTGACTACTACAGATTTCTTTACTAAGTAGATCGAAGCTATCCCCACCAGAACTGCTTCCCACAAGGTAATTATTGGATTCCTGGAAGACCTCATCAGAAGATTCGGTTGCCTAAGAAAGATTGTTACTGATAACGCAGCCTCATTCAAGGCTGAGCCGTTAGCCAAGTTCTGTGAGCAATTTGGCATCAAACTGATTCACTCCACCCCATACTATCCCCAGGGCAATGGTTTAGCAGAGTCCTCCAACAAAATCCTGATAAGGATCATCAAAAGACTATTGGAGGACAACAAAAGGGCCTGGGATTCAAAGTTGAAATTCGCTCTATGGGCTGATCGAGTGACCAAAAAGAGATCTATAGGCATCTCCCCTTTCCAATTAGTTTATGGAGCAAAAGTTGTTTTACCTTCTCAGCTAGTCTTTCTTATAGCAAAGTTCTTCCAGGATCATCAAGAAGAGCCTGATGACATGATCAAAAGAGTTCATCAACTAGTGGAAGTCCGGTAGGCTAGAGAGCAGGTAATGGATAGAATTCAGAACCGTCAGCAGAAGGTCAAACTAGCTTTTGACAGGAAAGTCAAGAAGAAAGAGTTTGAGATCTGGGATTTGGTGCTTAAGTGGGATGCACCCATGCAAGATAAGGGAAAACATGATAAGTTTGATGCCCTATGGATCGGGCCTTTCAAAATCTCTGAGGTTTTCTGAAACAACATGTATAGGTTGTAGGATTTGGAGGGTGAAGAGGTTTTTAGCAGCCCAGTAAATGGGCATTTTCTGAAGAAATGTTTTGTTTGAGCCTTAGACGGCTCCTTTGTTTGTAAATATTGTCCTTTTGGTTCTTTTATTACTTTCTTTCTTATTATTTTTAGCTTAGTAAATGACTCCATAGCCCAATAGCAAGGCACTGAAGTTGCAAATGAGTTCTTAGAGCATCACAGGGACGACTCTATCCCCCATGGAGCCTAATGTTAGCAACAATTTTTTTCATTGGGCACAAAAGTACCCAGGTCTGCAGGTTGCACGAGAAGCGCCCAAGCGCAGCACGGAAAAATCTCTTTTCAGGGTACAAGTCAAGGGAGCGAGCGAATTTTTGTTGTCAAGTGGCCAAGACCCATATATAAAGTTGATCGATGGTCACTGGGATCTCGGGGCTACCAAGTTACCTGAGGTATAGCATCAGAGAAAGAACCTATATTTCAAGACAAAATCTAGGTCGTCCGATCTAGTGACGCATGGCGCAAGATCTAGTCACGTCGGCATATCGGCATTCGGGAGCTCGAAGGGTAAAATTCCCTCATCATCTCACATCTCGGAACCCCGAACCCTAAAGCACTGAAAGCACCCAGAATCGGGCCCATGGTTTTGGGCGCCTGGTCACAAGGGAGCAGGCCTGGAGGAGGGGCGCTAAGGTTTATCATTTGGCAACATGGGTCCCAAAGAGTCGAGAGAGATCTTATCTGTTCATCTCGAAGGGACACATGGTGTGCGATTAGGCTCTCTGCCTTTTCTCCCATCGCGACTTCAAAGTGCAAGGAGTAGCTCTTTCATATCCCTCAGACGTGAAGCGCCGAAGACGTCGTGGACCCGGGCCCATAGTATTTTCGAATTAGTTCAGGACCGTCAGATCAGAGAAGGGCGCGTGGCACCCATTGGGCCCTCTCAGCATTTCACCCATCGCAACTTTGAAGAGAAAGGATCTGCTCCTTCCTATCCATGAACCCCGAACAGTGAAAGCGCCTTTGAAGATAGGCATAAGGTCACAGCCCAAAGTCGCTTGGAGGCGATAGTAAGAGTTGTGCAAAGGGCCAAAACACCGGGTATAGCTACAGAAGGGATCACCATGTTCTCCAGGTGCCAGTTCAACTTGATCTCAACCCTGATACCTACTCGGAGTTAATGAAGAAGAGAGAGGGTGGTTGAAACCTCACCTCACTCGTTAATTGCAAGGTATGGATGTCTCGGCTGGAAGTCTGCCCGAGATGGTCCTCTATACTGTTTCTTTCCAAAGAAACCATGCCGAGTCCTCGACTCACCAGGGAAGCCTGAGCACACTAATTAAGCATTTAAGGGGGTCAGCTACCCCCTGGTGTGATCCATGCAGAATTAAGGTGGCGTATGACAGAGAAGTGCAGGCCATATTTGATTGAAGAGGCACCTCATCCCAAAAATCTAGGAGGCCTCTGTTGGGCAAATGTTTAGGAGTATATATACTTATTTTTTATATTTTTTCGAGGCATCGATGGTAGAGCGAAGCTCCCGATTGTAAGTTTTAACAGACACTCTATTTCTCTGGTTATGCATCTGTATGTAAGATTTCTTGTTTAATGACAGATAGTTTTCCTACCCCATATAATTTTCATCTCATACCGAGGGAGTTCATGATTGACTGATTCACATGAATTATTTCAATTATGTTACGATAAAGGATTTGTTGTTACGTTGTTGTATTCCCTGATTTTCTGCGTTTGAATGTAAGAAGATCTTGCATTTAGATGTTTTCTCCTACAGTCTGTTAGAAGCCTAATGTTTACGACAGACCTTTGCATTTATCTCATACAAGTCTTCCCCCCTATTCACCCTTACTACAACTCATTGTCTGAAGTTTATCTAAGACCTCACTCGCCCATGCATGCCTGGCCTAGTTTCGGAGTTAGAACAATATTGTTTTGAGTTAACTTCCATTTGATCACCGCTTTTTATAAACAAATCGTGACATAAACTGATGGGCGTCGGGCTCTGCTCCTGCTGCAATCTAGGAGTGACTTCTGACGCTAACACTATTGACTGAAGATGATAAAGAAGAAGAGTTGGTGGATGTAGCCCCAGGGTGGGGGTGAACCACGTAAACACTATGTTGTTCTTCTTTGTGCTTGTCTTGATGTGTTTATAACTTCTCTTGCTAAGTGCTTTGATATATATAGATAGATCTGCTTATGCTTTGTGCTATGAATGTTAGATCTGACTTCTATGAATGTGCTTAGTGCTTGCTTCTGCTAGATCTTATCCATTTGTTTTTGCTAAGTTCTTAATTGCATTAGACCATTGTGAATGTTGCAAAGCTATGTTTTATCAGCGAAGTAAATATTGATTGCATATTGAGGATCTGACAGTGCTAAGTGCTCTATTAAGTATCATAATCACAGATCTGTGTCCCAGCTAAGGTTGCAGACACCTGAGTCTCGCAACATCCCCTGCCTCTACCTCGGGTGAGACTTCATCTGCTTCACAGGTGTTGCTGAAAGGACCAGTAGTTAGGGTTTTGTTGGTGCATTGTTGTAGCGTTGAACCCTGGGTCTGCCCGTGTGCCAACAGCCACTAGGAGGAGAAAGGGTTCCATTCTTTTGCATTGTATCTTGTTCCATACCTGAGAAAAACATTTGAGAGTGGTATTCTATGAGCATAACAAAGGAGGAGAGATTATGTAGCAACCATACAGGCCACAGGTTAAAGGAAACTCCACACAAAGTGCCTCTTTCTTTGTACTTTCATCATTTCTATACCAGAGAAAAGAGAGCAGAGAAACCTCACCTTCTAGTTGGTTTTTCTCCCATATTGGGTTTCCTAGGTCATATATTTTGTTTATTTGTGGAAGGTGTGATTGTATTTTATTGTTTTCTATTTTTTCACATTTTATCTATTTCATGCATAAGCATAAAATCAATAACTAAATATTCTGGAGATTTAAAGGAAAAATAACTTTAATAGTAAAGATTTTCATTATTTTATTAGATATGTTGTGATGAACTGTTCCAGTGGAATATCCACAAGAGTTTACAGATTAGCGATGAATAGCAGAAGTTTTTTTTGTAAAATTTTCCCAATCTTGTAACACTAAAATCCTCTGCATAAACCTCCACTGCAAGATGTTTTCCTTGTAGTGATGGAAGACAAATCTGTATATAGGTGTTATCTAGTGTGATACAACTCAAAGGGGTACCAACAGAGGTTACAAGGGTGTCCAACCAAGCAATGCCTCTTTATCTTCTGCATGTTGTCTTCTCCAACCGTAGGTTTACTTGCTAAATGATGGATCTCTAGGTTATTTAAAGATGCTAGAAAACGTCTTTAGCCTAAAAACATTTATCTAAAATTGGAGCATGTGTTGGCACAAGAAAATGCTTTGATACCACTTGTGGTGTTCCTTGTTAGCTGAAATAGAATATTTGGAGCAAAATAGACGGAATATAGTTGTGGAAATCAAATAAACAAAGAAAGACAAAAGGAAATATAGATGTGGAAAGAAAATAAACATAACCAGAGTTGGAAATAATCACTGGTCAAGAACCAGAAGTGAGGCCCACACTACTATGGTTATGGTTGCTGTGAAGACAAGTGAGTGTTTATACAAGGAGCTTGGGATTAGTAGGAAATGTCTTCAATTGGTTGGGAATTGTTTTGGGAACTTGGGAGCTTCAATATCAAGAAAATGAAATCTTGGGAACTAGTTTCCCAAATAGATAGCTTTAAATTAAAATTGTATTAAATTAAAATGTAAATATTTTTATTTCCTTATTACAAATACATAATTTATTACAAATATTTTCATCATATTTATTTAAAATATCAATATAAAACAAAGACTAAACTACACTAAATATTATTTTAAAAATTATTTGAGTACAAAAACTTAATAATACTCATTTTATAGTTGTGGATATGAAAAAATTTTAATGCATGTATGTTTTACTTAAACATGAAAGCCTAATAAATCTCTTGTTACTATCAACCAACCAAATCATTGAGTTTTATTGTATTTTCATATTATAAGAGTAATATTATTTAGTTTTTTCCAATGAGAACAAGAATAATGCTTCAAATTTACAAGGATGTTTGAAGTTTACATATATAAAGTTTAATTTTAAAAAGATGTTAAAATTTTATATATGTATTTTCAATGTTGTTTCTCATTTTCTCATTGAATCTTTATCGATATTAAAGTTTCAATATTGTGTTGGCGATGCTTCATTCAAATTTCTTCCCTATCAACTTTCGATGGTAGGATAGAGGCCTACCATGGTGGTGACGGGTGATGGAGAATTAGGGTTCGATTCCGGAGAGGGAGCCTGAGAAACGGCTACCACATCCAAGGAAGGCAGCAGGCGCACAAATTACGCATTCATATAATTATTAGTACAAATTAAATTAGTAATTTCGATATGGTAGTTGTTGCAATAGGAGCAACCTTATCATGGATTAATGTTGTTATGGATTGAGCGATCTGGATACACTGTAATCTAAAATATCATTTTGATCTCAAATATTTTATATATTGTTTTAGTATATACTATTGCAACTCCCATCTTCAGGTTTCCTACAAATTTGAGGGAAACTTCTACTTGTTCATAGCCAAGTTCCCAAAGTTTCCACGTTAGTGCAACATAGCTAATTAGTATATAATAATAAGTATGTATATTTAAATTTTAGTGGTTAAATTGTTGGGTAGAAGAAGTCCTTTATCCCATAAACAAATGAATTTCATAAACCAAATTAATGTCTAACTTAACTATAACCTTAAAAATCAATTATTATAATAATAATAATATATTACTAATAATATTATGTTCCCATAATAATGTTAGTTTTTAGTTGTTCTCTCATATAAATTATGACAATTTTTATCCAAAAGAAAAATTTCTCATTATATTAATAATATGGTATAGAAACCAAAATTACATTTTCTGGTTCACATATATGTCGTTGCTCCAGCCCCGGCTATATGGTAATTTGTCTGCAATTACGATAGTCAACTCATATGTCTATCCTCCACATTAGGTCTCCAACTAACAAATACTAAGTCTATCAATACATATACAAAAATCCAAAATGTTAAATACAGTAAAGTGTTATGTCTCTCAAAGTCAAATATATAGAGATATAAACTGAGGCGGCCCCACTGGACCATCTATCCATTGATAATATGTCAAAATCCCCACCTGCTTTTGAAGAGCACTTTTGGACATAATATCAGCCTCCTCATTTAATTCTCTGTAAATATGAGTGAAGTTGATCTGAGTAAAGGCCTTGATGAGATCGGTGATTCTATCTTTCCAGCATTCCAGTGCAATGACTTGTAACTTCCCTTTATTGTTTAACCAATCTATAATAATATTAGAGTCACCCAATACTTGAATATCCAATAGATTAAGTATGGAAGCCAACAAAAGGGTAGCCCAGGCGCCAAGAAGTTTCGCTTTGGTATTAGTACCCTCCCCACGATTGTAGGTCCAAGTATATTTGGTATGATCTGACAGCTTGATCAGACCGCCAGCTCCACATAGTAGACCAGTGTTTTGTGAGGCTCCATCAAACCAAGCAATGTTCCATCCTTGTTGAATGGTAGGCTAAATAAAGCGCGGAAATGGTTCCTTCCTTATCCTAGGAATCTCCAGACCACCCAAAGTCTTGTAGCAAACAATATTAATACAAGGAGGAGCCTGATCAAAAATAGCCCTGTTGCGCACTAACCAAATGTACCAGCAAACCAAGGTTGAAAGATGAGGAAAAGACGACTCCTCCTTTGTCTAGTTCTCCATACTAGTCTACAAAGAGGACCCCAACCAGATAGTCTCGAGCTTAAGGGTGAATGTGAGTCTGTGCCAAACTTGTTGTGCAAATGTGCAATCTAAGAAAATATGTGTAATGGATTCAAAGTTCAAGCGACATAGAAAACAAATATTAGGTCCCTCCCAGCCCCAGCGAAGAAGAATGTCCCAAGTCAATATCTTGTCATCTGCAACTAGCCAAATAAAAAGTTTGATTTTCAAGGGAAGAGTCCAATGCCAGAATTGTTTCCTCCATCGTGTACATCTCTAGATCCAAATGGTAGAAGCTAAGGCATTGTATACATTTTTTATTGTCAAGTTGCCATAACAATCACCTCCAATCCAGAGCAAAGTATCCTCCTATTCCCCAAGATGTATCCCCGCTCCTATAAGAGGTTTACAATAGTGTTTCCATTCAATAGCCAAGTCACCCAAAAGATCCAGATCTAAGCAATTTTTTCATCTGGTAATAAAAGCCCCGTGGTCTGTAAGGCCCTTGGATTGGAGGAGATAATAAACATGATTTTCATGTAATTTGTTCAAGATCCCTAGAGATAGAAAAGAAAAAGTCCGCAGTCCTAGAATAGCATCCCGACCAATATGAATAGCGTGGCTCGATCCTGGTTTTCAATATAGTGTTGAATAATATGAATGTATTTAAATAGTGATCTCCAGATTGGAGAAACATTAGATGGGCTTGTAGTAGTATGTCTAAGCGAACATGGGATAGTAATATGCATGAAATATTTACTAGTAATAACTTGGTGCCAAATCCAATCTTGTGACAGCACACGTTGGAGTGATTTGGTCGCCAATGCTTGATTAAATAGGAAAATGTTTCTTAGCCCCCAACCACCCACCGATTTGGGTTTTGCAATGGATTCCCAACGATAGAGATGTAGATGCTTATTTTCACTACTTCTTGTCCAAAGAAAAGAAAATATTAGTTGTCGGATTCTTTTTAAAATAGTAATAGTGATAGTAGCCAGCGCCATCCAATACACTGCCTGGATCTCAAGAACTGATTTAATAAGAACAAATCTCCCTCCAAGCGAAAGCCACCTATTGCACCAATGTGTGATCCTTTTCTCAAATTTTATGAGAATCCAATGCCAATCGGTCACTTTGTAACAGTTTGGTTTGAGAAAATATCCAAGATATCTCAGACCAATCAAGATCTCAAGAAATTTGTACGAGAATATGTTTTTGTACAAGTCAATCTCCACCTCAGTAAGCCCTGAGTAATGTAAGGTGGAATTTGTTTCATTGATCTGGAGCCCCGATGCACGATAGAAGAATTTTAGAATTGATTCGATCTCCAACCATTCTTGTGAATCAGCTCTAGTTGCAATAAGAATATCGTCCATGAAGAAAATATGAAAAATCTTAACCAGACTTGAAACCTTAATGCCTATATTTCTCCCTGCTTGTTGTCTAGTTTTGAGTAGAATGCTCAGTCCTTCCATGGACAAGATAAATAAAAGAAGAGAGAGTGGGCATCCCTGCTGCAGGCCTCTCTCATTTTGGAAGAAATGAGTTGCTTCCCCATTCACCAGTACATCTATGGTCACACTAGAAACACAACACGTGATCCATCTCGTGAAAAGTTGAACAAAACCATATTTTAGTAGTATTAATCGAAGGAAGTCCCAATTAATACAGTGAAAAGCTTTTTTGAGATCTAATTTTAAAATCAATGCCTGGAGATTTTTTTGTTTAATGTTGTGTAAGACTTCCTGTGCGGTCCTAATAGCATCCAATATCTGACGACCTTTGATGAAGCCCAATTGTTCACCTGAGATTAGGTGAGACAAGTAAGGTTTAATCATGTTGGCCAGTATTTTGTTGATTACCTTCTAGCAAATATTGCACAAAGTAATAGGCATGTAGTCACTAAAGGAAGACGGACGATTGGTCTTGGGAATAAGAGTCAAGAAAGTAGATTTTAAAGCCCAATTGACCACCCCTCTAACCCTGGTATCTTCCACCAGCTCCCAGAGATCATTTCAAACAAGATCAAAGAAGTGTATGTAAAACTCAATGGTCCAACCATCGGGTTCGGGGCTCTTATCCGTTTTGAAAGTATTAAGAACTTTCCAAATCTCCTCTTTAGTACATGCAAGATTAAGAAGATCAGCCTCCCTCTCACTGATGAGTCTAGGAAGGAGTCCAGTGATGTAAGCTTGGTCTGTAATGTTCGTAAGACCCTAATCACTATAGGAATTTTTCAAAAAATGAAAGGATGCTGGTAAAAGCTTGTCTTGTCCTATAATAATGTTTGTTGTGTCCGTTTTTAAATCCCAAATATGTTTATGATTCCTTCTGAAGCTGGAAAAATGATGGAAATACTTTGTATTTCGATCTCCACATTTGATCCAAATAGCTCTACTCTTCTCGCGCCAATGAGCCTCCTCGGCCAACAAGATCTTGTTATGCTCCTCCTCAAGGTCTTTAAATGTTGTTCAAATTCATTTGTTCTAGTTCCCTCGGAATGATCCTAGATTAGTGACTGAATATTATCTTCTAGTTGTGTGAGTCTATGAGTATTTTTGATAATCTGTAAATGGGACCAACTTTTAACTTTCAATTTTAAGTGTTTCATCTTCCACGCAAGACGTCTCTACACGTCAACTTTTTGTAGAAAGTATTGGTCAGTCCAAACCTTTGTGACAAGTCGCTCAAAGTTAGGGTCTTGTAACCACATCTGATTGAACTTAAAATGATACATAGAGTGATGAGAGAATGAATCCAGCTGCAGTAAAATGGGAGCATGGTCTGATAGGAACAGATATTCAACCCAGGATCTATATCTTTTTGAAAGTTGAAGAAGATGTTCAGAAATGAAAAAACGATCCAGTCGCTTAGAAATACACTCTGAACCAGTTCTACTGTTCCTCCAAGTAGGAACCACACCAGCCGAAAATAAATCCACCAGGTTGTTGTGTAGGAAGATATCTTTTAACGGTAAGGTTGTTGGATCAGGTAAAGTCGTGTCCCCCCATATCTCATTTCCTGATAAGGTAAAATTAAAATCACATGTGACAATAAGATTTGGTTTAGCCTGAAGGCCAATAGTCGAAACATTTGTCCAGAAGGAAAGCCTATCAGTACAAGGACCATAAACATTGAGAAGGTTGACCTGTCGCTTGTTAGGACAATAGGTACATGTCAACAAAATACCGCCACAACATAAGAAAGGTTCTAGCTCAAACAAAACGAGATCCCAAGAAACAAGTATCCTACCTGATCTACCCACAGAACTAACAACACTAACAAACCATTGCGACCTTATGCTACTGAAGAAAGCCCGAGCACGTAGTTCGTCAACTAAAGTTTCTTGTAAAAAGATATTGCTAGGATGGCTTATGTCGATAAGTCTCCTAAGGGAGGCATTTTTGAGGGCGTCTACCACCCCTCTGATGTTGAGGGAGAGAAGTATCATGGACATGACCTGGCTAGGGATTTAATGCCTCTAAGTGCCCTAAGGTTAGAAGTTTATGTGGAAGAAAAAGTCGGAAGAGTAACAGATGAAATATCTTTTCTCCGACCACTACAAGTTTTTATAGGTGAAGTTTCAATTCCCAAGCCCCTATACCAAGAGAAGTCTTTCCCAGTAGAGTCACTAGAATTAACACAGTGCGAAGAAGAAGGTTCCGAGCTCTCGCGGATAATAGGTGACCTTCCTCGAAAAGTAGGAATCGGAACCAGATGCAGTGTCTCAACCGAAGAAGGGGCCAAATTATTAAGTAGGTTCCCAAGGGTAGTGTGTTCAAAAGCCAAAGAGTTTGAAATCGATGGATCAGTCCCGACACGCTTAGAGTCAACAGTAGGAAGATGTGCAATAGAATTGTGATTAGGAACAGTCAAATAAAAAGGAATAGTAGGTAAGACAACCCCACCAGGAGCCAAAGGATTAGTATGAGCCCTTTCATCTCTAGCAAGTGACGGGAGTTGAGGGGTAGGAAAATTCTGAGGGGACTCTTGCTCCACAGTGGGTAAAGGAGGAGTAGGCAAGGTCTGTGGAGAAACAAAAACGGTCAGATTTATGGGCCCCATCCCCGGGATAACAGAAGAGTCCAACATATGCCTTTCCCAAGAAGTAAGGGTAAAATAAAAGGTAGGACAAAGTTGCTTGAGCTTACTAGTGAGAGAATCCAGAGGTGTAGACTACCAGTCACCTGTATCCATAAATCCTCCAGTCTTCATAGTGTAAGAGTCTAATCCTAGTGAGTCCTCCTGCGAGAACTTGCGGAGGTATGAAGCTTCAGATTATTCCTCTTTCTATTCTCCAGTACAGTCACGCCAGAGGTGTCCCATCCTGCGGCAGCAAGAGCAGTGGAAGGGAATCCCAAGGTAATCAAGGCACAGGGTCACTGTGTGGCCTCTCCAAATGATATCCGAAGTCTCTGGTAGCCTCGCTAAACATCCAACTCGACCAGTATCCTATCCATTTTTCTATCAGAACCTTTTAAAATATTATCATCCAAACAAATGAAACTCCTGAGCTCATTGCCTATGGCTTTAAGAGACTTATCTGTCCAATACTGAAGTGGAAAGCCAGGAAGTAAAACCCACAGGTGTCACAATCTAGAATAATCTGAGACAGGATCAAAGCTAATCCACCATCTCTTAAGAATTAGGCTACATCCACTGATAGTCCAAAAAGTGTCCAGAATACGCTGAGAATCCTCTTGCAAGTTAAATATAAGACCAAACCAGCCATGAGAAAGAGAAATGAGCTCTGGAACATACCCCAGTAAAGGCAACTGGGTATCTTAAATCCAAACCGAAAGAGAACACTTACACAAAGAGTGATAGGAAATCCTACCAACAAGTCCACAAAGAAAAATACGGACACTCTCCTCCAAGCCTACGTCTGAACCCATGATAAGGCGACGTTTTGTCTTGTTGGGTTTCCACGGTCATTTGCAACCCGAACTCTTGGGTTGCCACTTCTATACCTTTGAAATACGCTCGCAAGAACCTACACTCTGGTGCAAACCAGAGAGCCAGAAAGAGGATACTAGTCCCAGAAGTAGAGCAGAAGGAGGCAAGGGAGCGATGACAGGAGGTTCAGTGGAAACATCGATCAAGGAAAATAAGTGTTCCGCCAAGTTCGGGGTGGAAGAGGGAAAGGAGGTAGCTATAGTTTGTGCATTCATCGATGTAAAGAGTCTGGCACTCTTCCAGAGGGCCTCACCAGTTGCACTCATGAGTGCACTGACCTCAGCCTCTATTTGGAAGGTGCTGGAAGAAACCTCCAAAGACTGCCACCTCACACAATCAGGACAAAATCAAACTCTGAAAATACCTCCACTGTTAATTAAAAATTTAATGTGGGCTCTATCATTACTGCATATGAGGTGTAAACCCACTCTAGTGAAAAACAGCTTGCGCCATGCAAGAGAGGTCAAGCTAGGAAAAGACAACCACCAAGGTAATAAAAAAAAGTACCAGGAAAGAGAAGAGTAGTTTAAGGAAGAGAGTTAAGGCTCTTCGTCAGTCATTGGAAATGACAACAGCTCCAAGTTCCACGCAAATCAGAGGATAACAAATCGAAAATCCCTAAACTAGAGAAGGTCAGACTGATACTGCAAGATACCATATATTTAAAATATGCATAACAGAAATAAAATGCTAGAAATGGCAGAATAACAGTAAAATATCCAGCATAATCTCTAAAATAACACAGAAATGATATAAGAACAACAATAGAAATAGCACTTTGATTCAGAAAGCAATGTTCACAGGCCTCTTCGAGGGGGCAACCTCCAATCGAGCAGCACTCTATTACAATAATCTCCAAGCTAGGGTTTTCATACCCTCGATCCTTATTTATACTAAATATGTCTATTAAGAGGAAGATCATTCTAGAAGCAGAAGCTTCTATTAGGTCTTGTTACATCCGCCTTATTCTATTTTATTGAAAGGCCTTATTAATATTGACCTTTATTACATCCAAATACATTGATCTACCTATGTGCGGGTTAGGACCTTAACATGTCTGCCCCCTTAAAAACAGCCTTGTCCTCAAGGCTTGAGATGTGGAAACTACTGCAGAATGGTAGTTGGTTCCCAAGTGGCATCTGTTGGAGTCATATCTTTCCACTATACTAGCACTTCCTTGATGGTTCTCTGACACAGGCGATGCTCATGCTGGTCCAAAACTACTTCTGGTTGTAGCCAGATGGATCCTTCTTCAGCTAACTCTGGAAGGTTGGTTTGAATTTGGCACCTGGTTCCAATCACCTTCTTCAAGCATGAAACATGAAAAAAAGGATGTAGCGTCGACTGACTAGGTAGAGCTAACTGATATGCGACTTGTCCCACACACTTGAGAACTGTGTAAGGGCCATAAAATTTGGGTGCTAGCTTCTGACAATGCTCGGCCTTGAGGGAATTTTTCTTATATGGTTGCAGTCTTAGAAACACCTGATCCCCTTCTGCAAATTGACGTTCGAAGCGACCTTGATCTGCTTCCTGCTTCATTCTATTATGTGCCATGACCAAGTTCTCTTTAAGGGTACGAAGGATATTCGCTCAGACTGTAAGTGTTTGGTCAACCACCTGGACCTTCAAGGTACCCGGTAAGTATGAGAGAACTAAAGGTGGCTTCTGTCCATATACCGCTTCAAAAGGAGTCATGCGAGTGGTTGTATGGTATGTAGTGTTGTACCACCATTCGGTGAGGGGTAACCATTGAGCCCACTAGTGTTGTTTTTCATAGGCAAAGCACCTCAGATATGTTTCCAAA
>ML782024.1:300834-323894 GCA_009831015.1 Picea engelmannii
TTTGTGCGTAGATCTATTATTGTAGTGCGCAGTACTCTACTTGACTTGTGAAGCTCTGTGCTAAGAAAGAAATCCGATCTGAAGAAAAAGAGGTAAGATCTTGAAAGAGGTAAAGCTTTGTGTTTTAATAAGAGTAGGATAGGAGGAAATTTTTGTTCCAAAGCATGAACCTAGGTATGTTTGATAGAGTTTTTCCTAGTTTGAAATCTAGGGTATAGTTAGAAGAAAAATTTGATCAGAACGAAATTGATAGAAATAAAGAAAGATATGATATTCCTATGCATAAACAAAACTTGTGGACTAATAAATGGATGCGAGAACCTAGAAAGATTTTTTGCAGATTGCAGGTCCAACACTGTGATCCTAGTGCACAGTATAGGAGATGTAGGGGAACGTATAAGAGAAAGAGAGGATTGACATTATGTTATAACTGCAGAAGACCGAGACATCTTGCTAAGGAATGCCCTGATATAGGTCCTATTTGTCTTTGTTGTAAAATTGTTGGTCATGAAGTTGAGGATTGCCCCAGGATGATTTCTAAAGTAGAACAAATGAACATGAGTCAAGAGAAAAAGAGCATGTTAGAAGATCAGTAAGAGAAAGGTTCAAAGGAGATTCAGACTACATTAGAATAGTTGAAAGAAGTAATGGATGATCACAAGGATGTCAGTTTATCAGAGATATTGAAATAAAAACAACGCATAATTACAAGAATAGGAGACTTCGACATAGACTGTGTCTTGGATGAAGAGACACCAATGAATATTATGACAGAAATCACTGGGGAAATTTTGGGAAAACCCACTGTGGTACCTTCACTAGGAAGGATAGGCTTGTTCAAAGGAAATATGATAACCCTATGTGGAAGAACTACTAATGTGCCTATTATTATCCATGGAACATCGACAGAAGAGGAATTTGAAGCTATTAGGTTTGTTGAGAACAATGCCCCTTTTCCTCTTTCATTAGGAAAGGCTTGGATCAAGGAGGATCAGATCAGAAGGAAAGTAGAGGAAGAAGCTACATAAAAGAAAAAGCAAGAACTAACGAATTTCATAGCTAAAAGAATAGGTTGACTGATAGAAGAACGAGAAGTTGAGTCAAAGAAACAGAATGCAAGAGAATTAGTTGTCGAGGTTGAAAGAATGAAAAAAGGTTTGAAGGGCCTATCCATGCAAGAAAGAAGAATACCCACCCAGGAAGTGATAAGAAAAGAGGTAATACCTTGGAACCCTTTGAAATCCCATCAACAGCGCGAAGCCACTACACTAAGAGAAGATAAGAATAAGAATAGAAAGAGGAATCTAGAGACTCGGATCACAAGAAAGAAGGCAAGGAAGCTTGGTAAGAAGAAAGCTAAGTTAGAAAAACTACAAGAAGTCCCAGAGAAGACTTCGCAGGAGGAAGGCTTGCAGGATCTGAACCTCGCTGGAACAACAGAACCACGCAGAATGGGACTTCGCCCTGACAAATCTATATGACCATTGGAGGTGCCTCGACCGTTAAAGCGATGCTCTGAATGGCTAGGAAACACATTTATGGGTGACTATACCTCGTTTGGGACGTTGAGACTGCGCCCTAATGGACTGATTCATATTGATTGAAGCATTCCTACGCATTGGAGGAATCTGTTATGATGCTTTCTTATTACCTGGTCGACGTTGCGTCGGGACCACTTTTTCGCCATCTATGATTAAAATTGCTAACAGAGAAGTGATTGTGTGTGTCGATTTGTGCTATCAGACCTTCCCATATGCTTCTTACCCCGCTATTCATTCACCTACCATGACTTATTTGTTAATAGTGAGAATGTCGACCAAGCGCACCGAGCTAGAGAAATCCGTCGAAGAAGTTTTGAAAAAGTTTATGGCTGATAAACCTATGTCTGAGGGAGTACAAGCATCGTCGACCAAGGGACTATAGGCCTCCCCTTTGACTAGACGTCGCTCGAAATGTGTCGACCCTACTACTGAGAAGCGAAGTAAGAATCACGATGATCTAGCTAACGCGAAGCATATCCCGTCGATCTTACCTGATTACATCCCGCCTTTGGCTGGTGCAATTCACCACGATAGTATTCCATGGGATTTTGAGTATACATTGGTCACCATGTACATCCCGAAGGGGATACGCATAGAAGGAAGTCAGTTGGGATAGATCCCAGCCTTGAAGAACAATGACTTTAACCTCGGAGATAGAAAGAACTACACGATGCTCACGCCCCATAGGTATTTGATGAAGACAACTGGGAAGAAGCCTCGCATAGTCTCCCAGTCGTGAAATAAGGAGCTCACACAGTCAATGATACTGAATGTAATGAATATTCCTCACTTTGGACGACATCAAGAGGTTAACGCTTGCATCAAACTCCTCATGTCGTGCTATCATGGAGGATATCTGTGTCTCGACAGGTGCATTACTCTGGATCCGACGTTGATCCACCAGATCACAGGACTAAGCATGCAGGGCCCCAACCCTCAACAGTTCTACCCAAGGAAGACTTTAGATCGCTCCTTGACACAATGCATAAAGGAGGCATACGACGAAGTTGAGAAGGGAAAATGAGGCTACAAGGTAGCCTCCATCCAAAATGGCGTAGTGCACCTAGCTTATCATCTCATAGTTGGCAAGATCATAAGAAAGAACCGCCCCATGCAAGTCACCCGGTTCGTGCTGGACCTCGCAGGAAAATGCATGGAGGGGATGCAAATGAATTGGGCAAGCTACCTTGTCAACGAGATCGAGAAGGACTGCCGCGAAGCACAGGATCAAGGATACGAGTTCTATTTCAGCTGGTTGCTGGTGTTGATCGCATTTGTCGCCTAGAAAATGCCAGAAGGAGTTGCCTTCCCAGATATTGAACCTTTGGAGCCATTGGCCGTGAACTTCTCCACTCTATGGTACATGAATGACATGTCAAAGCAGTGGCATTCAAACGCAGTGTTCCACGCCTACTATCAGCAGCTGAAGGTTTCTATTGAGTCATTCTCACACATGAATCCATGAACATTGCACCAGTACAGACCGTTAGCTAAGTTCCGCGCAGATCGACACTTCATTTATATCACTACGTGCAGGGATGAGAGCAAGGAGCAATTACATTCCTACTATAAGCTGAACAATGAAGATATGGAGGAGATCACCAAAGAATGGCTGACAAAGTTCCTTGTACCGATTGATGATGCAGAACTCTCTGACCCTGACATCATCGGAAGCCCCTTGGTCACCCAAGTCAAGCATGATGAACAAACTAGCATGAAGAAGAAGAAGAAAAAGGAGGAATTCCAAGACGTAGAGACTAATGAGGAGGACAACGCCTCAGAGGAAAGTGGGCCTAGATCGCCAGCAGGAGGAGGAGGAGACAAAGTAAACCAAGAAGTAGGAGGGGAAGAAGGAGAAAAAAAAGGAGAAGGCGAAGCTACACCGTCGAAGGACCCCCCTACCGAGGTAGAAACATAGAAGAAGAGGAAGGTTTATCCCCGGAAACCCTTCGCAAGAAAGAAGACCTGCGCTGGTAAACCCTAGATGGAGGCCACCCTCACAGAAGATGATATAATTCTATTCCACAGAGCAATAGACGGTGCTTTTGAGGACATCTTGCAGAGATACGGAGCGAAGCAGGATGAACTCTATGGTAGAATAGAAAGGGAGTTGAGCGAAGTGCAGGAAGCTATTCGTTCAGTCTGCATAGTCCCTACTGCACCCTCCTCCTTAAAGACTGCAGAGTTGGGGGATGAACCTGCCCAACTTTGAATATTGGCAGATGCAACAGAGGCTCGATTTCAGTGAGTCCAAGAGGAGAAGAAACAAGCTATAGAAGCCCTGAAGAAAGAGAAAGAGGCTATCTCAGAGCAACTGCAAGTTGCGCGGTATTATGTAACTACGTATGAAAACAAGATATATGAGTTTTGGGCGATGCTCGAGGGAGACAAAGTGCATATACACAAGGAAAAGAACCAGCTTCTCGTAGAGCAGACTGCAGTCGAGGAAGTGGTGAGAAAATAACTTCGCTCCATGCCAGGCTCGACACAGGAGGAACATGAGGTAGTTGAGGTCCATGTAACGAAGTTTTTTGAGTCCATCCAACAACTTCAAGAAAGGGTAACGGAGTTGGAGCTTCAAGTAGTACCTAGCACTCCATAGGAAGTGCACGACTAGAGGGAGGAAGCCGCCAAGAGCGCAGTTGGAAGGATCAAGGTCCTTGCCTTAGAATGCAAGCAGCTAAGCGACAGAAGTGCGCATACCTACGAATGCCTCACATAAGACCTAGATCTTAGGAACTTGGAGGCACAACTACAAGAGGCGCAGCATGAGGCACTGACAACACAAACGCATATGAAGTCACTCATTGTGGTCGAGAGGATGAAGAGATCACAAGAATATCATACGGCCCAACAACAAATTACTTCCATCCAGGGCATAGTCATGGAGGTCACACAGAGGCTACAACCGGTGTAGGAGGAAGCCTGCGTAGTGTTTGAGGAGATTGAAGGACAAGGTTCACAACTAGACCAAGTGGTTGCAACAGTGGAACAACGCCTGGAAGGGCCTGTTACAGAGAAAATGATCCAGGAGTTCACTGAGCAGGAAGCTCAGGCGAAGCAACAAGTCGAGGCATATCGAGCCAAGCTCGAGGCCTTCGAAGCAGCACTGCCTAGATCTGAGTGAATCGGGACGAGTCACGAGTGAGTGTTGGGGGCATGTTGGCCCTCGACCAAGTTTTGAGGAAACATTGGTCGGGTTTGACCACTTTTGGACATTGACAGGTTGGTCAAAGATGGAGTGCCCAGGCAAAGCTGAGATCGCAGGATCTCACTTTTTTTGTGGGCTTTGTGGACCCAACATGGGGTTATTAGGGTTTATGTAATGGGTTATGGGATGTCGGCCCATGGGTTTACCCATGTTTAGGCCTCTTTGTAAATGTAAAAGTATAAATAAGAAGGAATATAATGTAGAAGTAGGCGATGTAAGTAGCTAAGTGCAAGAGGCAAGTAATTCTGAGTTGCTTGGTGCAACAGAACATGTATGTAAGGCTTTGTTCTTGATAGAGGAGTTGGCTCTGTGCCCTAACCTGACTTTGGGAAGGTAGATCTAGTGCGCAGTGCGCAGATCACCTGTCCAGAGTGAAGCTTGGCTCTGTGTCTTAGTGCACAGGAGCAAATGAATGTAAGAGATTGAAGACTAATAAAGAAAAAGAAGTCGTTGGTGGACGTAGCCCCACAATGGGGTGAGCCACGTATATCATGTGTTGATGGTTTGCTGTAATGTTTATGCTATGGATCTGCTTAGTGCCTTGAATGTTATGAATGATAGATAGATCTATGAATGCTTAGTGTTGTGTCTATGTTGAATGAGTTAGATCTAACCTCTAATGCTAAGTGTGATGTATATTTTGTTAGTGTTACTGCGTCGATCTGCATTTAGGGTTTGATCTGCGATGTGAATAAAGCTAATGAATTAATGTGTGTTGTTCCTAAGTACGTTACAAAGTGTTATAATCACAGATATGTGTCCCAGCTTGGTTACAGACACTTGAGTCATGTAACCCCCCTGCCTCTACCTTGGGTGAGACTGCATCTTCATCGCAGGTGTTGCCGAAAGGGTCGGTAGTTAGGGTTTTGTTGGTGCGTTGTTGAAGCGTTGAACATCCCTCAAATCAATATCATAGGCCAAAATCAATGGAAACCACATCATGAGCTCTCCAATGCATCATGTAAAGATAATCATATCTCCATGTGAGACTAAGACATGTGGATCACATCTATCAAAGTCACAAAGATAGAAAATCTACACAAGTCACTCCTTGATCCTGAAATACCAAGCTTGTGGTACAAAAAATAACCCAAGTAGGGCTATCAACAACCTATGAATAGTTATTATAATTAAGAAAAACTTAGAGGGAGTGATTGTAGTATTAACTCAAGGAGTTGAGTGATTATATATTTAAGGAATTATAATGTAAAGTGATGTAGGAGTGTCGTCAGCAAGCACGTGTGGCAGGACAACTCAATGCCTTGGAATCATTTCATAATCTTAACGTTGGTGTTTACTGTGAATATTTTGGAGTTGATTGAAAAATGAAGAAGATCAAACACTTGGAAGTTGGATGATCACAAGTGATCTAGGAGTTTCACTCCTAGTCTTGAATGTAACTGAACTTAGATAGCAGTTTGGTTTTGTTTTTTAGTACACGAATAGTTGAGGGGGAACCCTAAGGACCCTCTGAGATAAATAGAGGTTTTGTACGCCCAAATGAGGCTGTTACGAGTTAGTAGGAAATTTATGAGTTTTTAGTTTTTATTTTGGACATTGTTGTAGCCATTTACTTTTGAATGAATATAACAGAGGAAAATTGATCCAATGCATGGTGTTGTTATTGTTTTCAATTACCTATTATTTATTTTTCATGAATGAATGAATTTTGTTACGAGTATATAAAATTGTGATATGTTTGCATAAGTTTCATTTGTTTCTCTTCGATTGAGTCTGTGCAAGGTGTGCACACATTCTGCAAGGAGTGCATTAACAGAATCTGTTTTGATTCCAAAGCTCAGAATAGATAGTGCGAAACTTTCCATTTGGAAGGAGTGCAAAGTGACTGCTGCAAGGTGTGCACAGTCATCCGCAAGAACCCAAATCTTGCGTAAGATTGGTTGCAAGGAGTGTGCAGATCCGAAACTTGACTAAGTGCCGAAGTGACCCTTTAAGAAGTTAAAGGAGCAAAAGGTGAGAAATCTCATAAGAGATAGCATGGAATTTTTGTATGTAGAGTGTGCATATTAAGCGCAAGGAGTGTGTATGTGGAGTCTTTGACTTGGAGAAGATTTTGGAGAAATAACTCGGTTTTCTCATAAGACAGTGAAAAATTCAGTTGCAAGGAGTGCATAGGACCAGGAATTGACTAAGTGTCGAAGGAACCCTTTTGAGGAACTCAAGGTTCGAAAGAAGAACAAGTACGGAATATTTAGCGGGCGAAATCCTTCAGAAGAAGAATTTTTGAAGGTTGGATAAGATAAAGGACTAAGATTTGCCTGGGAGGAGCTGAATCATTTTAGACCATTATATCTTAAAGAAGTCATGCACTAGTTAGTCACGAGGATCCTTCAGAATTCGCAAATTGGAAGATTCAAAGTGAAGAGGAGTGAAAACTTATTAAACCCGAAGTAAATCTGGACCATCAGATCCAGAAGGACGCGTGGCAACAGATCATGAATTTCGAATAAAGGTTTGTGGGTTTCAATTGAGATTTGAGATTCCCAAAACCTGGAAATCCAAAGCAGATACGGGCCATCAGATCCAGAGGACAAGTGGCGTGAATCTATGGACTCTAAGTAAAGACCCGAAGTAAACATCAATCGTCTGATCCAGAGGAAAAGTGGCATAAATCCGTGGACTCTAGATAAAGACTTGAAGTAAATCTCAACCGTCTGATTCAAGTGGACACACGGCATAAATCCACATACTTTGAGGGGAAGTGAAAGTTGAGAATTGAGAAATCTGAAGTCCGAAGACCCGAAAAGATCACAGTCGTTGATCCACGGGAGACACGCGTAAGTGGATTGTCAACCTCGGATAAAAGAAATTGGGAGAAAGAGTTGAGATTTGAGATTTTCAAAGTCTGAAATCTTGAAACGGTCACAACCATCGATTTAAGAGGATATGTGGCAAAAGATCTGTCATTACGGGAGAAGGTGAGGTTTGAGAGTTGAAACTCTCGAAACCTGAATCATGAAATAAATCACATTCATTGATTTGAGGAGTGTTAGATCTGAACCGTTGTTTTGGAAGGGACAGATATCAGTCGTCAATTCAGAAGTACCATCAATATCGTGAGATCGATGGTCACCTTGCATTGCGGGAACAGGAGGTGCTCAAGATTTAAAAATTCGAGGGCGAGATGCAATCGAAACCATGGTTTTGACAAAAGGACACGTGGTGGCTCGAGGTGAATTGCAGGGCAAAAAGTAGTTTGGTTCCAAACAACTCTTGGGCGCGCCCTCAATCATGTGTTTATGTAAGGTCATCGCCCAAGGTCACATCAAGGAGGGGCTTATCAGAAAAGGAGCTAGTGCTCAAACTCTGAGATTTTGCAAGCGCAAAGGGGAAGATCGTGGGTGCCATAAGACCTACACCAGAAAGTCGAAAGGGCCTGTGTTTAAATATAAATATGAGACCATCAAGGTTTCAGAGAGTCGCCTGACTCAAGAATCAGAGATTCTTGACCGGGAGGTCATGCAGCCCTTAGGAGAGAAGGGGGTTTGCATCAAGTGGTATTAGAGTGATTTTTTACTTGTAGACAACAACCAAAGGAGAGAGAGACAAAATAACTTGAAGTTGTACTCTGTGTGTGAGAGATAGTCAACACAATGCCACTGAGGAGACGAGTGGAGCCACCTTTAGCCAATCGTGTTGAAGAAAGAGAAATGTGATAGCTTCGTGCAATATTAGAGAAGATGGAGGCAACAGAGAGGAGGTCCCCTGATGCTGGAGACATCAGTGATGCACAGAGTGAAGAAGTAGAAGTCGAAGAAGCTGCAGGGGAAAATGTTGCCGAAGAATGCTTGCTGAGAGTAGTTGTTATATTGGGAGCTAGAGCCAACATAGAGGTCCCAATGTATGAAGGCAATTTGGATTTTGAAGAGCTGTTGGATTGGATAAGATCCATGGAAAAATACTTCGACTATGAAAATGTCGATGAGGAAAAAAGGGTGAGACATGTTTTCACCAGGCTAAAAGGACATGCAGCACTATGGTGGGATGAACTGCAGGCTGAGAGGAGAAGCAAAGGAAAATAGAAGATAAATAATTGGGATAGAATGGTAGCCAAGCTGAAGGCTAAATTCATGCCCAAATATTATCAGATCAATCTTTTCAAGAAGTTGCATAACCTGAGACACAAGGGTATGACATTCAAAGAGTACATAGAGGAGTTCTACAAGATGAACATCAGAACTAGACAAAGAGAGAAAGATGAAAAAAAAGTTTCCAAGTATATAAATGGCCTGAGGTATGAAATCCAGGATGAGATCAGCATGATTTCAGTAAGGACAATGGAGGATGCTTATCAGTTTGCACTAAAGGTAGAGGAGAAGTTGACCAGAAACAAAGCCAACGAGGCAGAGGTAGAAGCCTGATCCTGAACAAAGGCAAGGGAGGTTCCCATGACAAGGCACATAAATCCAAAGAAGAGACTGAAAAACAAAACAACCACTCGAAAAGAGGAGGAAGTTCTCGAGGAAGACAAGGTGGTAGAAGAATTTCTTCTAGAGGAAGAGGAAGAAGTAGAGGAGGAGAAGTAAGTTGCTATGCCTGTGGAAATATAGGACACATGTCTTGGGAATGTCTCGAGAAAAAGAAATAAGGAGGAGGTGAAGCTCACATTTCGGAAGCGCAAAGAAGGAATGTTGAAGCAGAAAGAGAAGCGGATGGAACATCCCTGATGTTGAGAAAGGTTCTCTTAAAACTAGAGGCAAAAGTTGAGAAGCTAGTGCAGAGGAACAGTCTCTTAAGGACATATTTCAAGACTAAAGACAGAGTATGCAAGGTGATAATTGACAGTGGGAGCACTGATAACCTAGTATCCACAAAGATGGAGGAGAAATTGTATTTGGAGACAACTACACACCTGAATCCATATAAAGTCTCATGGTTGCAAAAAGGACACCAGGTAATGGTTACTAAACAATGCCTTGTTGAATTTAAGATAGGAGGATATAGAGATGAAATTCCATTTGATGTTATTCACATGGATGTATGGCATGTTTTGTTGGGAAGACCATAGCAGTTTTACAGGAATATCATTCATGATGGGAGGAATAATACATACACCTTGGGGAAGAATGGTAGGACACACATGTTGTTTCCAATAGAGGAGAAGAAAATGAAAGAGGAAGTCGGCACAAACATAGTTCTCATGAGTGGGAAGGAACTCCTGAGAGAAGTCAAGAAAGAACATGAGATGCAGTTTGT
The DNA here is from genome assembly GCA_009831015.1 of Picea engelmannii. Classification (NCBI taxonomy): domain Eukaryota; kingdom Viridiplantae; phylum Streptophyta; class Pinopsida; order Pinales; family Pinaceae; genus Picea; species Picea engelmannii. The sequence goes on from ML782024.1 coordinate 310,804, forward strand.
TGTGGTGAGGAAACCTAGAGTTTTCCTTACAAGTACTTTGATGGATGATTTGCCTGAAAAAGTTCAGGAATTGTTGGATAATTTTGCTTACATAGTGGTGGATGAGATGCCTAACTCATTTCCACCCATCAGAAGTATAAACCATCATATTAATTTGATACCAGGAGCAAGTCTTCCAAACAAAGCAGCATACAAATTGACACCTTGAGAGAATGAGGAGGTAAAGAACCAAGTCCAGGAATTGTTAGACAAGGGATTGGTCAGAGAGAGCTTGAGTCCATGCACAATACCAACTGTGTTGAGTCCAAAGAATGATGGAGGATGGAGAATGTGTATCGACTCAAGATCCATTAACAAGATCACCATCAGGTATAGATTCCCTTTACCAAGAATGGATGATTTAATGGATTGTTTAAGTGGAGAAAATTTATTTTCTAAGATAGATTTGAGAAGTGTATATCACCATATAAGAATGAGAGAAGGTGATGAGTGGAAGACAACCTTTAAGACAAATGAAGGTTTGTATGAGTGGCTTGTTATGCAATTTGGCTTAACAAATGCCCTGAGTACTTTTATGAGGTTGATGAATGAAATACTGAAAGATTTCATTGGCAAGCTTATGGTTGTTTATCTGGATGATATACTGATCTTTAGCAGGACCAAAGAGGAACATTTGAGACACCTGACATTAGTTATGAGGAGACTAAAGCAGGAGAAGTTGTTGATAAATCTGGAGAATTCCTCTTTTATGAAGACATAACTCATTTACTTGGGTTTTGTGATCTCTTCAAATGAACTGAAGATGGACCCAGAGAAGGTGAAAGCAATCAAAGAATGGTCGTCACCAAGGATTATGTTTGAGGTAAGAAGCTTCCATGGATTAGAAAGTTTCTACAGGAAGTTCATCAGAGATTTTAGTGGAATTTGTGCACCAATGATGGATACAGTAAAGAAGAAGCACAAGTCTTTTAAATGGATAGAGGAGGCCGAGAGGAGATTCAATATACTGAAGGAGAAAATAACAGAATGACCAATTCTGGTCTTACCAAATTTTGGAAAGACATTTTAGGTGAGATGTGATGCAATTGGAGCAGTTTTGAGCCACAATAATAGGCATGTTGCCTATTTCAATGAGAAGTTGAATGAGACTAAGAGAAAATACTCCACATATGATAAGGAGTTTTATGCCATTATTCAAGCCTTGAATAAATGGAGGCATTACCTTGTTCCACAAGAATTTGTCTTGTATAGCGATAACCAAGCTTTAGTATTCATAACCAGATAGGAAAAATTGAATCAGAGGCATGCAAAGTGGATTGAGTTTATGAAAAATTTTACTTTTGTCATAAAACATGTTGTTGGGAATGCTAACAAAGTTGTTGATGCATTGAGCATGAGAGTTTTGATTCTGTAGGAGTTCCAGGTGATGACCTTGGGGTTTGAACACCCTAAGGAAATGTACAGTGATGATCCAGATTTCAAGGAAGCATACGAAGCACGTGTGAATCTTGTGATGAGAGATAGGATCCATTGGACAAAGTATATGATTCAAGAGGGATTGTTTCTCAACGACAATCAGTTGTGCATACCAAAATGCTCAATGAGGGATAACCTTTTGAAAGAAAAGCATAGTGGAGGATTGGCTGGACATTTCGGCCAGGATAAAACATTTGCACAGTTGAGCAGTTCATACTATTGGCCATGGATGAGAACAGAAGTGATAAAGTTTGTGAACAGATGTAGAATCTGCCAACATGCAAAAGGAAAAAGACAGAAAATTGGATTGTATCAACCATTTCCAATACCAAAGAGGCCTTGGGATGCAATAAGTATGGATTTTGTGTTGGGACTACCAAGAACGCAAAGAGGATGTGATTCCATATATGTGGTGGTGGATAGATTTTCAAAGATGGCACAGTTTATTCCATGCCAAAAGACTAGTGATGCAACACATGTTGCAAATCTATTTTTCAAGGAAGTTGTGAGACTTCATGGACTACCCAGGAGCATTGTATCAGACAGATACACTAAGTTTGTTGGTCATTTCTGGAGAATACTGTGGAAGAAATTGGGGACAGATTTTTCCTTCAACTCAGCTTATCACCCTCAGACAGATGGACAGACTGAGGTGGTAAACAAAATTTTGGGAAACTTGTTGAGGAGTCTGGTCACTGAGCATCATGATCAGTGGGATCAAATTCTTCCACAAGCAGAATTTGCATACAATGACTCACCCAACAAGAGCACTGGAAAAATCCCATTCCAAATACTATATGGAATGCAACCCAGGGGAGTATCTGAGTTAAGAGACTTGGAGCAGAGTGATATCAGAAGCGTTGGAGCAGAATATTTTGCTGCAGAGATGCAGAAGCTCCATAGCCAGATCATAGGACAGTTGCAGATCTCTATCCAAGAGTACAAGTGCAGAGTTGATCAACATCACTGAGAATTTCAATTTGAAGTAGGAGATCAGGTTCTGGCACATCTCATGAAAGAAAGGCTCCCTAGGGGAACACATAACAAGTTGAAGATGAAGTTGATAGGGCCATGTAATATTTTAAGGAAGTTTGATGCAAATGCCTATGAGATTGAGCTTCCAGATGATGTGGACATATCACCCATATTCAACGTTTCAAATCTATATCCTTACAGGGAAGATTCCACAGAGGGATCAGAAGATCAAGAGATGATTCAGTGGGAAAAACAAATGCCTATAGCAGAAAAACCACAGATGGAGAAGATCATTGATTAAAGGATTGGTAAGAATACTAGGAGGAAGACCTATTTTGAATATCTGGTCAAGTGGAAAGGACACCCAATAAAAGATGATAGTTGGGAAAATGAAGTTGATATCCAGAAGCATGTAAATTCAGTGCAGGAGCTCATGGACATGAGTCCATGATTTTTTGTCGAGGGGAGTATGATGCAGGAGCATCGTCAGCGAGCACACATGGCAGGACAACTACTCAGTGCCTTGGAATCATTTCAGAATCTTAACGTTGGCATTTACTGCGAATATTTTGGAGCTGATTGAAAAACGGAAGAAGATCAAATGCTTGGAAGCTAAATGATCACGAGTGATCTGGGAGTTTCACTCCTAGTATTGAATGTAACTGAACTTAGATAACAGTTAGGTTTTGTTTTCGAGTAGATGAATAGTCGAGGGTGGGACCCTAAGGACCCTCTGAGATAAATAGAAGTTTTGTACGCTTGAATGAGGCTGCTTCGAGTTAGTACGAAATTTCTGAGTTTTTAGTTGTCATTTTGGTCATTGTTGTAGCCATTTACTTTTGAATGAAAATAATAAAGGAAAATTGATCCAATGCATGGTGTTGTTATTGTTTGCAATTCCCTATTATTGTTTTTTTCATGAATGAATGAATTTTGTTACGAGTATATAAAATTATGAGATGTTTGCATAAGTTTCAGTTGTTTCTCTTCGATTGAGTCTGTGCAAGGTGTGCACACAATCCGCAAGGAGTGCGTTGAGAAAATATGTTTCAATTCTGAAGCTCAGAAGAGATAGCGCGAAACTTTCCCTTTGCAAGGAGTGAAAATTTATTGCTGCAAGGTGTGCACAGTCGTCTGCAAGAACCCAAATCTTGTGTAAGATCTGTTGCAAGGAGTGCACAGATCCGAAACTCGACTAAGTGTTGAAGTGACCCTTTAAGAAGTTAAAGGAGCAGAAGGCGAGAAAGCTCATAACAGATAGCGTGGAACTTTTGTATGCAGGGTGAGCATATTAAGCGCAAGGACTGCAAATGTGGAGTCTTTGACTTGGAGAAGATTTTGGAGAAATAACTCAATTTTTCTCGTAAGACAGTGCAAAAATCAATTGTAAGGAGTGTATAGGACCAGGAATCAACTAAGTGTCGAAGGAATCCTTTTGAGGAACTAAAGGTTCGAAAGAAGAACAAGTACGAAAGATTTAGCAGGCGAAATCCTTCAGAAGAAGAATTTTTGAAGGTTGGATAAGATAAAGGACTAAGATTCGCCCAGGAGGAGCCGAATCATTTCAGACCATCAGATCTCAAAGAATTCGCGCACCAGTCAGTCACGAGGATCCTTCAAAATTCACAAATCGGAAGATTCGAAGTGAAGAGGAGTGAAAAATTTTGAAACCCGAAACCCGAAGTAAATCTGGACTGTCAGATCCAGAAGGACGCGTGGCGAAAAATAACGAATTTCGGATAAAATTTTGTGGGTTTCAATTGAGATTTGAGATTCCTGAAACTCAAAAATCCGAAGGAGATCTAGACCGTCAAATCCAAAGGATAGGTGGCGTGAATCTGTGGACTCCGGGTAAAGACCCAAAGTAAACGTCAATCGTCTGATCCAGAGGGCAGGTGGCATAAATCTGTGGACTCCAGGTAAAGACCCGAAGTAAATCTCAATCGTACGATTCAATGGAAATGCGACAGAAATCTGCATACTTCGAGGGGAAGTGAAAGTTTAGAATTGAGAAATTTGAAGTCCGACTACCCGAAGAGATCACAATCGTTGATTCACGGGAGACAGGCGTCATTGGATTGTCATCCTCGGATAAAATCAATTGGGAGAAAAAGTTCAAATTTGAGATTTTTGAAGTCTGGAATCCTGAAACGGTCACAAACATTGATTTAAGAGAACACATGGCAGAAGATCTGTCATTGTGGGAGAAGGCGAGGTTTGAGAGTTGAAACTCCTGAAACCCGAATCACGAAATAAATCACATATGTTGATTTGAGGAGGGTTAGATCTAAACCGTTGTTTTGGAAGGGACAAATCTCAGCTGTCAATTCAGAAGTATTGTCAATATTGTGAGATCGATGATCACCTCGCATTGCAAGGATAGGAGGTGCTCGAGCTTTAAAAAGTCGAGGGCGGGCCACAATCGAAACCACGGTTTTGGAAAAAGAACACATGGTGGGTCGAGGTGAATTGCAGGGCGAAAAGTAGTTTGGTTCCAAACCACTCTTGGGCACGCCTGCAATCATGTATTTGCGTAAGGTCATTGCCCAAGTTCACATCAAGGATGGGCTTATCAGAAAAGGAGCTAGCGCTCAAACTCTGAGATTTCGTATGTGCGAAGGGGAAGATCGTGGTTGTCATAAGACATGCGCCAGAAAGACGAAAGGGCTTTTGTTTAAATACAAAGATGAGACCATCAAGGTTTCAGAGAGTCGTCTGAATCAAGAATTAGAGATCATTGACCGGGAGGTCGTGCATCCCTTAGGAGAGAAGGGGGTCTGAATCAAGTGGTATCAGAGCAAATTTTTTCTTTCAAACAACAGGCAAAGGATAGAAGAGACAAAAGAACTTGAAGTTGTACTATGTGTGTGAGAGACAGTCAGCACAATGCCACCAAGGAGATGAGTGGAGCCACCTTTAGCCAATCATGTTGTAGAAAGAGAAATGTGAGAGCTTCGTGCAAGATTAGAGGCGATGGAGGAAGGACAGAGGAGGGCACCTGATGCTGGAGACATCAGTGATGCAGAGAGTGAAGAAGTAGAAGTCAAAGAAGATGTAGGGGAAAATGTTGCCGAAGAACGCTTGCTGAGAGTAGTTGTTAGATTGGGAGCTAGAGCCAAGATAGAGGTCCCAATGTACGAAGGAAATTTGGATGCTAAAGAGCTCCTGGATTGGATAAGATCCATGGACAAATACTTCGACTATGTCGATGAGGAGAAAAGGGTGAGACATGTTTTCACCAGGATAAAAGGACATGCAGCACTGTGGTGGGATGAACTACAAGCTGAGAGTATAAGAAAAGGAAAACATAAGATAAATAATTGGGATATGGTAGCCAAGCTGAAGGCTAAATTCATGCCCAAAGGTTATCAGATCAATTTGTTCAGGAAGTTGCAGAACCTGAGATAGAAGGGTATGACAGTAAAAGAGTACACAGAGGAATTCTACAAGATGAACATCAGAACTGGACAAAGAGAGAAAGATGAAGAAAAATTGTAAGGTATATAAAAGTCCTGAGGTCTGAAATCCAGGATGAGATCAGCATGATGTCAGTAAGGACAGTGGAGGATGCTTATCAGTTTGCACTGAAGCCATAGGATAAGTTGACCAGAAAACAAAGCCAACGAGGCAGAGGTAGAAGTCCAATCCTGAACAAATGCAAGGGAGTTGCCCATGACAAGGCACATAAATCCAAAGACAAGACTAAAAAGCCGCATAGTCACTCGGAAAGAGGAGGAAGTTCCCAAGGAAGACAAGGTGGTGGAAGAAGTTCTTATGGAGGAAGAGGAAGAAGCAGAGGAGGAGATGTAAGATGTTATGCATGTGGAAAGACAAGACACATGTCTTGGGAATGTCCCGAGAAAAAGAAAGGAGGAGGAGGAGAAGCTCACATTTTGGAAGCACAGAGAAGGAATGTTGAACCATAAGGAGCAGAGAATGGAACATCCTTGATGTTGAGAAAGGTTCTCTTAAAACCAGAGGCAAAAGTTGAGAGGTCAATACATAGGAATAGTCTCTTCAGGATAGCTTGCAAGACTAAATATAGAGTATGCAAGGTGATAATTGATAGTGGGAGAACTGATAACCTAGTATCCACAAAGATGGTGGAGAAATTGAAGTTGGAGACAACTGCACATCCGAAGCCATATAAAGTCTCATGGTTGCAGAAAGGACACTAGGTAATGGTTACTAAATAATGCCTTGTTGAATTTAAGATAGGAGGATATATAGAGATGAAATTCTATGTGATGTGATTCCCATGGATGTATGTCATGTTTTGTTGGGAAGACCATGGCAGTTTGACAGGAATGCCATTCATGATGGGAGGAAGAATACATACACCTTGGAGAAGAATGGTAGGACACACATGTTGTTGCCAATAGAGGAGAAGAAAATGAAAGAGGAAGCCGACACAAGCATACTTCTCATTAGTGGGAAGGAACTCATGAGAGAAGTCAAGAAAGAATAGGAGATGTAGTTTGTTGTGGTGAGGAAACCTAGAGTTGTCCTTACAAGTACTTCGATGGATTATCTTCCTGAAGAAGTTCAAGAATTGTTGGATAATTTTGCTGACATAGTGGTGGATGAGCTGCCTAACTCATTTCCACCCATCAAAAGTATCAACCATCATATTGATTTGATACCAGGAGCAAGTCTTCCAAACAAAGTAGCATACAGATTGACACCTCGAGAGAATGAGGAGGTAAAGAACCAAGTCTAGGAATTGTTAAACAAGGGGTTGGTCAGAAAGAGCTTGAGTCCATGTGTAGTACCAATTGTGTTGATTCTAAAGAAGGATGGAGAATGTGTACAGACTCAAGAGCCATTAACAAGATCACCATCAAGTATAGATTCCCTTTGCCAAGAATGGATGATTTAATGGACTATTTAAGTGGAGCAAATTTCTTTTCTAAGATAGATTTGAAAAGTGGATATCACCAGATAAGAACAAGAGAAGGTGATGAGTGGAAGACAACCTTTTAGACAAATGAAGGTTTGTATGAGTGGCTTGTTATGCCATTTGGCTTAACAAATGCCTCGAGTACTTTTATGAGGTTGATGAATGAAATACTGAAAGATTTCATTGACATGTTTTTGGTTGTATATCTGGATGATATATTGATCTTTAGCAGGACCAAAGAGGAGCATTTGAGACACCTGACATTAGTGATGAGGAGACTATAGCAAGAGAAGCTATTGATAAATCTAAAGAAGTCATCTTTTATGAAGACATAACTCATTTACTTGGGTTTTGTGATCTCTTCAAATAAACTAAAGATGGACCTAGAGAAGGTGAAAGCAATCAAATAATGGTCGTCACCAAGGAGTATGTTTGAGGTAAGAGGCTTCCATGGATTAGCAAGTTTCTATAGGAAGTTCATCAGAGATTTCAGTGGAATTTGTGCACCAATGATGGATACAGTGAAGAAGAAGCACAAGTATTTTAAATAGATAGAGGAGTTCGAGAGGAGCTTCAATATACTGAAGGAGACAATAACAGAACGACCAATTCTGGTCTTACCAAATTTTGGAAAGACATTTCAAGTGAGATGTGATCAAGTGGAGTTACAATTGGAGCAGTTTTGAGCCAGGATAATAGGCTTGTTGCCTATTTCAGTGAGAAGCTGAATGAGACTAAGAGAAACTACTCCACATATGATAAGGAGTTTTATGCCATTATTCAAGCCTTGAAGAAATGGAGGAATTACCTTGCTCCACAATAATTTGTCTTGTATAGCGATAACCAAGCTTTACAATTCATAACCAGACAGGAAAAATTGAATCAGAGGCATGCAAAGTGGATTGAGTTTATGAAGAATTTTGCTTTTGTCATAAAACATATTGTTGGGAATGCTAACAAACTTGTTGGTGCATTGAGCAGGAGATGTTTGATTCTACAGGAGTTTCAGGTGAAGACCTCGAGGTTTGAACGCCTTAAGGAAATGTACAGTGATGATCTAGATTTCAAGGAAGCATATGAAGCATGTGTGAATAATTTGCTGAGAGATAGGAACCAGTGGACAAAGTATATGATTCAATAGGGATTGTCGTTCAAGGGCAATCAGTTGTGCATACCAAAATGCTCAATGAGGGATAAACTTTTGAAATAAAAGCATAATGGAGGATTGGCTGGACATTTCGGCCAGGATAAAACATTTGCACAGTTGAGTAGTTCATACTATTGGCCATGGATGAGAACAGAAGTGATAAATTTTGTGAACAGATGTAGAATCTGCCAACATGCAAAAGGAAAAAGACAGAACACTGGATATTATCAACCATTTCCAATACCAGAGAGGCCTTGGGATGCAATAAGCATGGATTTTGTGTTGGGACTGCCAAGAACACAAAGAGGCTGTGATTCCATATTTGTGGTGGTGGATATATTTTCAAGGATGACACACTTTATCCCATGCCAAAAGACTAGTGATGCAACATATGTTGCAAATCTGTTTTTCAAGGAAGTTGTGAGACTTCATGGACTACCCAGGAGCATTGTCTCAGACAGAGATACTAAGTTTGTTGGTCATTTCTGGAGAACACTATGGAAGAAATTGGGGACAAATTTTTTCTTTCAAATCATCTTATCACCCTCAGACAGATGGACAGATTGAGGTAGTAAACAAAAGTTTGGGAAACTTGTTGAGGAGTATGGTCACTAGGCATCATAATCAGTTGGATCAGATTCTGCCACAAGCATAATTTTCATACAATGACTCACCCAACAGGAGCACTGGAAAAATCCCATTCCAAATACTGTATGGAATGCAACCCAGGGGAGTATCTAAGTTGAGAGACTTGGAGCAAAATGAGATCAGAAGAACTGGAGCGGAATATTTTGCTGCAGAGATGCAGAAGATCCATATCCAGATCATAGGACAGTTGCAAAGATCTAGCCAAGAGTACAAGCGCAGAGTTGATCAACATCGCTGAGAGCTTCAATTTGAAGTAGGAGATCAGGTTCTAGCACATCTCAGGAAAGAAAGGTTCCCTAGGGGAACATATAACAAGTTAAAGATGAAGAAGATAGGGCCATGTAAGATCTTAAGGAAGTTTGATACAAATGCCTATGAGATTAAGCTGCCAGATGATGTGGACATATCACCCATATTCAACGTTTCAGACCTATATCCTTACAGGGAAGATGACATAGAGGGATCAGAAGATCAAGAGATGATTCAGTGGGAGAAACAACTGCCTATAGTAGAAAAACCACAGATGGAGAAGATCATTGATCAGAGAATTGGAAAGAAGACCATGAGGAAGACCCAATAGAAGGGACACCCAATAGAAGATGTCAGTTGGGAAAATGGAAGGGAAGGGACACCTAAGTGGAAGGGACACTGGTCAAGTGGAAGGGACGCCCAATAGAAGATGCGAGTTGGGAAAATGAAGTTGATATCTAGAAGCATGGAAAGTCAGTGCAGGAGCTCATGGACAGGAGTCCATGAATTTTTTTCCAGGGGAGTATGATGCAAGAGCATCGTCAGTGATCATGCGTGGCAGGACAACTCAACACCTTGGAATCATTTAGGAATCTTAACGTTGGTGTTTACTGTGAATCTTTTGGAGCTGATTGAAAAACAAAAGAAGATCAAACACTTGGACACTGAATGATCACGAGTGATCTGGGAGTTTCACTCCTACTCTTGAATGTAACTGAACTTAGATAGAAGTTAGGTTTTTTTTTCGAGTAGACGCATAGTCGATGGGGAACCCTAAGGACCCTCTGAGATAAATAGAGGTTTTGTACGCTTGAATGAGGCTGCTGCGAGTTAGTAGGAAATTTTTGAGTTTTTAGTTGTTGTTTTGGTCATATCTGTAGCCATTTTATTTTGAATGAATATAACATAGGAAAATTGATCCAATGCATGATGTTGTCATTGTTTGCAATTCCCTATTATTGTTCTTTTCATGAATGAATGAATTTCGTTACGAGTATATGAAATTGTGAGATGTTTTCATAAGTTTCAGTTCTTTCTCTTCGATTGAGTCTATGCAAGGTGTGCACATAATCTGCAAGGAGTGCATTGACATAATCTGTTTCGATTCCGAAGCTTAGAAGAGATAGTGCAAAACTTTCCCTTTGCAAGGACTGAAAAGTGACTGTTGCAAGGTGTGCACAGTCGTCTGCAAGAACCCAAATCTTGCGTAAGATATGTTGCAAGGAGTGCATAGATCCAAAACTCAACTAAGTGTTGAAGTGACCCTTTAAGAACTTAAAGGAGCAGAAGGCGAGAAAGCTCATAAGAGATAGCGTGGAAATTTTGTATGCAGAGTTTGCATATTAAGCGCAAGGAGTGCGTATGTGGAGTCTTTGACTTGGAGAAGACTTTGGAGAAATAACTTGGTTTTTCTCGTAAGACAGTGAAAAAATCAGTTGTAAGGAGTGTATAGGACCAGGAATCAACTAAGTGTCAAAGGAATCCTTTTGACGAACTCAAGGTTCGAAAGAAGAACAAGTACGAAATATTTAGCGGGCGAAATCCTTTAGAAGAAGAAATTTGAAGGTTGGATAAGATAAAGGACTAAGATTCACCCAGGAGGAGTTGAATCATTTCAAACCATTAGATATTGGAGAAGTTGCGCACCAATTAGTCGCGAGGATCCTTCAGAATTCGCAAATCGAAAGATTCGAAGTGAAGAGGAGTGAATACTTTTGAAACCCGAAACCCAAAGAAAATATGGACCGTCAAATCCAAAAGGACGCATGGTGATAGATCATGAACTTTGGATAAAATTTTGTGGGTTTCAGTTGAGATTTGAGATTCCCGAAACCCGGAAATCCGAAGGACATCTGGACCATCAGATCTAGAGGATAGGTGGCATGAATCTGTGGAATTTGGGTAAAGACCCGAAGTAAACGTCAATCGTTCGATCCAAAGGGTAGGTAGCATAAATCTGTGGACTCCGGGTAAAGACCCGAAGTAAATCTCAACCGTCTGATTCAAGTGGACACGTGACAGGAATCCGCATAGTTCGAGGGGAAGTGAAAGTTGAGAATTGAGAAATCTGAAGTCCGAAGACCCGAAGAGATCATATCCATTGATTCGCGGGAGACATGCAGCAGTGGATTGTCAGCCTCGAATAAAATCAATTGGGAGAAAGAGTTGAGATTTGAGATTTCCGAAGTCCGGAATCCCAAAACGGTCACAACCGTCGATTTAAGAGGACACATGGAAGAAGATATGTCATTGCGGGAGAAGGCGAGGTTTGAGAGTTGAAACTCCTAAAACCCGAATCACGAAATAAATCACATCCATTGATTTGAGGAGGGTTATGCTAAGCCCTAATATTGACTCATTACCCCTTAATTGGGGCATATTACATTAGTAATGTTATTTTATTTATGTCATCTTTATTCCATTAGTTGTAATTATACCTTCTACTCTCCTATATATACCAAGGAGACATTTTCATTTGGAATCATCTTGGAATTGTACATTTATGTGGGCATAAGGAGGTTGCCCCCTCGAAGAGGCTTATTATCTGAATTTCTCTCTTTTTCAAGGTGTTGAGTACTTATTTTGAGGTTTTTCTATGCTATATTGATATTTGGTTCTTAACATATGGTATCAGAGCAATTCCAAATTTGGGTTGAAGACCAACCATGTTCCTAAGATCGATATGAGGAAGTTTGATGGAAAGGACCCAATCACATGGATGCTTCAGATGGAGCAATTATTTGATCTACATAATGTGCCACATACACAAAAGGTACGAATTGCTTCTTTATATTTAGAACCCAATCAATTTGTATGGTATCAATGGCTTTGTTCTCGCAAATCACTCATCACTTGGACAATTTTCACGGAAGAAATGATAGCACACTATGAGGATACAAGGAGCAATACCTTCTTTAGCCAATTGATAAATCTCAAGCAAAAGGGTTCAGTTGCATAGCACATTGAGAACTTCCAAAGATTGAATATAAAGGTAACATATATTCTAGATGAGCACTTGATTGATGTATTCATAGGAACTTTAAAGGATAACATTCAAGATGAGGTTCGCCTTTGGGAACCCAAATCATTGGAGAATTGATTTAAGGTGACAAGAAATGTTGAAAGTAAAAATATGGCTATGGCTACTAGAAGGACCAATCCCAAAATCTATAGAGAGAATAATGATCCTTCTTCTAAAACACCTCAACCTACAAGGTTGACACCTCAACAATTGGAGGAAAGAAAAGCAAAACGTTTATGTTTTAATTGTGACAACAAGTACAGTAAGGGACATAAGTGTGGTGAGAAGAAATTATTCTACATAGATTGTGAAGAGGAAGAAGAACAAGAACAAGAACCATCTCAAGATGAAAATGTAGAAGCAATTTTGTTTGACAAGTTGACTCCCACGATATCATGTAATGCATTGTCTAGAATTATCACTCCTCAAACCCTCAAGATCGAAGGATACATCAAAAAGAAAAAGGTAATAGTCCTAATTGATTATGGTAGTTCTCATAATTTCATTCACTATAAATTAGCCAAATCTCTTAATTGCTTTGTATATCCAACGCCAGAGTTTCAAGTAATGATTGCAGATGGAGGAACTATCAATTGCTCAGGAAAATGCAATAAGATCAATCTTACTATGGGGGAATATGTAATGAATAGTCCAATGATTGCTATACCCATGGG
>ML782024.1:400080-411848 GCA_009831015.1 Picea engelmannii
TGATGTACCTCTTTGATTCTATCATCTTTCTTTGGATCGACCTCTAGCCACCATTTCTTCTGATGTTGAGGTTTCTTGACTCAATTTTCTCCTCATTTCCTCAATCAACAAAGCTCCCACAATAGTATCATAATCAAGAACATCTATCGAGCTAATGCTAATAGAGGTGACTAAATGATCCCAAGACTAAGGCAATGAACACAATAGTGTAATTGCCTTATCTTCATCTTCAAGTTTTACTTCCATACTAGTGAACTAACATGTAAGAGTATTGAAAGTATTTAAATGGTCTACAATTTTTGTACCTTCTTTCATTCTCAAACTGTATAACTGCCTCTTTAGGTAGATTATGTTCATCAAAGATTTTGTCATATAAAGACTTTCCAACTTGGTCCATAAGTCTGTTGTTGTTTCCTCCCTTACGATCTTAAACAAAACTTCATCTGCTAGACACAGACGAATGGTATTGAGAGCTCTTGCATCCAGATCTTCCCACTCCTCGTGTGTCATGCTTGTTGGTTTAGTTGTCTTTCTCTCCAATGCCTTTTGCAAACCTTGTTGTACGAACAAATCCCGCATCTTAAGCTTCCATAGTCAAAGTTATTTTTACTATTGAATTCATCCACCTCAAACTTCAAACTTTGTACTTTTTTCATTAACACAAAACCACCCAAAAAACTACAACTTATAAAACCAAATTGTTTATTGTAAAAATACAATATTATATATTTCAAAGTTGAACCTCAACTTATAAAATATTAATTAATAAGTTTAAAAACAAACCATATGTATTTAATACGTAAGTTTTTAAATTCTTTTGATAAAAAAACATCCACTTTAAATACTTTTATAAGAACATCCTCCACCCATTTATAAAATCGATCCTTCATATATAATGTCTTATGTGCATAAGACAACAAAAAAAGGTCGCCGTGTATGCTTTATAAAAGTAGAGGATGTTCTTATAAAAGTATGTAGGGATTTTAATCTAATATGTATGCTTAATACCTCTCAACTATACATATTCAATGGGTATCGCGCCTTTCAAAATACACATGAAGCGATGATATACGGGAATATGCAAAGGTTAAGTTTGGGCTCGATTATCGCCCCTATAACAAGGCCCAGGGAGCGATAGGCCAAAAAATATCTCCCTCCCTATAACGAATTCGTTCTAGCACACAGATCGAGCGCTTCCAACGCTGAGCTTGAATCTTCATGTGCAGATTCTGTAGGAACGGGCTCTCACACGCGAGATCTTGCCCAATGCTTTTCTTGAACTCACAAAAATCTGCTTAGCTCAACTCATACAATTTGTTGAGTAGTGGAAGCATAAACTCGACAAGATTAATGACAAATTAAACAACGAAGAAAAACTATAATCACATAATTGAACATAGTATTTTACGTGGTAAAACCTTTCACAAGGAAAATATTCACGAAACATCTTTCCCACAGTTACAATTAATGTACATCTAACCATATCCTAGTTTTAGTTGATTTGTTTCAAGGAGCCAAAAATCTGCCTATATTCTTGGGAAATTGGTTGGCATGGTTTCAACAAAAATGACACAGTCCCTTAGCTAAAGATTAAAGACTAGAACACAAATAAGACCAAAAACATTGCACAATTATAAATGACATAGCATTATTTGCAATCTCCAACACATTGTACAATCAAAATTATTCATTAAGATTAAGTATTTAAAGGTTGTATTTATTGTTTAATTTTTTCTAAAGATTGTACCCATTGTTTAATTTTTCTAAAAATTGTAACTATTGTTTAGTTTTTTTAATTATTTTCAATATCTTGCAACTTAAAACAAATAAACTTATCACTAATTAAAAATATCAATGTTAAAATATGTTATCAATAAAAAAAATATCAATGATGAAATATGTTATCAATATTGATGCCAACCAAATTTGCTAAATAAACCTATCAATAATTAAAAATTATCAATAATAAAATTTATGTTATCAAAGCTGATGCCAACCAAATTTACTATATTAGTGAATATGAACATAACTAATATACTTCAAAAATTTCTACATATTTTATATCTAAACTACCTATAAAAACATATTAAAAATACTTTATATCTAAACTATCTATAAAAGCATATTAAATAAAATTACTAGTGAATATGAACATAACTAATATACTTCAAAAATTTCTCCATACTTTATATCTAAACTACCTATAAAAACATATTAAAGATACTTTATATCTAAACTACCTATAAAAACATATTAAATAAAGATTACATTAAAAATTAATAAATTTAAAATTTAATAGCACTTAAAACCAAATATAAAATCAATTTCACACATTTAGTCACATATTTTTAAATCATTAAAAATATATAATCCATTAAAAAATGTTTTTCATATCCACTTAATTTTAACATGTATTAATTATATTTAACATTGAAGTGACGAAACTAAAAGAAAATTACACTTGAATTGGCATAATTGTATTCTTAATAAAAATTTTGATTAAGTATTCTTAATATTATTTTTCATTAAGTAAGTTGCATAGTAATTTTCAAAAATCAACTTTAGTGAGTTGCTTGCAATACTTCTTTTTCATTAAGTCATCTTAATATTATTTTTAAGTAAATTGTATAGTAATTATATTATGTGCATGGAGGGAATTTTCAAAAATCAAGAGTTGCTTGCAATATTTCTTTAAACAAAATGGTTTATTGAAAAATTGTTTTAAATTCCCTTGGGCTCACATTTTATGTTTTGCATATTAACCCCCTCCATCCTCCACCCTCACCCTCATATATGAGGGTGGGATAAAAAATTGTTTTAAATCCTCCTAGGTTTATATTTTATGTTTTGCATATTAACTCCCTCCATCATCCACCCTCACCCTCATATATGAGGGTCGGATAGAGTGAATTAATATACAAAACATAAAACAATGGTCGTGGGAAGAGTTAATATGCAAAATTGTCTACACCCCATCTCCATTGTTTTATGTTTTTCATATTAATTCACTCCACCCCATATATGAGGGTGGAAGATGGAGAGAGTTAATATGCAAAACTCCGCCCACCCCCACATAAAACATAAAACATTTTATGTTTTTCATATTCACTCCCCCCACTTCCACTTCCACCCCCACCAACATTTTATGTTTTGCATATTAACTCCTTCCATGGTGAGAAATGGAGGGAATTAATATGCAAAACATAAAATAATGCTGGGGATGGAGGTGGGGGAATGAATATGAAAAATATAAAATATTTTCCCTACCCTCATATATGAAGATGAAGATAGGGGGATTTAATATGCAAAACAAAAAATGTTACAAAAATATAAAATGAGAATAGGATGAGGGTTGATAGAAATTAATATACAAAACATAACACTGTAACTTATTTTTAGATATTTTTTTCTATTAAATAACTTTTGATACAAATTATTAAGTTCCCTACTCAAGTTTGCATATAACAACAAAACTAAATGATACTTACAAATATTGGTCATCAAATTTTCATTTGACAGATAAACTTGAATTTTCATTTGACAGATAAACTTGAAATTTTCATTTGACAGATAAATTTGAAATTTCGATCCTCAGCCCCATTGATTGTTAAGGAATACAATGGCGGGAAGGTTAATATATTTAGAAAGTAGGATCGTTCATTCCATGTGGAATATTATATCTAGACATATATGATTGTAATTATGAATTACACTCATTTCAATGTCTCTATTGGTGTACATACAACATGCATGTAGTTAAGTTTACTTAGTTCAGTGGTCAATGCCATTCATTTCAATGTCTCTATTGGTGTACATACAACATGTAGTTAAGTTTACTTAGTTCAGTGGTCAATGATCTAATTATTGTGAAGATTTGTCTAATCACGGTAGCAGGTAAGCTTTTCATCCACCTATTTATTGCAACAGGTAAACTGCCAACAATCCCTATTTAATGTTGGGCTCCTTCTAGTATATTATATATACGGGGTTCTTGTAATTAGACATTAGATAGGATATGCAATAATCTTTCTGTCTATTCTGCTTCTTCTCTGTTGTTCTATTTATGTATGGAGTTGAAGCTCCTCTTTGATCCTGGTTAGCGCTCAGGTTTTTAAACATGGTATCAGAGCATAGGACGTAGAGCTTTGTCCATCATTTTCGCCTTTATTTTTAATTGGTGTTGGCTTGGGCCTGTACCGTAGTCCAAGCACTCAACGGCTTTCGTTGGTGGTTGTGCCTATCCTTGTGGTTTCACAAGGCTTCAATCTGAGTGGAGCGTGTATGGTGGTAAGATGAGTTATCTATATGGCTCTATTTTCTCTCATTTTTTAGGCCCTTTTTGTAAGCATACAACTTTCCCTGAATATCCATTGCCCGCTGCAAATTTCTTTCATTTCGCAGAAAATGATGGAAGAATCGTCAGCGCAGAGGTTGACGCGGTGGATTTCGAGCCGGAAGAAGAAGATCTGATGGATGATGATACCGCGATGGATGGTGGCAATATTGTCACTTACTGGATAGATGGTCACTCATAAGAGATTCCTTCTTATCAAGTTTCGTGCTCCGACCAAGAACTGTTGTGGTGATTTGCTGCCAGTTGGGATTTTTGGTGGTCGTGATATTCCTAGTTATTTGTCTGATAAGGCGGATCGATCTTCACCCTGCTACTAGTAAATATTTTTCTCCCCTTGTTGTGGCCCTGGCCAGCGTTGCAGGGTTCTAGGTGCTTCTGTAGATGGACAATTTCGTGGTGCCGGTGGTCGTCACTCGCTTCAACTTTGGGATTGTCGCTTGCTTTTTTCGTTTGCTATGGTTCCCGTCAATGAAGATTGAAGGTTTGTCTATATCATTTTCTGTGGGGGGCCCTGACATATCTTCCGCCAGCAGTGACTTCACTCCTTTGATCACAATCTTCAATCAGATCGAGGGGCTCTAATTTCACCACTATTGCTTGCCGCTCTCTTACCCTTTGTGCAAATTGTGGCCTTCATATCCAATAGGCAGGGTCTGAATTTGTGTTGGCTTCGTAGGAGAGAAACGTTTATCTTTAGATCGTTGTGGTTGGGGCTTTGCTCTTAGTATAGATCGTGGTCCCTTCCTCCCATCATGGTTGAGTGCCTCTCTTGTGGGCTTTGATACCTTCAACACTTTGTTTCTGGTTCATGGCTAGGCTCATTGTGCTCTCTTTACACTGCAGTGGTTACTTCAAGCACCATCCAACAATGTTGTTGTGTCTTAGAGCTCACTCCCGCTCAGATAGGGCTTTGCTTGGATCACTCATGAATGTTTACGGTGGTGGTGTGGATCATCTATAATGGATTGACAACTCAGCTTTACTTAGCCTTGTGTGGCTGCTTGGAGTTGTTATGTGGATCTTTGATGGTGTTGATAGCCTTGGATTAAATGGTCTTCTTTAGAGTTTTGGTCATACTTCTTATGTGGAGCTTTTAGCGTCTACAGGTCTCATTACTCTTTTGATGGTGTTTGCTTCTGTTGGAAGCAGTTGTTCTGGTTCTTCACCAACACCTATTTTCTAAAGCACTTATGTGATAGTTGTCATTGTTTGTCATTCCTGTGCCTCTGCAACCAATCCTCTTCTACTTCAAAATTCAACCATGTTCTTTGAAGTTACCTGCCGCAACCAATCCTCTTCTACTTCAAAATTCAACCATGTTCTTTGAAGTTACTTGGTCCTCTTCTTTAGAGTTTTTGATCATACTTTCTAATTGGAGCTTTCAAACTCCTCACCTCATACTCTTGCCTTTCAATGCATTTTGAGGCATCTTCTTCAGTTTCAGCAGCTTCAAGGCCTTTCAGCGTTTGTATTACTCCCTTCGGAGTGCCTCGTTTTGGTCCTTTGCTAGCATTCATTTTGTATTTGGGTACATTAGGAGGCCTAGCACACGGGAACCATTTTTGGATTTAATGTCATTTTCATACTTGCCTAAGTTGCCCTTATGGAAGGTGTTGGTGTACATACACCGTGTAGTTAAATTTTCTTAGGTCAGTGGTCATTGTTCTAATGACTGTGAAGATTTGACTAATTACTGTAGTAGGTAGCTTTTCATCTACCTGTTTATTGAAACAGGTGAACTGCCAACAACCGTCTTGAATGTTGGGCTCCTTCCGGTGTATTATATATACGGGTGTTCTTGTAATTCGACATTAGATCAGATATACAGTACTATTTCTGTCTGTTCTGCTTCTTCTTTGTTCTGTTTATGTATGGAGTTCAATCTCCTCTTTGATACTGGTTAGCGCTCAGGTTTTTAAACAGTCTCGAACAAAACGAAATGGAGTAAAATTGCAGACGGACAGCCATATCACCAATTAAAGCTATCGATCATTTCTAAGAAATCACCGGTGATCAATGATTAAAGAGAAAGGCAGTGTGACAAGATCTCAATTGACAGTATTATTTCTCTGTCTTCGTAAAACTGAACAGAGAAAGCAAAGAATGGATGGAGTAATACCATTGATAAAACAAATGCCAGAATGGGGGTGTGGAGGGAGGTAAGTGGATCAAATATGAACAAATCAACATATATGAATCACCTCATGCACTGCAATTGAATGGTGAGAATCGGGCATGAATGCAGCAAGAGCTGCGGTTAAACTTTGGGGTTAAATGAGGTACCTGAGCTGTCCTGGCTCAGTGAAGCCTAATTACAGAAAAAATCGGAGAGCTCTCTAACATTAATCTGCAACATGCAAATCTTGCTGAACAAATCCCAGGCATAGCACGCTCCGTTGTTACACTTACAGAACAGAACATGATACTGGTTGTGGCGCTATAAATTTCTACTTACAATTATAACTGCGCGATAAAAAAATTCTTACAACGATCCAGAGATGCAACGATCCAGCTAATGATTCTGCAGAGATGCAGCCATCTAGCGATCCAGCGATCTAGATAATGATTCTGCAACGATACAGCGATTCGAGCTTTGCAGCTAATTTGAAAAGCAAAGCAGACAATGCCAAGTAAATTAAAACGGCCAGACTAGGGACTGAAGATAAACGAAAATACCCGAGGAAAACGTGGCCATAGGAAAGGAAGCGGCGTTTTTGGAGGTAGACAAGAGTGAAAAGGCAAGCCTGCTAGTACTAAAGCATCCACTAAACCTTAAGTAACGTTTCATTAATTCAAAACATTATGTAATCAGAACGAACATTTTATTTAAGAGAGAAAACCAAAAGATTCGCCTTTCGTTCAATCTTAGTCACACATACCACTTCTACATTAAATAAATTATAATCTAGAACCTCTATTGATGTAATAATTATAAAATGCTTCCTTAAATTTTGCATCCTGTATTCAAAATAAAATGGTAAGGTGAAAGAGTCGCCCGTGCTTCTCCAGTTCTAACCCACTTATGTCTGCAACCTACAAAATAAAATGGGAAGGGAAAGTCGGAGTCGGAGTCCTCACCCGTTAAACGTGTTGAGATGTAACCCACTTATGTTTCCAGCCACTGAAAGAGCATTTCTCCAGTGCTCAATAGTTTGGGAGTCATACGTTCTCTTCTTTTCGAGGTTGCGTAGAGATCGAGCATAGACTCCCTCGCCCTGTGTCCACCGGAGATCAGCGGGCTTTACACGGACAAACACTGGAATAATAGGAGCACCCGACTTCAACATGAGCAGGAGCTCATTTAAACACCATATTGAATCCGCATATGTGGGAGAAAAGATTGCAACATGGACGGAAGCGGTTCTAATAGCGCCTTGTATTCGAGAATCCAAGTCTCCCTCTTCCAGTTCCTGGTAGTATAGAAAAACTCGCAGCCCATAGGAAAGAAGGCGGCGGTACAAATGGCSGGTGAAGGTCTTTTTCACGTCTGGCTCTCTATRGCTTATGAAGACGTCGTAGAAGTTATTGTTGTTGGAATCAGCAGCGGTGGAGGTGGAGGCGGAGGCAGCCATTGCCATATGAAAAGTAGAAACAGAAATGCGAAGGCTTCGGATGGTCGATGAGATCGATACAAATCGCTTGGAGGGTCTTGGTTAAGAGTTTCAAAGGGCTGATAAATTCGAGGGTAATGTAAAATGCTTGTGTCGTGCGGAAATATATATAAACAGTCGCCCCTCGTTTATACTCATTTGAACACCCACCCACCTGGCGATAAAACAAAATGTAGCTGTCACCCGTCCAAAGATACAATGCATTTGCACTACAATTGGAATCCATGCACATTATTTGTAGCTTTCACCCGTGCACAGGGATACATTGCATATAGAAGACAATTTCGCCATCAATCAGACGCGCTGAGAGATGTAATCAAAGAAAAAAAATGGACTACTCACTGACAATATGCTCAATTAGATGTACCCAAAAATATTGATTGGGCCCTACTAATCTTTGGAACTTGGAAGTACTTGTTCACTTTTTTATTCCCCTTCATAAATGTTTAATTAACCACGGTGTAGAGTTCGAAAATATGCAAGCATATCCCGATCCATAAAATATCTTTATACATAAATGCATTCAAGTTTAATTTTAAAATACTTCTAAACAAGTGGAAATATCTTTATATATAAATGCATTCATTAGTATTAAAATATAGGTGGAATATTTATTAGAGTAGTACGACAATAATATAATTTAATTTGTTTAAATAATCATTGTTGATACTCGGATTAATTTTGAGATGCTAAAAATTAGGATGATAAAGATTTACAATCAATACTTATTAAGTATCTAATATAACCGTTTACGATTAAAAAATTAGAATCAAAATAATTTAATATTTTAAGATAATTAAATATATAATGTTTATGATAAAAAATAAGTTATAATTAAAATAATATAATATTTATAAAGTAAGGTAATTAAATATATAATGTTTATGATAAAAAATAAGGTATAATCAAAATAATTTAATATTTATAAAGTAATGTCCATGATGAAGAAATTTTTAAAGGATATTAATGGATTACTGAGAGGGGGTGAATCAGTGATAGAGCAATTTAATCATTTTTAACCATATAATCCAAGTGTTATATCAATGAAGCATTATTATTCAATAACTGCAAAGTAAATAAGCAATGAACAAATGAACAAACATACTTAAGTGGAAACCCAAATCGGGAGAAAACCACAGAATACTTTTTCTTATATGTCTTGAAGAATTGCATTCATTGGAAGCACCAACTTCCTTTGTTTTCCAGCTACAACTAGAATGGGGCTCCAACTCACTAGTTTCTCGGGCTACAACCTGAGGGAAGATCCAACTCCCCAATTCTCTGGCTACAATCAGAAGGAGGCTACAACCCCCTATGTTCTTCGGCTACAACCGGAAGGTGGCTACAACCCCCTGTCCTTGCCCCGTCCTGCCACCCTGAAGTAGAAGTAGAATGATGGAACCACTGTCAATCTGTCACTGTGAGATATATCGCTATAAACCTGTACCAATAAATCTAAACCATGCATCTACCTATAATCGACCTGTACCATAAACAAGCGCATCAATCATGCACCAACATGTACCAAATAACCTGTAATCAGCATGTACCATAAACAAGTGCATCCAACCACGTACCAAGTATGTACCAATCATGTGTCAACTGTTAATCAACTATGACTCATCAATATGTACCAACATCATCAACTATACACCTCATGTATGTATCAACTCATCAACTACTTGTCTCAACCATGTACTCAACATGTACCTCA
This sequence comes from Picea engelmannii, assembly GCA_009831015.1. Lineage (NCBI taxonomy): Eukaryota > Viridiplantae > Streptophyta > Pinopsida > Pinales > Pinaceae > Picea > Picea engelmannii. Next base: position 409,760 of record ML782024.1, read on the forward strand.
ACCAAAAGCCATCATCAATTTCATCGTCCAAATATGATTTGTAGCTCTGTAATAGACCTGGTGTATATGATCACATTCCTGCAAACCTTCATTAACTTCAACAACAAGAGACTAGCATTTTCATCAAACTTTTATTTAGTCTCACATGCCTAGTTTTGGATTAGTCAACAACCCTAACTTGAAGTAATCATAACTTTGTACTTGTAATGTATAAATATCTAAAACTGATACACAATGTTCTTCAGTGTGTTTTATGCAATTCCTCCAGATGTCACTACTTGGAATCTCTCAGAAAAGGACTTATAGAAAAAATGACATACCTTGTTGAATTCTGGCTTATTCTAGAGAGCAACCTTGTAGAGCATGTATCACACGAAATATTTGTTGAATTGATCTGAAACTTTTACACAGCATACTACAAACTATACCCTAACCAACATATTTGGTTTCACTGAATTTGGATCTGTTATGAATAAGTTATGACGTTTTTACCCGAAACACATGTTTTTGACTAGTTTCAGGACTAACCATAAACCATATTTTCCACGGACTGTAACTCCAAAAATACAATGACCCACAAGTTGAATTTTTTACCACATATACTTGGATATGTTTTATCAATGGCATAGAAATTTCATGGTCTAAATCATTATAGAAAAAAATTTATAGCAAAAATGGTGAGATGACTTGTAAATAACATACCTTAGAAAGCCCCATCAAAAGAATTTATCCTTCCTTGCATTTCGGCCTTCTTTTCTTCACCTTCCCTCAGAATTTCGGCTTAGATATCCTTGGTTACCTCATACACCTATAGATATTCAATATACTCAAGTGTGATTAAAATGAGAGAGCATTTACTCTTATTTATACTCTCCAAGTAGCTTCCTTAAAAACATCTTCTAGGTCACTTGGCCCCACTTTCCTTATTTTAGGGTTAACCCACTTATAATTTCTCCATTAAATTTATTATTGAAATAATTTATTTTGTATTCACTTTGAATTATAATACAGTCATTACTTCACTTTATTATTTACCTTTTAAAATCTCTTAAACCACTTTGACTACTTTGACCTTTTGGGGCTTCTAAATGACATATGAGGGTCCTCCAACTTCGTAAGGCCATAACTCTCAAACCGTGAGGATTTATGTGACGTTCCACATACCACTAGAAATGGAATGGCATGTACTATCCATATAGAATAGTATTATCTGAAAATATATCATAATTCATACCATTATCCATCAAACAAACTTGGGTCCATTACCCAAACCAAGGGTCTCCAACTTCTCATGGTCATAACTCTCTAACCGTGAGGAGTTATGTGACATTCCACATACCATTGGAAATGGAATGACAAGCACTATCCATCAAGGATAGTTTACCTGACAAATTCATTGTCCTTCATCTCATTATTCTACAATTAAGCATGGGTTCTCTTACTACGCAAAGCATTTTCCCATGAGGGCTTTCACCATAAAGGTTCCACTTTGGAGTTCATCCATCCTTACTTCTTATCAACCATGACAAGGCAATAATGAGTCATCTTTACATCAAACAATCTTGGGTCCATTACCCAAACCTTTGTGTTGTGGGGCTTTCTTCAAGAGTTGACATCAATGACAACTAACCTTAATCAACAATCAGTAAGGTAATGAAAGTGAGATATTATCATTAATTTTATTAAAAATAGTTTTCTCATATGTATTTCAATATAGCATTTCATTTTATGTTATAATTAGTGGATACTCAACAATTAAAGAGTAATTATTTTTTTAATTTGTAGTAATCAAAATTTTGAATATTAAATTTTAAATATAATGGTTTATCTTATAAATTTATAGTAAAAATAAAAGGATTCTTAAAAATCAAATCATTAAAACATTTACAAATAATACTAATATAACATAGAATAAAATCATCATTTTAAATTTAAATTATTGATGATGATGATGATGATGATGATGATGATGATGATCGTCCACTAAGACATAATTGGTCTATTGGACCTTAAGAGGGTAAGTGCTTACTTATGATTCTTTAGAATTTTGTTTGCTAGAAAAGCATTAAGAGAAGCTTTCCAATATCAC
>ML782025.1:0-14435 GCA_009831015.1 Picea engelmannii
TTTGGCATATAGACCCAATTTTTGTCATATTACCGGACATGAACACATAAAGATCATAAAGATGTGGGAGAAAAGGCCTTTACAACAACACAAACATGCATATCTAAAGAAACATGTTTTGATTCTCAAAGAACTAATTCATTTTTTTTGGCAAGCTGAGAAATGACATATAGGCTCTTAAATTATGCAACATAATGTGTACTCGATGGTAATTTTCGATTAATTTTAAGAATGAATTATTTTCCAAGTTTTTTAATGATTATAAATTTATAATTTATTTTATCTAAATATACTTAAAAAAGAGTCTAAGAATTTATCGATGTTTTTCTTTTATATATTTATTAAATTTGGAATTTATTTGAGATTAAATATTCTTTAAAAAAAGTCTATGAAGACAATTTTGATTTTCCTAATGGATGTTTTAAAGTTAAAAATTGATTAAAATTAAATAAAACTTAAAATCTAATAATCTAATGAAAACGCCATTTGTCCAACTGATGGCAGAATTAGTAAATGTGATATGACAACCATCAATGTAGACTTCATGACATCCTCCAGAACAATCGAGGGAACACCTTTGGGTTGCACATGCAAGAGATAAGATTTTTGCAATGCAGTACAATGGGCCCTAATAAATACATGCAAAGAACATTCTCCCTCCCTTCCTTCTCAAACTGTCAAATCAATTAATTGTGTAATCAATTTTATACAGTGAATGACGTGAAGCCTGCAATAACACTTCAAAGATATTAACTAATTAAATTTTAGAAAAACATATTTTTTTATTATTAAAAAAAATACATATATTGACTTCCTATATTACACATTGGATATAGCACATAAATTTAAAGTCAAGAATAAACTAATACAGATTCAAAGGAAAACTCATTGCTATGGACTAATAAATAACAATATGATTGAATCATATTCTAATGTTTTATATTTTATTATAGGAGTTTATTAAAGTAAGTATTGTGCTTTTAGGTTAGAGATATCTTTATTCTTTTATTTGTAAAACTTTACCCAGTATCATGTTTTTAAGTTAAAGATTATTTTACTCTTTGATTTGCATAGCCTTATCAAGTATTGTAATTTGCATAACCTTATCAAGTATTGTGCTTTTTAGTTAGAAATCCATGTACTCTTTATTTAAAGATATAGAGGGTTCCACATTGTCACATTGTAACATATGAGATAATTTTTGGGATTATTTGCATAGAGAATCATTAATGTATGACCCTTATCTATAACTATTAACTATTAGTGGCAACTAATCAATTTCTCATAATTTTGAAACAATCCACCTAACATTAATTGTATATCTAGCAAAACAAACTCAGTCCTTCAATTTCAATTTCAACATTTCAAACTTACAATTTTAAAATACTATAAAAATATTATAAAATAAAATAAAAAAATATTCACCACCCCCACTACTCCATATATATATATATATAAATATATATATATACTCTGACCCTCTACATTTCAAAAATATATTGACCATTACTCGATGCTTATGACAATCCCTACTTTCCACCATTATAGTTGGATTTAGACTCATCGAAATCATCTTTCTGACGGTAAAAATTACTATAAAGATTTCCATGTTTCACCATTATATTTGGATTCAGCCTACTGTCAAAGAATTTTTTGTGGAAATCATCTTTCTGGCGGTAATAATTACGATAAAGATTTTTATGTTTCACCATTACGTCTGGATTCAGCCTCCTGCCAAAGAAATCATCTTTCCGGTAGTAATAATTACGATAAATATTTCCATGTTCTGAAGATAAATTTAATATTGAAAATACTAGAAATTATATTTTCTAACATGATGTGTATTAATTAAAAATAAATATAAATATCTGTGAAATTTTTAAATAAACAAAAAAATATATCATAATTATAATTTAAAAAAAATATATTTATAAATAAATTTAATTTATTTATAATATTTTAATTAAGTTATAAATAACTTCAAAAAAATATCATGACAATTAATAATATGTTTATTAATATTTTTATAGTTTTATAAAAATAATACAGCCTGAGTGGGCCTAATGGTTAAGAACATGTGTTTCCTCTTAAGAGGTCACAGGTTCAAATCTAGAGGGGGGTAGGGTATGTATACCTTCGTAGACTTTACCAGTCAAATCGTTGGGCGGAGGGGGGTCCTTTGTCCCATAAACAAGGGGGTCTCATACACCAATTTGGTGTGCTGGCTTGGCCGTGACCTTAAAAATTGAACTTTCTTCCACTGCTTCGGTCTGCCAGACAAGTCCACCTCTGCCCAGTCATGTCAAACATAAGAATAGACAGCTCTTTCCGTTCTCTCCAAATTGTCAAATCCATTAATTATATAATTAATTTTATACATTGAATGACGTAAAGCTCACAATAACACTTCAAAGATATCGACCAATTAAATTTTAGAAAAATATTTTTTATTATTATTAAAAAAAATACATATATTGATTTCCTATGTTACACATTGAATATAGCACAAAAATTTAAAGTCAACAACAATTTAATACAGAGTCAAAGGCAAACTCATTTCTATAGTCCCAGGCCTTTGGCAGGGACTAATAACTCTTACATATATCAATTATAATGCATTATAATGCTAGCCAATTTACATCTTAAACTAACTTTAGCTCTACATATACATGCATGCACCACATTGAAATATTATATGAAATAATAATAGAACACATGTGATAGTCTCACATGTAAATGCATGGATGTATTAAAAAGAAAAGGAACTTTGTAAATTGTTGTATGATAACTTCACCAAAAGAAAGCAATGGAAATAGTTGCACATTTACCCTAAAACCATCAAAATGGAAGAGATTTCTTATTATGATATTGCTTATCATTACATTGAAATGGCATATGTAGACACTAATTAGAGATTCCTTATAATACTATTCAATTGGCCTCTATAGACACTGATTATAGTTTTTCATTAATGGAGGAGTGTGACTAGTTTACTTTTCCCATATCGGCCTTGTTAGCGCAAGATTTTTACTGATGCAAAGTCCAACACAAGACTCCCAAATCTTGCGTAACTATGGAAGAACCTAACACTGTCACCTTAGTAAGGACTTCCCTTGTTTTAGTGATGGAAGAGGTTCACCACAAGGGATGCTTCCCTAGTGACCTCAAGGGATCAAATAGAAAGTATAGTAGCCAAGCATACCACCCCCTATCTTGATCATTGAACAACAGGTCTAGGTCAAGGAAAATAAGAGGTTTGAAGATGATTTGGTACCTGACCGAAACAAGAACACTTTATATCATATATATAACAATTTCCAAGTAAAAGTATGAAATAAGCACCTCTTTTACACACTAGATAAGTTGGATTTCTATTTTTGTGGAAAATTGTAGTTGTAAACTAGTCTTATATAGAAAAAGACAGTTTGTAATAGTAGCAATGACAAGTTCCTAGAAATGCCACAATTGACCATGAAAATTAAGCATGCAACCAATAGAATACCATCGAATTGTTACATGTAATTTTTGAATGATTAATACCACCTTTATATGACTGTATGCAACAAATTTGTTTTTTTCAGATGGATGTAGCAAACTTTATTAACAACAAAAAATTATTTAGTGAGTTTGCAAAAGTTAGTGTTATTATACTTAGTAGAAATCTTGAGAGTTTTGAGAGAGTGAGTTCATCAATCAGTCCACCATGAGAATGATTTAAGACTAGTGCCTTTAATCATTATGGAGTCTTTTCAAATGAAAATAAGCTTGAGGGTTGGCCTACTTGAAACCAAGAGGTAGGATCTAAACCATAAGGTGCAAGCACATTTGGGCCTTAAGTCTTAGATATTGAGGAGAATAAATTCTAGGGTGCAAGAACACTTGGTCCCTAGAAGTTTTTCCTCCCTTCTTGTATATTTAACTAGGTCAAAGGTCAAGAGTCTATGGCTGAAATCCTAAAGTGATAGAACTTTAGGGATTTAGGGTTCTAACCCTAGCAAGGAAAATTAACCAATTTTTAGATAAATATAACCTTGTGAGAAGAAGAAGAACTTGTGTTCCTCTCTTAGGGTTTCACCAAACAACATTCCTTGTAGAAAACAACAATTTCACCATAAACATTAATAGCATGAAAATAAATTGCACAAATTTACTTACTTCATTCAAGAAACCAAGAGAATGTAACACTAATTGCAGAAATATCCATCCAAAATCAACAAATCTATCCACAAGAGACCATTTCAAACTAAGCAAATGAGAGAGAGAGAGAGAGAGAGATCTAGTAACCCTTAGAGATGAAAATTTCAGATTTGTTACCCACAAAGGTGAGTGAAAGATGAGGATAAAAATGAAAGTGAGGCTATCCTTCTTATATGAGGCTACCCTAGTACATTTGTTCACATAAAATGTCATTAACAAATTAGAAGTGGTTTTGACGCCTCATTTATTCCCTTACAAAATGATAAAGAGAAAAATAAACAAAATATCCCACAACTATGAGCCATCAAGGATAAGTAAGGTGAAGTCAAGCCTCCAAAGGATAAAGTAAGGAATCCAAAGGCCATGTGGAATCCTCCAAGGTGAAGTAGATGTAAATGAGGTTTCTCCTCACCTAAGGTCATTCCAAGTGATCTCTTATACCCATCCATCCATCAAACCCTAGAAGGTGACATCAAGTTTAAGAGAGTGGTGTCAAGGGCCTCAGTCTGTTGTATCCAAGGAGAGGAGGGTTACATATCATCTATGAATGATTCCCGAGTCACTACTGCTACAACGTCCTCCATCCTGTGTGTAAATAGACCCTCAGTACTCTTCCTAGCCTGTGGGGATTTGGCGCAAACCCCCTCCTCCCCTGAGGCCTTCTCGACCTCCTAGTCTTGGATCATTCAATAGGATGAGTCAGATTGACTCTTTGGGTCCCTAAAGGTACCCAAAATCACTATACATAGGTCCTTTTTCTCATAAGTGACCATGGGCTATGAACATGGGCCAACCCCTTCGCAACTTCGGGCTTCGGGGATATCCTGATCTCCTACTCTGGATCCTCCTGAAGTGTTCTCCTTTCAAACTTTGAACCTCGTGCCATGTGTCTCCTTTAAATTTTGATGGCCCAACAACACTTCAGGTTTCGCAACTTCGTGAAACTCTCATTCACCTTGTGCACAAACCTCCAGACTTCCAGCTTCCAGACCTCCTAATCTACTACCATGTGCCTTCTCCACAACCAATGGTGGAGATCTCTTCATGACTTTGTGAATTCCTTACTCCCCTTTTTTTATACCTTCAAACTTCCAAACTACGAAGTGGTGAAACACCTTACAGCTATCTTCGTGCAATTCTCCCAGATCTGATGGTCTGGAATGATTCACCTCCCTTCGAAACAGATCTGGTTCACATATTTTGGTGAAACCTCAAGAATTACTCCCCTTGAAGAATTTTTTCTCTCTCACTCCTGAGCTTGGATTCCTTGACTTCTTCGTCTCTCATAACATCTTTCTTTGACAATTAGTCTAAACCTTGACCTGTGCACGCCTTGCAACATATTCTCTTCCACACTCAACTCCTTTGTGGATGATTTTTGCACTCTTTGCGACTATCCTCCAACCACTTATCTGCAAATAAAGTCACACTAATCCTCTTGACCTCATGATTCTGAGACTCTATCATGCACTCCTTGCATACATAAATTTCACGCTACCTCTTTTGAGCTTTGAGTCGAGACCGACTCGATCACGCACTCCTTGTGGAAACTATTCACTCCTTGCACTCACTCGTAGAAGAGAAAGAATTGAAACTTATTTTAAAACATCAGATATTCATACATATAACCATGTAAATGCATGCATGGATACATGAACAAGAAATCACAAAGAATTGAAAATAAAACAGAAAGTCTACGATTCACTCATTCAGATAGATGCATCGACACCACACATTTGGGGCAATTCTCCTCTTTTATATTCCTTCAACTGAAAATTACATACATTCATACACTGCTTCTTTGTAGCTCTCAATTATTTTCTACAATGGCGATGGCTCTTGATAACTAGTGTGCCAACAACTACAAAATGGCAATCTCAAAATAGATTCAACAGAATCTTCTTGACAACATTACAAAGATTTATACAAGAGGTGCTCTTCGAGCCTTTCCCTCCAACTACTCTATAACTATCCTATCGAAATAAAATCTTTCAACTACCTAACATTTATTACAATAAATATTTGAATCAGATAGATAAAAGAGAAAGCTCCATATCTATACTGCAATCCTTCACATTAAAGAAAAATGCATTCCCTCATCAGTCTTATGGAATGGCTCAACCTATGATCATTAAAGATGCTCATAAACCAAAATATTTTCCATATGCTACATTAATACGCGAACTTTGGAATTCAAAATATTTCAAAATACGCGCTAGTGCACCCAACTGTCCTCCGCTTGTGTTTTGTTGGTGATGCTCCTACATCATACTCCTCTGGATGAAAAAATTCATGGACTCCTGTCCATGAGCTCCTACACTGATTTTTTGTGCTTCTGGATATCTACTTCACCAACCCAATTGGCATCTTCTACTGGTCATCCTTTTCACTTTATCAAGTATTCAATATACGTTTTTCTTCTGGTCTTCTTACCAATTCACTGGTCTATGATATGCTCCATCTGTGGCTTCTCTACTACATGAATTTGTTTCTCCCATTAGATTTTTCTCTGATCTTTGGATCCTCCAAATATATCTCCCCTGTATGGATATAGGTCTACAATGTTGAATATGGTTGATATTCCCACATCATTTGGCAGTTCTATCTCATAATAATTCTCACCAAATCTTCTCAGGATTTTACACGGTCCTATATTTTTCAACTTCAGCTTATTATATGTTAACCTTGGAAACCTTTCCTTCCTTAAATGTGCTATAATTTGATCTCCAACTTCAAATTCAAGCTTCCTCCTGTATCAATATTCTCTATGCTTGTATTCACTACTGCTCTTCCTCAACTTCTCCTTGATATGATTATGAAGCTCTTTCATTTCTGGAACGAAGTATTCGGCTCCAACGCTCCTAAATTCACTCTACTCTAGGTTTCTCAACTCTGAAACTCCCCTCATATACATTCCATACACTATATGAAATGGAATTTTCCCAGTGCTTCTATTCACTGAGTCATTATATGAAAACTTTTATTGTGCTAGAATCTAATCCCACTAACTATGGTGTTCAGTGACCAAACTCCTCAACAAATCTCCTAAACTTCGATTTACCACTTCAATATGTCCATATGTTTGTAGGTGATATGCATAACTAAAGAATATCTCTGTCCCTAGATTCTTCCATAACATCCTCCAGAAATGACCAACAAATTTGGTGTCCTTGTCTGAAACTATGATCCTGGGAAATCGATGGAGTCTCACAATCTCTTTGGAAAAAAAAATCAATATGCGTTGCATCACTGGTCTTCTGGCATGGGATAAAGTGTTCCATCTTCAAAAATCTATCAACTACCACAAATATGGAATCATGCCCTCTTTGTGTTCTCGACAATTTCAACATGAAATCCATGCTTATTGCATCCCAAGGCCTCTCTGGAATAGGAAATGGTTGATACAACCCAGTGTTCTGCTTCTTCCCTTTTGCATACTGACAAACCTTACATCTGTTTATGAACCTCTTCACCTTTGCTCTCATAACTGACCAATAATATGAGCCATTCAAATGAGAAAATGTTTTTCATGGCTGACTATACCTCCGCTATGTTTTTCCTTTAGCAAATTTTCCCTCATCAAACACTTTGGTATGCACAATTGGCATCCCTTCAACAACAACCCATCCTGAATCAGATATTCATCCCACTGACTTCTGTCTCTGAGTACAATACTCTCACATGCTTCATATGCTTATTTGAAATATAGATCGGTGTGATACATTTCCTTAAGGTGATCAAACCCCAAGGTCTTCACTCGAAATTCCTGAAGAATCAGACATCTCATGCTCAATGCATCAACAACCTTGTTAGAATTACCAGAAACATGTTTAATGACAAAGGTGAAATTCTGCATAAAATCTATCCATTTGGCATGTCTCTGTTTTAATTTTTCCTATCTGGTTATGAAGTGTAAAGTTTGATTATCTCTATACAAAACAAACTCCTTCGGAACAAGATAGTGCCTCCATTTATTCAAAGGCTTGAATTATGGCATAAAACTCTTTATCATATGTGGAAAAATTCTTCTTAGCTTCGTTCAGCTTCTTACTGAAATATGCAATAGACCTATTATCTTGGCTTAATATTACTCCAATTGCAACTCCACTCGCATCACATCTCACCTGAAATTTCTTTCTGAAATCTGATAAAAGAAGAATCAGTTGTTATGTTATCTTCTCCTTCAATATATTGAAGCTCTTCTCATCCTCTTCTGTCCATTTGAAATACTTGTGTCTTTTCCTCACTGTATCCATCATTTGTGCACTAATCCCACTAAAATTTCTGATGAACTTATGATAGAAACTCGCTAATCCATGGAATCTTCTCACCTCAAATATACTCTTTGGTGAAGGCTATTCTTTGATCACGTTCACCTTTTTGGGATCCATATTCAACTCATTTGAAGAAATCACAAAACCCAAATATATGAGTTTAGTCTTCATGAAAGAGGATTTTTTTAAATTAATCAACAACTTATCTTTCTACAATGATGCAGGAGCATTGTAAGCAAGCCAGCAAAGCAAGTGTAAGAGCAGAGGACAGCTGGAAATGCACCAGCGCACATTTTGAGAATGTTTTGAATCTGAATGATAAAACATTTAATGTAATATCTAGGAGGATGTATTTTCATTTATGTTTGAAAGATTATAAATAGATCTGGAGCACTGCTCTCATCTGTCAAATGTTGAGGCATTTAATTGTAATGAATGTAAAGTAGATATCTTTTAATTCTGATTAGATAGCTTGTAAGGTAGGAGGGAAAACTCTAAGAAAGCTCCCTCACATGCATTGAAAAAATGTAGAGATTGTAATTGTAAGCTGTAGAGAAAGAGAGTAAGAGAGCATAGGGGAACAAAGATTGCAGAAGGTCGCATAAGCATACAGTTGTTGCTATAGAACCCATGTACAGAAACACTTGGATTAATATAAAAGAGCTTTGATCCAATTTCATGGTGTTGTGATGAATATTGTTTGCATCTATTGAATGGTATGTTTACAATTTGTTTCTATTCTCTGTTATGCACTTGCTTGAATGGTGTGTGTATGTATGCTCTTGATTTCATGTTGAATATATGAGGTTGGTGAGGGGAAAAGTATAAGTTTCAATTTTTTCTCTTCTTGAGAATTCCTGCAAGGAGTGAAGTGGAGGTCCACAAGGGTTGCGTTGACAAGATTATGAATTTTACCTCAGAGAAGCTCAGGAGAGATACCATTGTTCTTATAGTACCCACAGAAGTGCAGGTATAGCACAAAGACAAGTCAGAAGTGCACATGCCAGTTGAAGTCTTGGATTTAACAATCAAGGAAGGTGGTTGAAGAACTGTTGTTGCAGGGAAGCGCACAAAGTTGGAGGTTTTAAATAACCAGAGGTTATAGTGAATGCCACAAGGAGTGTGCGCAAAGAGGCTTCAGAAATCCTTGAGTTGTAGAACAGAGGAGGCTCAGGAAGGATAGATAATTGAGAGAAGTTAAAGGAAGGACGAGGTTTGAAACCACCTCGTAGAAGTTAAATAAGGAGAATACATTAAGTATTTTGGGAGGAGTCTTCGAGAAGTCTGAACGGAAGGTTGAAATTCTCAAAGGGAGAATCACCAAAGTTCTATGGATTGTTGGATCTAGTATATCAGCGGAAGGGCTAAGGCTGAGTGTCTTTCAACACTCATAAGCTCAAGAGGAGTAGTGGTCTTTGGATCCAGATCAACGAGAGTCATTGATATTGTGCTCAAATTTCCTCGTTTCGGAGTTCAGGGCGTGGAGGAAGTTGTGACTCAAAGTCAGAGGTTGTGAACTCCTGATTCATGAAGTCTCGATAGAAGAAGGACCATCAGATTTGTGGAAGCTCAGAACCATTGATTGTGGCAAGGAGCTATTGTGGTCTTGGCTATTAGGTGAGGAGAGTTGTTTTATTGTAAACCACCAATGCGCGAAATCCTGAGGTGATGAAATATTTGTGCCCTGACTATGGGAGAAAGTCAAAGAAGGAAAAGTTAAAGGAGGAGTCAATGATTCGTTATCCTTTTCAAGGATTCGAGGATTGAATGAGTCAGAGAGACATCCACATCAGGAATCACAAATTAATGAAACCCAAAATACCTTTTTGGGGAAAATGATTGTGGTCACATCAGTTGGTCACATGGTAAGAGGTGACGCTTAGTGCTTGTTCGCACAGGCGTAACTCCTAAAAAGGACCTGTGGTTACAAGTGTGAAGATTCTAAATGGGAATCAAAGAGTCATTTCGACTCTAAAGAGGATATTGGGAACGATCCTTAGACCGGGAGGTCATGTATAACCTTCTGAGGCAGGGGTGTTTCGTCAGGTGGTATCAGAGCTTACAATCATTGTTTTTTGTAAGGAAGGGAGACAAGAGGCAAGTTGTGATTTAAATTTTGGGTGGAACAGATTTAAACAATGTCTCCCATAAGACGTCAAGAGAGACCAATACCCGATCCAGGTGTGGAAAGGGAAATGAGAGAACTCTGTGCTCAATTAGATGCCATGGAGACAACACATAGACGAGCTATTGAAACTGGAGATGTCAGTGAAGCCAAAAGTGAAAATGAGGCTGGAGTTGGAGAAGAAGTTGTAGTTGAAGATGCTGCAAAATAATGTCTTTTCAAAGTTGTTTCAAGAATAGGGGCCAGAGAGAAAATGGACATATCGATGTATGAAGGAAACTTAGACGTTGAAGAGCTACTAGATTGGTTTAGATACCTGGACAAGTACTTCGACTATGAGGATGTCGAGGAAGATAAGAAAGTCAAACATGTCGTCACTGGACTTAAAGGGAATGAAACACTGTGGTGGGATGAACTGCAGGCTGACAAGCATTGCAAATGAAAGAAAAAAATCAAAAGTTGGGATAGGATGGTTGCCAAGATGAAAGAAAAATTCATACCTAGGGACTATCAAATTAATCTATTTCAGAGAATAAAGAATTTGAGATAGAAGGGAACGACAGTGAAGGAATACACTGAGGAATTTTACCGACTCAATATTAGAGCGGGTCATCATGAGAGTGATGATGAAAATTCGCCAGATACATGAATGTCTTGAGATATGAAATTCAAGATGAGATGAGTATGGTGAAAATCAAGAGTGTAGAAGATGCTTATCAAAATGCTTTGAGGGCAGAAGAAAAATTGGCCTGAAAACAAGGTCAAAGAGGAAGAGGTAGAAGTTAGATCAGAGGCAAAAAAAATTCCCAAGACAGAGTATTGAAGCCCAAGGATGAAGAAAAGAAACCTCACCCTCACCTAGAAAGAGGAGGAAGTTCACATGGAAGACAATATGAGGACATAAATACTTTTCCGTGAGCCAAAGGAAAAGGAAGAGGCAGAGGAGGTGAGATAAAATGTTTTGTCTATTGAAAGATCAGACATAAATCTTTTGAATATCTTGATAGAAAAATATATGGAGGAGGAAAATCTCACATTTCAGAATAAAAAAGGAGAAATTTTGAGGTAGAAGATGCAGAAGGTGGAAGATCCTTAACGATTAGGAAAATTCTCTTGAATCCAGAGAAAGAGGTAGAGAATCCAGTCCAAAGAAACAATTTGTTTAGAACTGCTTGCAAGACCAAGGATAGGGTATGCAAGGTAATAGTGGATAGTGGAAGCACATATAACCTAGTATCCATAAAAATGGTGGAGAAGCTGGAATTGGATACAGTTGCACATCCGAGCCCATATAAAGTCTCATGATTACAAAAGGGGCATCATGTAACAGTTACTAAACAATGTTTAGTTGAATTTAAAATAGGAGGTTACATGGATGAAATCTTATGTGATGTTATTCCCATGGATTTTTGTCTTCTTTTGTTGGGTAAACCATGGAAATATGACAGAAATGTTGTTCATGAGGGGAGAAATAATACACACACCTTAGAGAAGAATGGTAAAACACATATGTTGCTGCCAATTGAAGATAAGAAGGTGAATGAAGAAGGGAACAATATTATACTTCTCATGAGTGCAAAGGAACTTTTGGATAAAGTCAAGAAATATGAAGAAATGTAATTTGTTGTAGTAAGAAAACCTAGAGTCGTTTTGACTAGTACTTTGATAGATGATCTACCAGAGGAAATTCAAGAACTATTGGGGAATTTCGCTGATATAGTGGTGGATGATTTACCTTGTTCATTGTCACCCATCAAGAGTATAAGACATCACATTGACCTTATACTAGGAGCAAGTTTACCAAACAAAGTAGCATACATATTGACACCACAAAATAATGAAGAGGTCAAGAAGCAATTCCAGGATTTGATGGACAAAGGATTGGTTCGAGAAAGATTGAGTCCATGCACTGTACCAACAGTGTTAAGTCCAAAGAAGAATGGTGGATGGAGGATGTGTACAGACTCAAGGGCGATAAACAAAATCACCATTAGGTATAGGTTTCCTTTACAAAAGATGTATGACTTGATGGACTGCTTAAGTGGAGCAAAGTTTTTTTCAAAGGTGGATTTGAAAAGCGGATATCATCAAATTCAAATGAGAGAAGGTGATGAATGGAATACAACATTCAAGATGAATGAAGGGCTGTATGAATGGCTTGCCATATCGTTTGGTTTGATGAATGTGTCGAGTACCTTTATGAGGTTGATGAACAAATTCTTGAAGGATTTCATTGGTAAGTTTGTAATTTTATATCTTGATGATATACTGATATTCAGTAAGACCGAGGAAGAACACTTGAAACACTTAACTCTAGTGATGAGCAGGTTGCAGCAAGAGAAGTTGCTAATAAATTTGAAGAAGTCATCTTTCATGAAGAAATAACTGATTTGCTTGGGGTTAGTAATCTCTTCGAATGAGTTGAAGATGGATCCCAAGAAAATAAAAGAGATCAAAGAATGGTTGTAGCCAAAGAATATATTTGAAGTCATAAGCTTCCATGGATTAGCTAGTTTTTACAGGATGTTCATCAGAAATTTTAGTGGACTTTCTGCACCAATGATGGACATCGTCAAGAAAAGACATAAATCTTTTCACTGGATAGAGGAAGCAGAGAAAAGTTTCAAGTTGCTGAAAGAGAAGATTATTGAACAACCAGTTTTGGTTCTGCCATATTTCAGTAAAAAATTTCAAGTGAGATGTGACGCAAGTGGACTTGCGATTGGAGAAGTCTTAAGTCAAGACAACAAGCCAATTGCATACTTCAATGAGAAGTTGAACGATGCAAAGAAGAATTATTCCACATATGATAAAGAATTTTATGCAATCATATAGGCATTGAAGAAATGGAGACATTACTTGGTTTCGAAAGAGTTTTTCTTGTATAGAGATAATCACGGTTTACAATTCATAACTCAATAGGAGAAATTGAACCAGAAACATGTGAAATGGGTTGAATTTATGCAGAACTTTAATTTTGTTATAAAACACATTTCTAGAACTGCTAAAAGGGTTTTTGATGCATTGAGCAAGAAATGTTTGATTCTGTAGGAGTTTCGTGTGAAGACCTTAGGTTTTGATAGCCTTAAGGATATGTATAGAGATGATCCATATTTTAAAGATGCTTATGAAGCATGTGATAATCATGTTTTAAGAGACAAAAGCCAATGGATTGAATATATGGTTCATGATGGATTGTTATTCAAAGGAAATGTGTATTCCGAAGAGTTCTATGAGAGAGAATATTCTGAAGGAAAAACATAGTAGAGGATTGGATGGACATTTCGGCCATGAAAAAATGTTTGTGCAACTAAACAGTTTATATTATTAGCTAGGGATGAGGACAAATTTCAAGAAGTTTGTCAACAAATGTAGAATTTGCCAACACATAAAGGGAAGAAGACAAAATACATGATTATATCAACCATTGCCAGTACCAGAAAGGCCGTGGGATGCGGTAAGCATGGATTTTGTGTTAGGACTACCAAGGACACAGAGGGGTTGTGACACCATATTTGTGGTAGTCGGTCGATTTTAAAAAATGGAAAATTTCATTCCATGTCAGAAAACTAGCGATGCCATGCACATTGCGAACCTATTTTTCAAAGAAGTTGTTCGACTTCATGGCTTACCTAAGAGTATTGTTTCAGACTGGGATACCAAATTTGCAAGATACCAGATATATAAAATATGCAAAACAGAAATAAAATGCTAGAAATGGCAGAATAACAGTAAAATATCCATCATAATCTTCACAATACACAGAAATGATATACGAAATAGCAATAGAAAAATCACTTTGATTCAGAAAGCAATGTTCATAGGCCTCTTCGAGGGGG
>ML782025.1:17795-51030 GCA_009831015.1 Picea engelmannii
CTTGAAAGAAAGCATCAGTCATGCCCTCTGTTCGAAAAGCCAGACGCTCAAATGCAACTATGAAGTATTCTACTATGCTTGATTGCTTCAATTTTGTCAAATGGCCCAAATGGTTGGTGTCAGTGTCAAAGAATTCATAAAGCTCAGCAACAAATTGGGTCCAAGCAATATACCCTTGACGGGAAGTTTTTCTCCATTGCCAGCGTTTTTGATCTAGATGGAAAACACCATACCGGAGTTTGGCCAAGTCATCTGTAATGTTGTGGAGAGAGAAATAATGTTCCATTTGGGTGACCCAACCAGTGGGGTCTGAGCCATCAAATTTGGTTACATCCACCCACAAAAGGGGTATGTCCCTTTGAAAGTGATGGGAAGAAGTTTCACCTTCAGTATTTTTATGTGCATCAGGAAAAGAGTCATTGGTAGGGATATTGAGTTTGGTGCAAAGTGATGCAAAGATAGATTCAAGCTAGGTGGTCGGTTTTTGTTTGACTTCCACCATTGCAGATTGCACGACTACATTTACGGATGCATTTATGGAGGCATCACGGGAGGAAATAGTAACACTGATTTGTTTCACTTCTTGTTGGGTCTCGAGGAAACCAGATTGCAAGGTGTTGAAGCGAGACTCTAGTTCTTGGCTACGGGTAGGGACCATGAGGATGGGTGAACTGAAAAGGGAGCGAGCAGGGTTAGAAATTTTTGCATAAAAATGATATGGATGAATGTGATAAGGGAGAAGAGATGAATCTAATGGAATAGGTCTCAAATAATGGTGAAAAAATTTCCAGACTTTTTTTTTTTTTATAGCTGCAGGGTTATACTTTGGTCTGAAGAATGCTACAGTGATGAAATCCCCAAATTATGAACCAGAGAGTATTTACTTAGCAAGACAAACACAGATGCGCGTCAATAGATCTCGTCGGTTTAATTTGTTTATGTTGCTATTTATGTTCCCCAAGGGTTAGGTATTCAAGGGTTCTACAGATAAGGGTTTACCCTGTGGTATAGCTCTCTGATATATGTGCGGGGTCCAACAGTAGTACTCGGCCAAATATCTTAGGGCACTAACTAAGGAGGATATACCGTACCCTTAACCGTACTACCCGACTACCTAGGTACTAGAGAGTATCTTCCCGAGTGTTGTTCTCGGTGACACTATAGCAGTCTGAAGACCGATAGGTTTATCTAAAGAGGGCTTCAGGAAATCTAGGCCGATCCGTACACAGGTGTTTTCTGATGTGCTACCACTCGAAGGGGTACCAACAGGGGTTACAAGGGTGGCCAACAGATGTGTGCTTAAGAACCACTTGTATTTCCTGCGTGTATGAATCCCTCAACCACAGTTTTATGCACGTAATGACAGATCTTTGTGGCTTAAAGATGCTGGAATACATCTCTACCCTAAAACAAAAATACCCACAATTTCTACCAAGGAAAGTGCTCTGATACCACTTGCAAGATACCAGATGTATAAAATATGCAGAACAAAAATAAAATGCTAGAAATGGAAAAATAACAGTAAAATATCCAGCATAATCTTCACAATACATAGAAATGATATACGAAATAGAAATATAAAAAGCACTTTGATTCAGAAAGCAATGTTCACAGGCCTCTTTGAGGGGGAAACCTCCAGTTGAGCAGCGCTCTGTTACAATAATCTCCAAGCTAGGGTTCTCATACCCTCGACCCTTATTTATACTAAATATGTCTATTAAGAGAAGCATCTAGAGGAAGATCATTCTAGAAGTAGAAGCTTCTATTAGGTCTTCTTACATCTGCCTTATTCTATTTTGTTGAAAGGCCTTATTAATATTGACCTTTATTACATCCGAATACATTGATCTACCTATGTGCGGGTTAGGACCTTAACAAAATTTGTTGGTCATTTCTGGAGGAACCTATGGAAGAAGCTGGGGACAAATTTATCTTTTAGCTCAGCATATCACCCTTAGACAAAAGAATAGACTGAGGTAGTAAACCAAATCTTAGGGGACTTATTGAGGATTTTAGTAGATGAACATCACAGTAAGTGGGATCATATTCTTCTGCAAGTGGAGTTTGCATATAATGACTCACCTAATAGAAGCACATGACAAATCCCATTTCAGATAATGTATGGAATGCAGTCAAGTGGAGTATCTAAGTTGAGAGACTTAGAGCATAGTGAATTCATAAGTGCTGGAGAAAAGGATTTTGTAGCAGAGATGCAAGAGCTCCACAGTAAAATCAGAGAGACGTTAAAGAATTCCAATCAGGAATATAAGAACAGAGCAGATCAACACAGAAGAGAACTTCAGTTTGAAGTGGGAGATTTAGTCTTAGCTCACCTGAGGAAGGAAATATTCCCAAGGGGAACGTATAATAAGCAAAAAATGAAAAATATAGGGCCATAAATCTTGAGGAAATTTGAGGCCAATGCTTATGAGATAGAATTTCCTGATGGAGTTGGAATATCATCCATATTAAACATAGCAGATATTTACCCATATAGAGAACATGAAACAGAAGGATCAGAAGGAAGTTCAGTGGGTCAAACAACTGCCTGTAGCTGAAAAGTTGCAGATGGAAATGATAATTGATCAAAGGGTTAGCAAGAAAACCCGAAGGAAGAAATATTTTGAGTATTTGATAAAGTGGGTGGGACACCCAATTGAGGATGCCAGTTGGGAAAGTGAAGCAGAAATATAGAAACATGGACAAATGATGCAGGAGCTCATGAACATGAGTTCATGAATTTTTCATCCAAGGGAGTATGATGTAGGAGCATCGTAAGCAAGCTAGAAAAGCAAGAACAAGAGTGCAAGACAACTGGAAATGCACCAGCGCACATTTGAGAATGTTTTGAATTTGAATGATAAAACATTTAATGTAATATCTAGTAGGATGTATTTTCATTTATGTTTGAAAGATTGTAAACATATCTGGAGAACTGCTCTCATCTTTTAGATGTAGAGGCATTTAATTGTAATGAATGTAAAGTAGATAGCTTTTAATTCTGATTAGATATCTTGTAAGGTAGGAGGGAAAACTCTAAGAAATCTCGCTCACATGTATTGAAAAAAGGTAGAGATTGTAATTGTAAGTTGTAGAGAAAGAGAGAAAGAGAGAATAGGGGAACATAGATTGTAGAAGGTCGCATAAGAAAATAATTGTTTCTATAGAACCCATGTACAGAAACACTTGGATTAATATAAAAGAGATTTGATCCAATTTCATGGTGTTTTGATGAATATTCTTTGCATCTATTGAATGGTATGCTTACAGTTTGTTTCTATTCTCCGTTATGAACTTGTTTCAATGCTATGTGTATGTATTTTCTTGATTCATGTTGAATATATGAGGTTGGTGAAGGGAAAAGTATAAGTTTCAATTGTTTCTCTTCTTGAAAATTCTTCCAAGGAGTACAGTGTAGGTCTGCAAGGGTTGCATTGACAAGATTCTGAGTTTTACCTCAGAGAAGCTCAGGAGAGATACTGTTGTTCTTATACCCACAAAAGTGCGGGTATAGCACAATGTCGAGTCAGAAGTGCGCAGGCCGGTTGAAGTATTGGATTTACCAACCAAGGAAAGTGGTTGAAGAATTGTTGTTGCAGGGAAGTACATAGAGTTGGAGGTTTTAAATAACCAGAGGTTATTGTGAATGCTGCAATGAGTGCATGCAAAGAGGGTTCAGAAATCCTTGAGTTGCAGCACAGAGGAGGCTTAGGAAGGATAGAGAATTGAGAGAAGTTAAAGGAAGGACGAGGTTTGAAACCACCTCATAGAAGTTAAAGAAGGAGAAGATGTTAAGTATTTGGGGAGGAGTCTTCGAGAAGTCTGAACGGACGGTTGAAATTATTAGAGGGAGAATCACCGAAGTTCTGTGGACCATTGGATATAGTAGATCAGTAGAAGGGTTAAGGATGAGTGTCTCTCATCACTCACAAGATCATGAGGAGTAGTGTTCATTGGATCCGGATCAACGCGAGTCATTGATCTCATGCTCAAATTTCATCATTTCGAAGTTCAGGGCATGGAGGAAGTTGTGACTCAGAGTTGAGAGTTGTGAACTCTCAATTCACGAAGTCCCGATAGAAGCAGGACCATCATTTTTGTGGAAGCTCAAAATCATTGATTGTGGCAAGGAGCTATCATGGTCTCAGCTATCGGGAGAGGGGATTTGTTGTATTGTAAACCATCGATACGTGAAATCCTGAGGTGCTGAAATATTTGGGCCCTGACTATGGGTGAAAGTCACAATGGGAAAAGTTAAAGGAGGAGTCAAAGATCCATTAACCTTTTTGAGGTTTCGGGGATTGAACGAGTCAGAGGTAGATCCACATCAAGAATTGCGAAGTCGTGAAACCTAAAATACCTTTTCAAGGCAAAGGATTTTGGTCACATCAGTTGGTCACATGGTAAGAGGTGACGCTTAGTGCTTGTTCACACATGCGTAACTCCTAAGAAGGACCTGTGGTTACAAGTGTGAAGATTCCAACTGGGAATCAAAGAATCATTTCGACTCTAAAGAGGATATTGGGAATGATCCTTAGACCGGGAGGTCATGCATAACCTACTGAGGTAGGGGTGCTATGTCATACAACCTCCTCATCACCAATGTTAAATGTCTCAAATGATCCTCTTTAGTCTTTCTAAAGACCAGTATATCACCCAAATATATAATCACAAACTTACAAATGAAATATTTCAACACTCCATTCATCAGTCTCATAAAGGTACTCGTGGAATTTGTCAATCTAAACAACATAACAATCCATTCATACAATCCCTCATTTGTTTTGAAGTTTGTTTTCCACTCATCACCTCCTCTAATCCTTATCTGGTGATATCCACTTTTCAAATCTATATTTGAAAAATAGATCACTCTACTCAA
Organism: Picea engelmannii; assembly: GCA_009831015.1. NCBI lineage: Eukaryota > Viridiplantae > Streptophyta > Pinopsida > Pinales > Pinaceae > Picea > Picea engelmannii. Next base: position 22,675 of record ML782025.1, read on the forward strand.
ACAATCCATCAAGTCATCCATTCTTGGCAATGAAAATCTATATCTGATGGTGATCTTGTTTATGGCTCTTGAGTTTGTACACATTATCCATCCTCCATCCTTCTTCGGACTCAATATAGTTGGTACTGCACATGGAGTCAAGCTTTCTCTAACCAATCCTTTATCTAACAGATCTTGAACCTATATTTTTACCTCCTCGTTCTCTCGAGGTGTCAACCTGTATGTGGATTTATTCGATAGGATTTCTCCTGGGATCAAATCAATGTGATGGCTGATACTTCTGATAGGCGATAATGAGCTTGGAAACTCCTCCACTACTATATCAGAAAAATTCTCTAGCAATTCCTGAATTTCCTTAGGAAAATATTCCATTGAAGTACTTGTAAGGATAACCCTCATCTTTCTCACTACCACAAAATTCATCTCATGTTCCCTCCTTACTTCATTCAAGAGTTCCTTCCCACTCATGAGAAGTATGCTTGTGTTGGCTTCATCCTTCACTTTCTTCTCTTCAATTGGCAGCAACATATGTGTCCTACCATTTTTCTCCAAAATATAGGTATTTCTTCTCCCATCATAAATGACATTTCTATCGTACTTCCATGGTATTCGCAACAAAACATGACATACATCCATGGGAATCACATCACATAGGATTTCATCTCTATATCCTCCTATCTTAAATTCAACCAGGAATTGTTTAGTGATTGTTACTTGTTGGCACATGGGCAGACCCAGGGTTCAGTTCTAACAGTGCACCAACGAGCCCTAACTACTTTCCCTTTTGGAAACACCTGCAAAGTAGATGAAATCTCACCCAAAGTAGCTATAGGGGGTTGCAGGACATAGGTGTCTACAACTAGAGGAAATGCAAAGTGGATCCAGGGAAACACTCTCACATAGATCTACTTATTCTTTATCTTTCTCAAGCCTATTGTGCAAACTATAGCTCATACCTAACACAATATTGCATTAACAGTATATCAGATATCATAAGAACACAACATCAATCACACACAATAACAGGATATACGTGATTCACCCTCTCCCTAGGGATACGTCCACAAAACTACGCTTTATAATATATTAAATGAAATCATACAGTTCTATCTACACTCTTAGCTTGTAGATATCTCTTTCCTTCTCTTCCCCTCTCCCCTCCCTATGCACCTAGCTGCAGGGTTGATCTTCACGCCCATCTGAAGATCTTACAACAAAAACTTTTCTCACCTCATAATACTTCTCTCAACAATAACAACAATCACTCCTCACACATAATTCCGACCCTATCCCAGGTCCTCTTGACCTTTATTTATATATTACAATGACTCTAGGACAACCTTAGGCCGAAACCTAGGTTTAAAAAACCTAAATACCAAAACCCTAGGTATCTAAAACCCTAGGTCAACTTGACCCACGTTTTCAAAGCTTCGCTAGCCAGTCTTTCCTTCTTTCTTGCGCAGTGCTCCAAAGCATATATTGGTGGATTTTTCTGCTTGTTGAGTCATCCACAATCAATCTTCCTTGCTGATCTGTCTTCCTCGATCTCCCTGTCCAATGACTTTCTTTCTCTTACTTTGCTCCATATTTTCTGCTATTTTGGCCACTTCGACCCAATCTCAATCAACTTGTTTTCTGTGCAGTTCTCACTTCACGCTTCTTTCCTTAATATTCACAACATTCCATAACCAAGGGCCAACAGGCCCCTAACACTCACATGTGACTCGTACCAAGGCACTTTAGGTCTAAAACTTATGTTTTCCTTCATCTTCAGACTGCACAGGGTAGCATGTGCTTTCTACTCTGTCCCACCCTTCTTTCCTTGTGCAAACTGTCTTTTCTGTGTCTGGTACCCAGTTTCAACTGCACCTGGTACCTAGAAACATTTTTTCATGATTCTACTGATACCTGCAAGACAGTTGGTTGTCATAGTACAATTTCAACTAGCTCCCATTCACCAAACCTTCCTTCCATTCTCCATTCAAAGTTTTCAACTGTGAAGATCCTCCTTCTGTAATGTAAGAAACCTCATATGGCCCAATCCAATGTGTCCTAAACTTCCCTAGATGCTTCGTGAACCTGTTGTCGTTTACCAATACCAGATCTCCTTGCTTGAAGGCTTTCTTCTTGATGTGCCTATCATGATAGGCCTTTTCTTGTTCCTTCTGTACCTTCTGATGGAATCCTGTGATAAATCAATCTTCTTCTAGTTCTACCAACTGTGCAAGCCTCTTTTGAATAGCACCAGTGTCATCCATATCTATGAATGCTACAATTCTGAGACTAGGAACCAAATATTCCATAGGTACAACTTCTTCTAGGCCATACACCAACTTAAAGGGAGTCTTCATTGTTAGCTTCTTTCAAGTGGTTATATAGGCCCATAACACTATTGGTACTCTCAGATCCCAGTCATCCCTATTCACATTGCAAATCTTTGTCGGTGTTGTCTCCAAGATCTTGTTGAAAGCTTCGACCGTCCCGTTCTCTTGTGGATGGTAAGGAGTACTCTTATGATGGAAAACTTCAAATTATTGAGTCAAAGCTTCAATAGTCTTATTAATAAAGTGTGATCCTTGATCACTCATCAGGGTCTTCGGGCATCCAAACCTGGTTATGATATCCTCAAATATAAATCATGTAGTTGTAGTTGCACTACAGTCCTTAACTGCTCTTGCTTCTACCCATCTTGTCAAATACTCTGTCACAATGATGATGTATCTAGCTCCTGTGCGCTTCCCTGGTGGGTTTATAGGTCCCACAAAATCAATTACCCATTTCTCAAATGTCTGCAAAGTCATTTTTGGTTCTAAAGGCATCTCGTCTCTTCAGGAAGGCTTCCCAAATCTTTGGCATACATCGTAGTCTTTATAGTATTCCTTGGCATCTTTATGTAAAGTAGGCCACTAGAGGCCAGCGCTTAGAACCTTTTGCATTGTTTCTTTCCCTAATTAGTGTCCTCATGCGATTCCTTCATGGGCTTCTGCTAAAATCAGTGGTATTTCTGCCTCCATAATGTATCTCCTCAGGATATCATCAGGTCCCATCTTGTATAGTTTTTTGGCTATAAGTGAAAAATCTACAGTGCACACTACCAATTGTTTCTTCTGGATGATTGTATATTCACTAGGTGCCATTCCTATTGACAGTAATTGTACTATCTTGGCTAAGTGGTCATCAGCCCTTCTAATGGCCAACAACTATGCATTTGGTAGTGTATCATCCAAACTAGTAGGTTACTCTCCATGCTCCAAGCTAGACAAATGATCAGGTCCCTTGTTCATTCTCCCTGGCTTGACCACAATCTCAAAATCATATTCCTAGAATAATAGTAGCCATCTGCATATTCTTCCCCCCAACACTGGCTTGTTGACTAGGCATTTCAACTTAGAGTGATCAATGAACATCTTAAAATTTCCTCCCAACAAGTAGTGTCAAAACTTCAACAATGCATACACCATGGCTAAACCTTCTCTCTCAGTGGTAGTGTAGTTTATCTCAGTTGTAGATAGCTTCCTGCTAGCAAAGGCCAATGAGTGGTCAATACCTCCTGCTCCTAGTTGTGCTAACACTGCTTCTGGTTATGCTAACACTGCTCCTAGTGAAATAGATGAAGCATCGACATGCACGTGAAATTCCTTGCTCCAATCTGGGAAAACCAAAATAGGCACAGTAACCATTTTCTGTTTTAGTGTATCGAAGCTCTGCTGACATTCTTATGTCCATTGAAACTGAAAATATTTATTCATAAGCTTCTCCATGGGTGTTGTAATCTGTGCATATCCCTTAATGAACTTCTTGTAGTATCCAGTATGCCCCAGTGCAGTGCGCAACTGTCTGACTGAAGTAGGAGGGGGTAGATCAACAATAATGACAATCTTGGATGGATCTACCAACAACCTCTTCTTACACACAGTATGGCCCAACAACACTCCAAAGGATGAAAATAATATGCACTTCTTCACATTCAAGGCAATCTGACATTGCCTGCACTTATCCAACATTAGTCTTAAACATTCGATATGATTTTATAATAATCTAAAAATAGTCCAATCATCAAAATATGCTTCCAAAAATTTGTGTAAAAATTCCTTGAATGCTTCGACCACCACCCTAGAAAATATGGCTGGTGCATTCTTCAATCCGAAAGGCATCACTGTGTACTAGTAGGAACCCCATTTTGTTGCAAATGTTGTCTTGTGGTGATATTCCTTGGCAATCCTAATATAGTGATAACCTGGAAATCCATCTGTGAAGGAATATGCCTCATGTCCTCCTACATTATCTAACACTTCATCTGTAAATGGTGTGGGGAATGGGTCATGCAAACAGGCATCATTCAGCTTTCTGAGATCTACATAGATCCTGATCTCTCATGTCTTCTTATCTTGTACCACCATAGGACTAATCCATTTTGACTCCTCCACAGGTTCTATGATTCTTGATTCCAACATTCGGTCTAGTTCAATCTTAAAATTTTCCTTAAATTTGGGATTCAATCTGTAGAGTCTCTGCTTAATTGGCCTTGCATCTAGTTTCAAGGGGATCTTCATCTCTCCCATGGGACTTTTTATGCCCTTCATATCGGTGAACTTGTTTGGGAACAAGTCCCAATATTCATGTAGTAATTATGTGATCTTATCAATGGTGGCATCATCCTAGTAATCCCCAACATTAACAAACTTAGGCGCTTTCTCTGTTCCAATATTAACTTTCTTGATTTTGATCGGTTGTCCAATGAAAGGTAGTTTGACTCCTGGTTCTTCTATGTCTCTTTTTCCTTTCGTTTCTGCGATGTTCACATTCCTAGGATCATCGTCCTCATCGACATTGATATTGTAACATCCTTGCAGTTTTTGAAGAGGTGCAGTCCATTCATCCTCTTCTTGCTCCATAGGGAGGCCAGGTGCCTCCTCAAATACTTTCTATCTGACAACCTGTAAAGATTGGTCCACCATGGGATGTTGAATTTCAAATAAAAATGTAGCTACAAATTTATGATTCATACTATACCAATCTGAAGTGGTGAGGTGAAGTTCTCCTTGAAGATACCAATTGATAGGTGTTGTGTCTAGAGTATTGATGAACTTATGTACCCACTTTTCTTGAGGAATGCTTCTCCAGGACTCCTCACAGCCTCACACATGGTCTCTCTGACAGCTTTGACTTGTGTATATAACTTCACATCCTTCAATGTTGTCTGAAAATCACATTGTCATCAAAGTGCGACATTGCATCAAGTCCGCGATGTTCCTTTTATGTGTCCCCCACCATCTTGTTGGAGTAGATTTCAAAGCCTTGTCCAGTGCAAACAATATCTGTTGTACTGCTACAAAATATTCAAATTCCAGTAAGAACGTTTCTAATTGATTTAAACCATCAAATGTGGGCAAGTTACTTATGTTTGTGCCAATCCAACAAACTTTTGGTCAATCTAGCACATCTCCATGCAGAAACTTCATACATTTTGTTATGCCAGTTCTCTAGTGCTTCTTCTGAGTCTGATGAGCATGCGCTGTCACTTTGCCAGCTTAAGTTCCCATATTCTATAGGGTTAATGTAATAATGTTTTCTTGCTATCAATTTATATATATTTTCTAACTCATATGTGTGGTCTTCTTCTCTGATAGGTTTTGTGTATCTTCAACCTTCATCAGTATCCAAATGTGCAATGACCCTAAGGCCATCACCTTCAAATGTCATTCTTATTTTCTTTAAGTCAACAACAGTGGAATTGTTGAAAGCCCAATCAATTCCTAATAGTGCAGGATACAGATAGCTATCATCAACTATCTCAATCACCTCGAAATCCACAAATGTTCTTACCCCATCGATATCCACAGGGACATACTCCAACCTATCAAAGGGGATTAATGCATGCTGATTAGCCATCCTAAGCCTAATAGAGGAATAGATCAACTTGGGTTTTCCCATTAGTGCCCAGGTCTGCTTTGTCATAACATTGACCTCTGACCCTAAGTCAAGGACCACATAATCGATATCATAATCTCCAATTTGGGAATTAAGGTGTAGTTCCTTATTTGTCCTTCTCTTTTTGGATAGTTTATGTACTTCTTTATTCAGTAGAGGATCTACCCTTCCTATATCATACTGTCTGATCAAATTTTGTAGTTCGTGTATGGATTTTTCATCCTTAATAAAATTAATGCAAGTACACAAGAATTCTATAAGTTTGTTTACCTCTTTTACTTCTCTGGGTGAAGCAGAATGATCAAAGGCTAGGGGCATTCCACATTCTCTCTCTTCTGGTTGTGCCTTTGATGAAGAAGCCTGATCTCTTTCAAACTCTTTTCTTTCCTCTTCAAATGCCTTCTTCTCTTTCTTTAGATCAAACTCATGTATCTTCTCTGCAGCCCTTCTAACTCCCGATTCTTCTGTAATATTCCCTGGAGTCACTGTGTCTTCTCTTGTAGCAGCGCCTCCTATAGAGATAATGATAACTCTAGGATCCACTCTATGAGGTTCTTCTAAGATTAGTTTTACTTGTTGGTTCCCTCCTTGTATTTCTTGAAGTTTGGCTAACAACATAGAACAATATTCTATGACATGTTCAAAAGAGTTGTAGTAACTGCAAGTGGACGTACAAGGGTTATGAAAGTCCCTTGCCAAGTGACTTGGTTGTGAAGAGTTATAAAAAACAATCTGACCTCAACCTTGGCACATGCCTCCTCCTCCTCCTCTAAATTCGCCACGAGGGTTGAAGTTTCCTCTTCCTGGGGAGTTAAACTGCGTAGTATTTCCTTCTTGTTGTACTTCTCCTTGAATTATATATGCATCTCTTGATATTTCATTCAAGAGGTCATAAGCCCTACAATGTTTCTCATCATGCCCCACAGATTTACAGAATGTGCAGTAAAGGTTGGTAGATGTCTGGACATATTTTTGCATGTAATAGAATTCTCTAGTGCGATGTCTATTTTTACATACCTCACACCAAGGTAGAGTAACCTGCTTCAAAGGGCTCGAGGCTCCTGAATCCAAGTACTCATGAAATAGAGGACAATTCTCCTTGTCATGACCTTCTGATTTTCATATGATACACCAAATATCTAGTTAGCTGACTCAAAATTTGACTCATACCTGAGCTGGAATATCCCATAGGGGATGATTCTAGTTTCATAGCGATCTCTAGTGCCTCAGCCTATGAAGCAATCTTCTGCTGCATCAGAGGGAATCTGATGTGTGGTAAGAGGGCAACAATGAACCATTCTTTATTCTATTTGTTTGGAATCTGAAAACTCAAATGGCCTGTCAGGGTCTTAAACCTCTGATCAAACTCCCAAATAGGTTCAACTACTCTCTTCTTGATTTCTTTCAAATCTGTGATGCATTGTGACTCCAACTTGGGTTTCTTGAATTCTCCAATCAACACAGTCTTGATCTCGTTCGGTGGTTTTGGCTGGACAACTTCTTGGATGAACTTCATGTACCAACTCAGTGCGTGGTCTCTTAGGGTAGTACTAAGTTGAGCTCTCTTAACAACTTCGTCGGTGATATTCTTAATACTCCATACAGATTCACATAAGAACCAATGTTGATCAGGATCTTCAGATCCATCTCTCCTAAAGGTTTGTAACCTCATCTCATCGACTATAGATCTTCCCAAGGTTCTTGACTGAGTATGCATTGAACCACTTGTACCAGTTCTTTGAGTGCTTTGATAACTTAGGTTACTCTGGTTACTTAATGTTGTTAAAACAACATGAGGCGCAATAGTACTTATTTCAACAGTCTGCACAGTTCCTGAATTTTCCGACTCTTCTCTACGAGGTTCTTCAGTATTCCCTTCTTCTACCCTAATAGAATTTGAATGTTCCTTTTTCAGTAGATCTTCTTCTTATCCACTATAGAACCCTTCTTCTTGTGATGGTGGTTCATGATTCTTCTCAAACAAGTTCACTAGAGGAACTTCTCTGAAGGTTCTCCCACTACGCGTGCGTCTGACCTTTGTGTAATATCCCTAGGACGAAATCAATTGTAATGTAAATGAAATTGTACTTAAGCCATTGAGCTACTTGATATCATTTTGTATGCAAATTTCATGGCATAGTGCACGCTTGTACTGCACATTAAAATGACGAAGTGTGCACATTCCTGGATACCACGCGCAACAACTTGAGTGTGTGCAATTTTGAGGACAGGGAGCCTTTTGTGTATATGTTTCATTTATAGGCTAGTGAGCTAGTTATTATAAGCTAGGATGCTTATGTTTTGATTAGGATGGAGAGCCTAGACGTTAAAGTCCAGTGCACCTACTTTTGTATATGTCTCAACATTAATATAAAATACATCGATGTGCGTAGACTGACCACGATAAAAGAGATGGGGGAATAAACTCCACTAGTTAGGGAAAGGGAGGGGCTAAGTTAAGGAAAGGGGCTAAGCTAGGGAGCTTAAGATAAAAAGGAATATTATATTAATATTTCTTAAATCATAAAGTATGGATAATTATTTTATCCTAAGTTCTAAAGTTTGGGACAAGTGGGTCAAAGTAGCTCCCAACATGACAAGTGTCAAGTTGGGGACATGCATACATATTTTCGGAACTTAGTTCATTTCCTATCATCTTTTCCATAATTCTTCCCATCATTCCTTCCATCATTCATTCATCTAGTCAATCATCCATGAGCATGCACACACCCATTGACATATCTTTTGTATCTTCACGACTGTACCTAAAATTGTATCCATAGCCATTATGTGTTGGTGTATCTGGTTAGCTTGGGAGATGGAATGAAGAAGCGGGTTGTCAGGCCCATGGGATATTGAAGAGGTGGGTTGTCAGGCCCGTGTGCAATTCTTTGGGTGAGAGAATTGTTGGGAATTGATTTCCTGAATGTGCTAAACTACAACTACAATGCTCCTAGGCTTCCTGTTTAGCCTGTTACTGAAGCCCAAAAAGGAATTGGGGCAGGCGAAGGACTCTTGAGAAGAGAAGGGGAACACTTTCTAGGTGGGACAGACATGTGGGGAATGAGGGATTATAGGTTGTTAGTTTGATTTGGCACTTGACATGGAGTCTTTATTGTTGTCTCTAAGCCTTTAGCCTGGTTAGGAATCCCTTTACCTGGGTGGAGTTTAGTCCCAGCTCAGGAGTGACTCACTGTTGAGAGTGATGAATAGTGTGGTCTAAGGCTGGGAGGTTCATGGAAGGTCTGCACATAGTTGGTGACATTTTTACCAAGATAAGTGCCAATTGTGTGATAAATTTACATGTTGCATTGCTATTTATGTGTTTATTTTTATGGATTATCATATGTGTGGTTATAACTGTGTTTATTTTTATGGGTATTTCCTGTATATGCTACATGTGTATGTTTAATGTTATTCCAGTGTGAATCCATGTATTTACATATGTATTTGTATGTTTACGTTTTATATATAATGCTTCCACAAGAGTTCTATGTGTATATATTTTAATTGCATGCAGTTCGAAAAACATTTATGTCGCATAGCTCAGTTGGATAATGGGTATGTTACAGTATGTTCCACAGAGAGAAACGTAAGAGTTATCTGGTGTAGCATGGCCCGACATGGATGGCTGGGACGTTAAAACATGGTATCAGAGCTTCACTTTTCAACACTGAGCCTGGATGGGCTGAGAAGGTTGGGTTGAAGTGAAATGTCATAGAGGATTTATTTCGAAGTGGCCAAATTTCAGTTTGTAGAGCATCCATGGTAAAAAGTAACAACAACTGAGAAGAATTGGGGAAAAGCCCCAGTTTTTGTTGTTAAATTCATGATAAAATGGATAAATTCGGCCAAGTGATGAGATATTCCCGATTTAATATATGTTCTAGCAAATTTGGATCTAGAATGGGTTGAAATTGAAGTTACAGTGAAGCCATGATAGATGGAGTGAGATTAATAATTAAATTCTCAATTTGTGAATTGATTTTGGGTAAATTCGTTCCAGAAATGTCAACTTACAATGATTTGTTGTGCATAGGTTGAAATGGTGTTATTGGGGTGAAATTGAATAAATTTCATAGTTGCAGAATGTCTATTGTAGAAATGGGAAAAAAAGTTAAGCAAAAGCCTCAATTTCTGCAGCGGAATTCACGAGGAATTGATGTGCATAAAGGTGAATGTGTGCAGTTGGGTGCACTAAAAATGCATGTGGTGCAGTGAAAATCTTGTGATAAATAAAATTCAGCACTGTGTGGAAAAATGTTAGTGTTCGGGTGCGTGTGATAAAATTTGGCACCGCACAAAAAAATAGTGGTGTGCTGGTGCACGCACTAAAAATTGGACACCGTGAGGAAAAATGTTGTGCGGGTGTGCGCACGAAATTTTGGGCGCTGCATGGAAAAATGTTGGTGTGCGGGTGTGCACACTAAATTTTGGTTGCGCACGGAAAAATAATAATGGTGCACGTGGTGTGCACAGTATTGTCACAATGCAGAGGAGTTTAGTTTTTGCGTGCGCGATGTAGGTAAATGTTGTCGTGCAACAATTTAGTTGATGGTGCATGCAGAGTATTGGTGCATGGTGGGACATAATAAAATTTGGAATGGTTCAGTACGTAGAGTGAAATGCACGCAGAGTGTCAGTGTGAAATACAAAAAGTGCGTGCAAAAGGTAATAGTGCATGAACCAAAACTGCACACGGTGGATATCGACGTGCAACACAAAAGTAGTGTGCAGTTATTGGTGCGACAGAGAAGTGATAAACAATGGTTTTAAAGTGCGTGAAGCATGATTTACCTTGTGTTTTTTTTTTGCATGGTGAATATGGGTTTACAAGTTTAAATTTTTGCGCGCGAAGTTGTTTGAAGGGTGAACAACAAAAAAAAAACCAGTGATTTTCTGCGACGTTTTATATCATTTAAACGTGGTCTTTTTGCAGTGCATTTTTTAGGCCCTTAAGAGCTCTTTTAGCAACGCAAAAACCACTAGAAAAGAGTGTGCCAAGGCACACTATGTCTCTACATCTGAAATAAAAGAGCTCGGAGAGATCTTTATAATGGTGTAAGCCGTTCTTCAAACGAAGCTTTTATGAGAAAGTTACAGCACAAATAGTGGAGGGAAAATTTTAAGAGTCATAAATTTCTGCTCTAGAATCATATTGAGGCACAGGAGCAGTCAATGGAAAGATATTGATCCATAGAAGACATTCCAAGATCTGAATTAAAGTTTTCGCATGTTAAAATTGTTTAATATGGCAAAGAAGGTACCTGTAGCATATTAGTTACAATATGGTATTTTTTCCTAGAACTTCAGCAGGTTGTAACTAGCATCCTAGAACCCAGAAAGAGGTGAAACTTGGATAGAGTGTCCATAATATGTATATGAAGAAACCCAGTTGATATCCTATGAAAAATTGAATGGAGTAGGTGCACAATTTCTTAATTACAACACAGAGTTGCGCCAAGTTGAAAAATGAACAGAAAAATTAATGGACAATTTTCAAATAGCCATAACTTTCTGCTCAAGACTCGGAATTGAGCATGTGAGAAAGCATTGGAAAGGTGTTGGAAAGTGGAATCTAGATTTCCACCTAGAAAGTAGATCTGGGAATTCAAATTTCCAGGAAATCAGAAGAAAGAATTCTGATATTTATTATTGAACCAGAATGGTTCATAATTTTATGAAATTGTTGAAACAGTTAGCCTGGCAAAGTTTGGTTGGTTGGACATTTTAAAGAGTTAAAAAAAACTAGATCAGATCAAGATCATCATAGATTTTAGAGGAATGGAAGAGGCAGAGTGGAATTACAATAAGGAGGATGAGATTAGAGGGATGGATGTCCATTTGGGCATTGAAGGAACAAACTCCAATGGACATGGATATGAAAGGAATGAAAACATGAATATGGCAGAGACCATTAAAAATTTGCAGAAGGATGTCCAAAGCCATAAATTTGATAATGAAAGTATTGACAATCCAAGAATAAGCAGGATGACTTCAACATGAATTTAATGCAGAGCTTGAACTGAATATAAAAGAAACTGGAAAATGAGAGTGTCCCAAGAAAATCTGGAAGTCACAGGCCTCCTGATGAGAAAAGAAGAACCATAAGTGTTAGCAGACATCACCACAACTCCTCGGGGCATTCCAATAAGATAACACACAAAATCTCAAGTCCATCCCCTATCAAGAAGCATAAGGGGTCTAGGGTGGATGAGCTATGAGGAGAAATGAACAAAATAAAAAATCCTACATTTGATGGTGAGCACAAGAAGGATGAAGATGCAGAGACATGGTTGCAGGGAATGAGAAAGTATTTTCAATTGCATAATTATTCTTCTCATGCAGAAGGTAGAATTTCTATCTATCAACTCAAGGGAAAGGCATCCATGTGGTGGGATCATCTTGTGCAAGTGCATCACATTAAAGAGAAAAGTGTTACTTGGAGGGAATTCAAGAACTATTTTGAGAAGAAATACTTGACTAAAATATACTATGACAAGAAAATGAAATATTTCTTTCAACTCAAGATTGGGAGTATGACAATAGATGAATATGAGAGAAGGTTTTTAGAACTGTTGAAGTATGTCTCTTTCATCAAGGATGAGACAGTTAAGATTCATAGTTATTTGAGTGGATTTCCATTATTCATCAGTGACAAAATATAGTATGATGATCCAAAGACATTGGAGGAGACCATAAGGCGAGCTAAATTTCTTTATGATCAAAAAAAATCAAGGCTAACTTTCCAAAAATCTTGGGAAGACAAAACAAAATTCAAGGTGGATCAGAGGAAGAAGGGAGCTAAGCCACCATTCTTAAGAAATAATACTTGAGGACAACCAACTTCTAGAGAAACCAGAATGATTGAAGTAGGAGGTCAAAGGCCAAGGCATCCATGTATTCAATGTTGGGGTTGTAAATGATATGATATGTATAGAGATTGTCCTCATAGAGGTGAAAAAGTGAGAACTATTCACAATGTTCAGCAAGAGGAAATAGTGGAGGACATGGGAAAAAATGTGCCAAGGATCTATGTAGCCTTGGACATCAAGAAAGAAGAGTATCAGTCACATATGATTGAAGTGGAAGGTATGATCAACAACCAAACCATTTCTATTTTAATTGATTCAGGATCTAGTCATAGTTATATAGATCCTAAGATGGTGGAAAGTTTGAATTTTCCAAGAAGCAAGCATGGGAAATATTGGTTGGTGTAAATGGTTACAGGAGCCAAAAGAAAAGTTAATGATATGGTTAAGTCATGTATTATGGACATGAATGGACTGAACACCAGGGCAGATTTGAACATCTTGCCTTTAGGTTCCCATGACTATCTAATTGGGATGGACTGGTTGGACCAACATCATGCCATCCTAGACTGTCATAACAAGGCCTTTACTTGCTTGGATGAGGAAGGGACCCTAAGGAAGGTGCAGGGAATTCCCGGGGCAGTAACCATCCGAGAAATTTCAACATTGCAGCTACAGAAATGTTACAGAAAAGGGTTTCAAATATTTGCAGCTCATATGGAAGAGACACCTAAAGATAAGGTGCCAAATTTGGAAGATTATGCAGTTATGGAAGATTTTGAAGATGTGTTAAAGGAGGTACTAGGACTGCCCCCAAAGAGAGATATTGATTTCTCTATAAATTTAATGCCTGGAGTAGCTCCAGTGTCAGAGACTCCTTACAAAATGAGTACACCAGAGTTGATAGAGTTACAAATGCAACTTGAAGAGCTTCTGCAGAAGGGGTGTATACGCCCAAGTGTGTCACCTTGGGGTGCCCTAGTCTTGTTCATGAAGAATAAAGATAGAACATTAAGATTGTGTATTGATTTCAGACAGTTGAAAAAAGTGACTATTAAGAACAAGTATCCTATGCCAAGGATTGATCAATTGAAGGATGCAAAGATATTTTCAAAGATAGATCTCAGGTCAGGATACCATCATGTAAGGAGTATATAGGAAGATATCAAGAAGACCACCTTCAGGACAAGGTATGGTCATTATGAGTTCACAGTGGTGTCATTTGGGTTGTCAAATGCACCAACTTTTTTCATGTGCTTAATGAATGGTGTTTTCCGAGAATATTTAGACAAGTTTATCATTGTCTTTTTGGATGACATTATTGTATATTCCAATTCATAACAAGAGCATGAGCATCATTTGAGGATGGTGTTGCAAGTTTTAAGGGAGAATCAGTTGTATTCAAATTTCAGCAAGTGCTCATTTTATCATAAGAAAAATCATTATTTGGGTCATATCCTTTCAAAGGATGGGATAGTAGTGGATCCCAAGAAGATAGAAGCCATTAGAAAATGGTCAACACCAAATAATGTGATAGAGGTCAGTTAATTCATGGGCCTTGCAGGCTACTATAGGAGATTTATTGAAGGATTTTCAAAGATTGCACACCCAATCACTTCCTTGCAAATGAAGGGTGTGAAGTTTCAGTGGACATTGGATTATGAAAAGAGTTCCCAACACTTGAAACAATTATTAACAAGTGCTCCAATACTAAGGATGGCAGACCCAAATGAATAATTCATTGTATGCACATATGCATGTAAAGAGGGACTTGGTGGAGTCCTCAGTCAAAATGGGTTTGTTATATGTTATGAATCAAGGAAGTTGAAGGAGCATGAAAGACACTATGCCACTCATGATTTGGAGTTGGAATCCATAGTGAATGCCTTGAGGAAATGGAGACACTAACTCATGGGGAAAAGGTTTGAGCTAAGAAAATACCATAGCGGTCTGAAATATTTATTTGATCAGCCAACTTTAAATGCTAGGCAAACCAGATGGTTAGAATTTCTAAGTGAATATGACTTTGATATAAAGCATATCAAGAGAAAAGAGAACAAAGTGGTCGATGCACTCATCAAAAGAGTACATGAATTGCATGTTAAAACCATTAGCATGTACCAATCATATTTGAAAGATAGAATTACAAAGGCTGCCAAATTAGATTTGCATTACAAGGAATTAGTGGCAAAATTACAGCAAGGTAATTTGCAACAAAAAATTGAAGATTTCAAGCTAGATAATGATGAAATTCTCATGTAGAGGGGAAGAATTTATATACCAAATTCTCAGGAATTGAAAAATCTGATATTGAGGGAAATGCATAATGTGCCTTATGTTGGGCATCCAGGATATTAGAAAATTATTGCAGCTATCAAGAGGCAATATTATTGGCCAGGCATGAAGAAAGAGGTTGTTGATTTTATTGCCATATGTTTGGAATGCCAAAAGATATAGGTTGAGAATAGACACCCAACTGGTTTGCTACAACCATTACCCATCCTTGACTGGAAATGGGAAGTTGTAACAATGGATTTCATCACCAAACTGCCTAGAACAAACAAGCAACATGATTCTATCATGGTAGTGGTGGATAAGCTTTCTAAAGATGCCCATTTTAGTCAAGTTAAGCTCACTCACAAGGAAATGAACATTGTTGATGTTTTTATGAAAGAAATTGCTCAATTACATGGCATACCCAAGACAATTATGTCTGACAGAGATCCAAAATTTACCTCAAAATTTTGGAAGGGATTATTTAATGGATTTGGGACTGATTTAAATTTCAGTACAACTTATCATCTAGAATCAGATGGACAAACAGAGAGGGTGAATCAAGTGATTGAGGATATGTTGAGGATGTATGTGATGGATAAACCATCAAAATGGGAAGACTACCTACACTTGGTAGAGTTTTTTTATAAAAATGGGTACCAAGCATCTCTAAAGATGAGCCCATTTGAGGAACTTTATGGAAGAAAGTGAAACACACCAGTAAGTTGGGATAACCCATCAGACGGAGCAGTGGTTGGGCCAAAATTTCTTAGGGAAATGGAGGAGAAAATGATTAAAATAAAACAAAATTTAAAGGTTTCCCAAGACAAACATGAAAGCTATGTTGATAAAGGCAGAAATCATAGGGAATTTAAAGTTGGTGATCATGTATTCTTGAAAGTGAGGGCCAACAGAAGTTCCTTGAAGTTGGGAAATTGTTCAAAGTTGGTAGCTTGTTATTGTGGACCGTTTGAAATCCTAGAGAGGATTAGTCCAGTAGCTTATATGATTGCATTTCCTGCATATATGTATGTTCATAATATATTCCATCTATCATTACTTAAGAAATATATACCTAATGTTAATCATGTTATTGATTGGAATGTGATTCAGGTGGAGCAAGAAGGCACTTTTCAAGTGCATCTGGTATGCATTATGGGCCGAAAAATCAAACAGCTCCAGAATCGATCCATAGGTCTTGTAAAGGTCCAATGGACTTGGTACGGTCATGAGGATGCTACTTGGGATCATGAGGATGCAATGTGGGTAGAATACCTGCATCTTTTTTAGGATTTTTGAAATTTTGTTGTATATGGGTACATGATGCACTGAGGATAGTGCACAAATAAGGGGAGGAGATTGTAATATCCCTAGGATGAACCCAATTGTAATGTAAATGAAATTGTACTTAAGCTGGTGAGTTGTTTGAAATCATTTTGTATGCGCATTTCATGGCATAGTGTGCGCTTGTACTGCGTAGTAAAATGATGAAGTGTGCACATTCCTGGATACCATGTGCAACAACTTGAGTGTGTGCGATTTTGAGGCCAAGGAGACTTTTTTGTATATGTTGTGTTTATAGGCTTGTGAGACAGTTATTATAAGCTAGGATGCTTATGTTTTGATTAGGCTAGATAGCCTAGATGTTAAATTCCAGTGCACCTACTTTTGTATATGTCTCAGCATTAATATAAAATACATCACTGCGCGCAGACCGACCATGATAAAAGATATGTGGGACTAAACTCCACTAGTTAGGGAAAGGGAGGGGCTATGTTAAGGAAAGGGGCTAATCTAGGGAGCTTAAGACAAAAAGTAATATTATATTAATATTTCTTAAATCATAAAGTATGGATAATTATTTTATCCTAAGTTCTAAAGTTGGGGACAAGTGGTCCAAAGTAGCTCCCAACATGACAAGTGTCAAGTTGGGGACATGCATACATATTGTTGGGACTTAGTTCATTTCCTATCATCTTTTCCATCATTCTTCCCATCATTCCTTCCATCATACAGTCATCTAGTCAATCATCCATGAACATGCACACACCCATTTTTCTATCTTGCATATCTTAGTCCAAAACCTAGGTGTCAAAACCCTAAATAACAAAACCCTAGGTGTCTAAAACCGTAGGTCAACTTGACCCATGTTTTTAGGGCTTCACTGACCTGTCTTTCCTTCTTTCTTGCGCGACGCTCCAAAGAATCTATTGGTGGATTTTTCTGCTTATTGATTTGTCCACGATCCATCTTCCTTGTTGATCTGTCTTCCTCGATATCCCCATCCAACGAATTTCTTTCTCTTACTTCGCTCCGTTTTTTCTTCTCTTTTGGCCACTTCGACCCAATATCAGTCAACTTGTTTTCTACACAGTTCACACTTCACACTTCTTTCCTTAATCTTCACAACCTTCCATAACCAAGGGCCAACATTACCTGATGACCTTTCTGTAACCATGAGACTTTGTATGACATCGGATGTACAATCATCTCTACCTCCAATTTCTCCAGCATCTATGTGTATACTAAGTTGTCAGTGCTCCCACTGTAAATTATTACCTTGCAAACTCTATCCTTATTCTTGCAAGTTGTCCTAAACAAAATTTTCCTCTGCACTGGATTTTCAATATCTAGCTCTTGCTTCAAAAGAACCTTCTTCATCATTAAGGACTTCCCATCCTTTTCACCTTTTGCCTCAACATATCGCTTCTACGCTTCTGAAATGTGTGCTTCGACTCCTTCTTTCTTCCTCTTGGGACAATCCCAAGACATGTGTCATGTTTTTCCACAGACAGAATATCTCACTTCTCCTCCTCTACCTCTTCCTCTTCCTCTGGGAAAAGAGTTTCTTCTACCACTCTGCCTTCCTCAGGAACTTCCTCCTCTCTCAGAGTGACTATGTTGTTTCTCCATCTCACCTTTGGGCTTCTGTGCCTTGTCCTAGGAAACTCCTTTGCCTCTGTTCAATATTCTACCTCTGTTTTGTTAACTCTACTTCCTGGCCAACTTCTCTTTGGCTTTCAGCGCAATCTGATATGCATCCTCTAATTTTCTAACTTTCACCATGATGATTTCATCCTAGATATCATATCTCAGGCCATTGATGTATCTGGAAAAATTTTCTTCAACTCTCTCTCTCTCTGTCTAACCCTAATGTTCAATCTGTAGAACTCCTATGTGTACTCCTTCATAGTCATTCACTTCTATCTTAGGTTCTGCATCCTCCTGAACAGTTTATCTGGTAATATTTGGGTATGAATTTCACCTTTAGCTTGGCTACCATTCTATCCTAGCTCTTAATCTTTTGTTTTCCCTTGCTTCTCCTGTCAGCCTCCAGTTCATCCCACCATAGTGATGCATGTCCTTTCAACCTAGTGACAACATTTCTCACCTTTTTTTCCTCTTCGATGTCTTCATAGTCAAAATACTTTTCCATTGCTCATATCCAATCAAGCAATTATTTTGTGTCTAAATTACCTTCATACATTGGAATGCCGATCTTTCCTCTGGATCCCAACTTGACAACCACTTTCAACAAGCGTTCTTTTGTAGCATCCTCGGCTAGAACTTCTTCAACTTATACTTCTTCATTCTCTGCATCACTGATGTCTCCAGCATCAGGTGCTCTCCTTTGTGTCATTTCCATGGCCTCTATCCTTTCACACAATTCTCTCATACCCCTTTCCATAGATCTGTTTTCTATGGGCAGCTCAACATGTCTTCTAGGAGGAATTGTACTGATGTATCTGACACCACTCGATGATATCAATCTGGTCCTATGTATCCCTTTTCTATAGAAGTCAATTCTGTAATCGGCTCTGATACCACTCCTAGCGCAAACCCCCTCCTCCCCTGAGGACTATTCAACCTCCTGGTCTTGGATCATTCAATAGGCTAAGTTAGATCGAATCTTTGTGTCATGTAGGTACCTAAAATCACTATACGCGGGTCCTCTTTCTCCCAATTGACCATGGGCCAACCCCTTCGCAACTTCGGGCTTTGGGGATATCCTGATATCCTACTCGGGTTCCTCCCGAAGCGTTCTCCTTATGAACTCTGAACCTCACGTCGTGTGTCTCCTTTAAATTTTGACAACCCGACAGCACTTTGGCTTTCATGACTTCAGAAACTCCCATTCACCTTGTGTACAAACCTACAGACTTTCAACTTTCGGACCTCCTAATCTACTTCCATGTGCCTTCTCCACCACCAACTGTGGAGATCTCTTCGTGACTTCATGAATTTGTAACTCCCCTTTTTAGATACCTTCGAACTTACGAACTATGAAGTATTGAAACACCTTATGGCTATCTCCGTATAGTTCTCCCATATTTGATGGTTTGGAATGATTCACCTCCCTTTGAAATGGATATCGTTCACATATTTTGGTGAAACCTCAAGAATTCCTCCCCTTCAAGAATTATGTCACTCTCCCTCCTGATCTTGGCTTCCTCAAATTCTTCGTCCCTCAGAACATATTTCTTCGACACTTAGTTGAAACCTCGACTTGTGCACGCCTTGAAACATATTCTCTTCCACACTCAACTCCTCTGTGGATGAGTTTTGCACACTTTGTGACTGTCCTCCAACCACTTCTCTGTGACTAAAGTCATGCTACTCTTCCTGAACCTGTGAGTTTGAGACTTTGTCATGCACTCCTTATGTACATAAAGTTCACACTACCTCTTTTGAGCTTTGAGTCGAGACATACCTGGTCACACACTCCTTGCGGACACTATGCACTCCTTTCACTCGCTCGTAGAAGAGAAACAATTGAAACTTATTTTAAAACATCACATAATCATACATCTAACCATGTAAATGCATGCATGGATATAAGAAAAGGAAATCATAGAGAATTGAAAATAAAATAGAATGTTTACCATTCACTCATTCAGATAGACACATCGCCACCACACTTTTGGAGAAATGATCCTCTGTTATATTCCATCAACTAAACATTACATACATTCATACACTTCTTCTTGGTAGTTCTCAATTCTTTGCTACAATGGTGATGGCTCTTGATAACTAGTTATGAATAAGTATGGTCCATCAATGGTATTATATCATTACACAATGATATTCCATATCACGGATATACATGGTATTCATAGTAGAAACCATAGACTAGTATAAGGTATGGAATTACTACTCGTCATTGATTCCACATAAGTATTACCATAACATGATTTCTCTTATGGAACTAATAACAATAAAGGTAAGTGATTCCAACTTGTTGCTTAGCTATGATCTTTACATAACTACTTACACATATTAAGCTCTCTGATCTCAACTTATACATAACCTTTCACTATCATTGAATCTAATTAGGCTAATAACGTAACTAGTAATGCGTGTTGTAAGATCATAACAAGGCTTATTACACTAATCATATTTAACAAGCTTATGTTAAGAACAAGTATCGTAATATCCATAATGTTAATGATGTAACATGTTCTAATCTAATTCCCTAATGAATTCAAGCTCTTAGTAATAAGAACAACAATGCAATAGTGCAAGCTCTGTACAGATTAGTGATATGTTATGTACAGTAATGTATCATGTATTCATCATCAATATTCATATCACACTTTATGGAAATACAATAATCTAAATTGATGTGTTCTATTACATGACTATCATTACCTATGTTAACATGCAAAAACACAAGATATGTAAGCTAATATGATTGGTTTTCTTGTATTGAATGAAACCAGTAGCAAGAGGTAATGAGCAAAAACATAAGCTCGTACTCTATACTAATGAAATATGCTATGTTATGGATAGTTCCTTATATCGAACCTGTACTATGCTTTAATGACGAGTACTATTACCATAACTATGATGGTTAAGGTTAGTAAGCTTATCTTTGAATGGATAACTTAATCTAAAGAAACGTACTCATAATGCGTACCATAGATGTTCAAATCATCTTTCAGCTTATATGTATATAATAGACTCTAACTATTACCTGTGCTTTATGAGCCCACTGTGCATCTTACACTTATATATTAGGGAAATACCATGTACTAGATTCAAAATAGTATATCACTATTACAAATAGAGGGCTTTTATTAACCTTAACACTGGTCGTAATTAGGCTTTAATGCTTATAGTAACTGCATAAGATATGAACATGAGTAAGCTTTACCTGGATATGGCATACTTATAGTACTCATATTTACTAACCTGTGTTAAACAACACTGAATTTTTTAACCTATGGGATACATAACACATCACCTATTAACAAGTTGTAGTAAGCTCATTCTACATGTAACTATAAGGAATAACATAATCAATCACATACAAACAAATGTATGTCATAAACAATACTAGTACTGATTACTATGATCCTTATATGGAGTCTATGGTTTTCACAGCTTATACTGATAGTGTTCATTATTGGTCTTTGATTACCATAGCAATGATTAAGTAGGTGGTTCAATATGGGTAATGCTTATCATTGGTTTGATTACATAGGTATCATATCACTATTCACATATGGTGGCTTTGATTCCATTGAAGTAGATGAAGTACAATGTGTCAATTAGTAAAAATAGCTTATGAACACTTATATCAAGCTTACTAGTCTATAGGGCAACTGAGTTCTCCATGGTTACTCATTATCCTGAAGATAGCCTAATCTAGTTAAGCATGATTCCCATTAGTCTTACTTGTTACTAGCTAATAACCAATCCCTATAGCACTATACTTACACTATCTTAGCTATGTGATATCCCATCTTAATCACAGATAGGAATACATAAATCTTGATTAGGGAATATACGTAATATCCTAATTAGTAACACTACTAGTTTCTCTGAGCTTGTTGTATTAGTTGTTTTCCCATTAATTGATAGTTGGTTATGTATTTACCTTTCTCCTTGTAATAATTACACATAGAAGCATAACTTGAACAATATAGATATAAGTTACATGTATAAGATATAGAGTTTGAACACCCTTGTTATGAGCAAATCCAAGTATAAGCTGTAATCAATACGGGCAATGATAGTAAGGCTTATATGTTAAGAAATAAGACTGATCTAATACTATATCTAATATGGTTCATTACTGCTATGTTAGTAATAGAGAAGCTTAGTATGTTCATAGGTGCATGTTATCCTAGGAATCAATGGTAATACAAGATCCTATCTATAGATATTCGGTAATCATTAAATAAGTAGTAGTAACCCCATTAATATAGTGATATCCTTCTAGTGTAGAGTGATATCCAAATGGAAGAGTATTGAACACCTTTCACTGTTATCACGCTTGAAACTCTTAACCTTATTAGATTAGGTATATTATTGAAACACTTCACCCTATGAGATAAGGTAATATGAATGAAACATATGGGAATAGTATGAGTCATAGGTAAAGGATAAGCATATTGTGTTATCATAATTAAGATGAATGTAAACTGCTTGGAACTAATAGCATGTATTACTAATAGTTAATGTCTGTAATATATGTAATGAACACTATTACATTATGTGGATAACGTGCCATAACCTGGTATGATATGGATTTCATGATAGCAGCAACCATTGTTTAAGTATGATTGGTGTTGTATACTCTTTACCTTGTAGTTATTCTGCTATTACCTATATTGAGCTTTATGAGATAGAACACTCTAAGCTGGATATGAG
This sequence comes from Picea engelmannii, assembly GCA_009831015.1. NCBI lineage: Eukaryota > Viridiplantae > Streptophyta > Pinopsida > Pinales > Pinaceae > Picea > Picea engelmannii. The sequence continues at coordinate 45,348 of ML782025.1, forward strand.
CTTTAATGGTAACAATTGACTATATTACTTCACCATTACTCTTAATTATATATATAACCAGTATCTGATCTGAGTGTGATAGGAGACCATACAATATTGAACCACATTCCACAGCGTGTTAAGCCTCCATATCAATGGAAACAGTACACTCTATTACAACTAAGCTCTAAGATTCCATATGTAAGTGATATGGATTACTATGGATATGTTCTCCCTTATTTACATAATAGAACAACCATTACTTACTTGAATAGTACTTATCCCATTTCTAAGTATCTACCTAATTAAAGCTGATCATTATAATAGGCCCTTTGAAGTATTAGTACTGTGAATCTCCCTCCCCATGGTCACCAATGAAATACAGATACTGAACTGGTCAAATTGGGCCATATGGGTAAAGTATCACATAATTCCCATAATATATGGATATGTTTATACCTTTTCATAGCCCCATTTCTAGTACCAATATTAGATATACAAGTGAACCTATGGTGATCCAAGGATATCGTATATGTTGGAGACTATACAATGGTGGTTAGATTAGGGAAAAGAGAAGTCGTATTACATAATGATATGAATAATAGAGTATCAGTAATTATAGAATATACGCATATTAGATAGAGTACTTATTCTATCAAGATCATCTTAAGCTAACACAGGCTCTTGTAATGAGATTAGGTTAGAATAGTGAGATGTAATCCACGATGTTTCCATAACATATGAAGCTATGATGTTATAGTAATACATCAATGTACTTGTCTAAATATCATAGATCTATTCCAGTCATTGTGTAGAACATTTACCTTATCACATAGCTCTTTCTCCTTGTTATTCACATCTATATTAGGGATATACACTAGTTACATTACTCTTCATCTTATCATGTTTATTCAAGTTGATTACTTAGGTAAGATACATATTCAACTAGTATTAGTAATATAGAAGATTATATACCCTTATTATTTATAAGCACCTGTATTCATTATACAATATATGTGAAAGAGCTTCTACTGCTGATTTCACCATGAGGTTGCTCGTACTAGTAACAAGAGTGTAATAGTCCTAATTAGGGAAACAACATAGGTTCAAGGCACTTAATACTAGTATCAATTTGAGCTTAGTCATTAGCTGGAGTTCAACCATTCTCTTAATTAGGTATATGTTGGGAGGTAGAACACATGTATTACTCCTACTTATTGCACTAATACATGTTCACATATTATGGAAACATAGTAGCTAGAATATTATCTTATATAATTGTATAGAGAAAGTAGTAAAGATTAATATATAGGCAATTAAAATAATAGTAACACTAGCGGTAAGCTCAACATGCAGGTAAGATCAACTTATATCATACTTATGTATCCAGTGAATCCAATCTCTGTAATATGTTATGTGATTCCTTATGTGTAAGCTTAGAGCATACTAGATTTGAATCCATTACTTGTGATATACTATCTCAATAGGGTTACTATGTCATTACTTAACTTATGGTGGTATGAGATATTTCGTTCTATGATATCACTTACAATGAAACTAACACTAATTACATCACTTATTATGGATAATAAGTACATCATTAACTATACCTTAATATGTAAATCTAATGCGAATCATAGACTCTATCTAAGAGCTTAGCCTCTGATAGGTATAAGTAAGTTGTGTTGTAAGCTATTACATACCAGTAATGAATCTTTACACATATTTTATAGGCTAACTACTTTTGAATAAGTATGGTCCATCAATGGTATTAGATCATTACACAATTCTATGAATCCAACAACTGCAAAATGGAAATCTACACAATAGATTCAACAGCCTCTTCTCAGCAACATTACAAAGATTTACACAAGAGGTGATGTTCGAGCCTTTCCCTCCAAATACTCTACAACTATCCTATTGAAATAAAAGATTTCAACTACCTAACATTTATTACAATAAATATTCGAGTCAGACAGATTAGAGCGAAAGCTCCAGATCTGTACTGCAATCCTTCACATTAAATCAAAATATATTCCCTCATCAGTCTTATGTTATGGCTCGGCATTCGATCATTAAATATGCTCATAAACCAAAATATTTTACAGAAGTTACATTAATATGCCAACTTTGGAATTCAAAATATTTCAAAATAAGAGCTAGTGCGCCCAACTGTCTTGTGCTTGTGTTTTGTTGGTGATGCTCCTGCATTATGATTCCATCCCATCAAGGTGCCATAATGACTAAACCTACTCAAACCAAGGCCCATATGTCCATCATCCAAGGTTATGAGGATGCGACAACCAATATCTAAGGGTGGTGAGCCACTGGGTGACCCACTACTTTCCATCACATGCTCCCAAGTCTTGCAATAAAGGCACAACATCCTAGGTACAATCCTAGGATGTCCCTAAAAGAACCATGTTAGAGCCATACATAATAAATAAAAGTATAAAACATGGTTAGCCAAAGTTCATAAGAAACATTAGTCCTTAAAACATGCAAAGTAAGATACAAATTAAGATATAGGCCATGTAAGATAATTCACCTCGGTATCCCCTTCAAGCATCACACCATCCCATGACCCCATGAGAGTTACCAAGTTTAAGTATGGGAGGGCCTTCATCCAATCCTAATAGGTGCACCACCTAGATAGGAAATCAAATAACCCAGGTAGAGGGATAGGTCACAAGATTAACAAGGGAAAGTAAAAAAACTTAAAGAGTTAGTATGAAAGTGACATGGTTTTAGGGATTACTTCATGGATAATTATGTCATTGAATCCATTTCTATGAGCACCTTTATGGAGGGTGCCCTTTCTCTTGAGTTACCCCATATTTACATGATATTTTTTCCAGTCCCCCTTATTTTCCTTTTTTTTAAGTCATGCTTTATTATATATTTGCAAGTCCCCTTTGTAAGGTTTCAAGTCGATAACATTGCATTTTTGGACCAGCGTGAGCACTGAAAGATTAGAGCTCAAGTTTCGACTGGATTTTGTTGGTCCTGTTTGTTATAATTCCTTTCTTTGTTTAGTATTGTTTTCTTATTTTTTCATAGCAGCTGTGAAACAACCTCTGGGCCTTCAACCCCTCTTCTCATGAGAGAATGGGACATGACCCATTTCCTAAGTTTAGTACACAATGAGAGGATCTAGGATGAAAATTTTTAAGTATTGAGGGGAACAAATTTTTACCCTTGAAAGGGCCCCCTAGTAGTACCATTTTTTATTGGGCGGTGACAACACGGGACTAGAGCATAGAAGTTGGCCACCAAGGTGAAACAAGTAAAATGACACAATTTCCCAAACTAGTGATCCATTATCCAACTTCAACCAAAGATCCTCATCCACATTCTTAACAAATTAAGAAAAACACTTTGCATGAAATAAGGAATAACATACCTCATGGTGACAATGTCTTACCATTTCCCATACTCTAGGTTTCTTGAATGTGATGAGCCTTGGTTGAACTGTAGCTATAAAGGTGAATGAGGGGGGATGTTGGGATACCGTATGTGGGAATTATTTTTATCACCACAAAATGGATCACTACAAATATAGATAATGGATGAAGAAAAAATTGACACAAACACAACATACTACCAATATTCATGCAAGGATTACACTCAATTTGGAAAGACAATCATAAAACTATGTAAAAGTGGTTATGGAAATCTGTGCACATTCATCCAAATCAGTGTGTGCACATCCATGTGGGATAAGACGGTGTACGATGTGCACAATGCGAGGAGTGCATGACTAATAGTCGAAAGACTCATGCTCACATAGAAATAATGCATTGATGAGTTTGGTCAAGCATCAACCACTTTTTGGATGAATGGGATCTCCCCCATACCCAAAACCATCCCCAAATTTTTATTTGGGATCACTAAAAAGGATGGGAGGTACCTCCAAGGGCCTCATGTTCACATTTGGAACCAGTTAAGAAATATATTTCCAACCTCCTATAAATAAAGGGCCATTGTATGCAAAAAATAAGAATCATTTGAGTATTGTTATGCTGCTCATTTTTAGCTTTGGGAAGCCATATTCCTCTTTGAAAGCTTTGGGCATCCATAGCAAGTGTTAGGAATCTCTCCTCTTGAGTATTCCATCACTCTTTTCTTCACCATTTTCCTTTGTTATCCATTGATACTAGAAATAAGACTTTGTACTTGAGTACTCAAGATCATTCCCAAAGAGGAAGAGGGGACTCATAAGTTCCCATATTTCTCCAAGGAGTATCAATTCAAAGATCAATTTACTTGGTATATCTTGATTTTGTTTTCTTTGTGCATTCAATTCAAGTTATTGTTTGTTGAGTTTATATTTATTTCATTTTTGTTTATTTCTTGTCTCTTTATGTTGGTTGAGAAACTAACCAACTAACTCTTTGTTGTGCTTTCTAGATATCCTAAATAGATATTTAAAGGACCTTGTTTTTCTCACCCTTGTGCCTAAAGGAACACAACAATTTGATGAACATATTGGGGACTTGAATCAAAATTCTCCCCAATTAGTCTATCAGAGTTTTCTTTTTTACTTGTTTGCATGTGAAAGGGTCAAAATTGACCTAAACTCACCACTTGAGAGTAGGATTTCAACCCACAATAAGAGAATGTTTTCAAAAAAAAAATCCCGCCAACTTTCCTGAGTGTGTGCGGGTTCGAGATGAACAAACACAAATTATGCGCACATGTGCACTCTTTCATAACTCTCCAAATGCACAGTCTACACTCTGTGCACAATTGTCTTTGATTTTTCCATGCACCTATCTTATTTTTTCAAAATTGTAAGGCTTGAGTTGCCCACTTCCACTCACTAGTTTAGATTTGATTTTAGCACTTTGTAAAATCTAGTACAAGCATGTTGATATATCATTCTTGCATCTATAAACCCCACATCACACATAAATAATTAGAGAGATTACAAGGAACCACTATATCCTTGATGTCCTTGATTTCCAAGTGGATGGATTAAAAGGTTTTGCATTTGAATTTCAGAACAAATCTTTCACTTTACAAAATGCATCACATTAAACCAGGACTAGAAGAACATCTAAACCAAACTTGGATTATTATCTTTCCTTGCATCTTAGTGTGATATTAGAAATAAGAAAAAGAGGTTTCTTAGATAAGTCTCCATCTCCCTTAGTAAAACAAATCACTTTCAAAAATATGCCAATCCTCTCAACTTACTTGTTGAAAATTAAATCTTAAAAGAGTTGTGAGGGCCCATATGTCCACATGCATGCAATTCTAGGATAGTTTTAAACTTTTTTTAGAGCAAGTCACCTAAGGAGTTTAAAGAAGTTGTAAGGTCCCACACATGCCCACATGCTCACAATATAGGACTAGTTTCAAATTTTCTATATTACAAAACACCTTAGGAAGATAAAGGGTCCAAGTAAGGATTATCACATCCACCATGATAGCTTAGGATTTACTTTAGTTTGCAAGGGTCATTTTAAAAAACAATTAGTAAGTTATCTAAACAATATAAGTAAAGGACCAAAAGATGTCCACCATGCTAAAATAATGAATTTAATTTATTAAAAACTTGTTAAGCCCTAATATTGGCTCATTACCCCTTAATTGGGGCATATTAGATTAGTAATGCTATTTTATTTATGTCGGCTTTAGGCCATTAGTTGTAATTATACCTCCTAGTCTCCTATATATACCAAAGAGACATTTTCATTTT
>ML782025.1:61457-87241 GCA_009831015.1 Picea engelmannii
CCCCCCCCTCTCGTTAAAGTCCGGATGGTGAGGGGGGGTCTGGAATTTTTGTCGTTCGATGATTTAAATGTATGGGATATGATGGGGGGAGTGAGGTATAAAATGTGAGCGGGAGTTGGGTGGGGTAGAACTTAGGATATGTTATTTTTTAAGTTTTGTTTTTAGTTTTAATATTATTTATTACATGTTTTGTTTTTTAAATATTTTATGTTTTTGTTTATGTTTTGTTTACGTTTGTTTTATATTATGTTATTTGTTTGTTATATAATTTGTTTTATTACTTTTTGTTTATTTTATTTAATTTGTTTTTTATGTTTGTTTTATATATTATATGTTTTATTTATATATTTTAATTAATTAAATTCTAACCTAACTACTAACTTAGATTTTTTAACTTAATTAATAAATAATTAATTAATAATTAATTATTTATTAACTAGTTATTTATTAATTAATTTAACCTATCTTCACTATACTAACCTTACTTATTTAATCTAATTAACTTTATTATTATTTTGTTCATCCTAAGTCTGATTATTCATGGATGGGTGACAGGCGAGAGGTAGTCAATGGGGCAACATGACAAGGCAGTGAGGGCGCAGCATGGATGAAGGGTGCAGTAGGGTGATGGGGGATCAAGCGAAAAGAATGGAGGGAAGAAAATAGGATCAACTGAGCCATACTTCATCATCACAAGAGAAATGCCAAATCAACAGTCGAAGAATAGAGTTGCCTATAATTATAGGACCCCAACACACTAGACCGCATTATCCAAGTCATCCCAATCCATATCCTTGGTACAACTAGTTACTGACATTATCTATGTCTCTATGTTAGTAAACAAGAGCATGTGATTCCCTTGCGCACTATGTTATCAGATGGACGATTACACATGCCATTTTCCACTCATCATTTAGGGACACACATGCTAGAGAGCCTCCATTCCACCCATTCTACCAAGGATACCATCCCCGATGATCCAGGAAATAAACGACCACCATACAAGCAGTCAGGACAGGACCACCTCCTATCCATTGACCACTTTGTCCATTCCACCATGATCTGAGGACTTCCTCCCAAACCCCTCCAACTCCCTTGTAATACTGATTTATGAGATTCCCCCTCCTCCATACCACAATGCATTTAGTTCATATATAGATATTTGGTTCATGATGTCTATTGAAAAATCCTCTTCATATCCCATAGGTCAATCTACCTTAGGAACGAATGACGATATCCAACATTCACCAACTATACCCACAAATCTCAACACTCCACTCCCAATAGTTACATACTACTTGTACTCCATCACCTTTCAGTCTAATGAAGAAATTTTAGAATTCCTATGTGCACCCGACGACCCCTGGTATGATTTTCATCATCGATCCTTTTTCTTGCACACAATGCCTTTCATCCACCAAGAGACACCCCTTTGTATTCCATCGAAGTGAAATATTTCATCCCTTCAAGCTACGTCGACTGGTTCAAGAATCTAATACATGTGCCCGACGCATTTGAAGAAGGTAACATGGCCAATATCTCACCTACCATCAAAATCCACATTTCGGTCAATCCCAATGTCATGGAAGAAATAACCCTGGGGGTAGCATGCTCCCCAAAGGAAATCCTAGCATACAAATCCTTATTCCAATAATATCGAGATGTGTTTTCCTGATCATACACTGAAATGTCAGGATTAGACCCAACCATTTTTTAACATCGCATTGACACTTGGATTGATGTTTCCCCTATTTTCCAAAAGGAACGCCCCCTTCACCCTTCCAAAGTCATGGAGTTCAAAGTTGATATCGACAAACTCTGCATTGTTGGCTTCATATACCCCATTGCATACACATCTTGGGTTTCCAACCCTATCCCCGTCAATAAAAAACATGGAACCATTCAAGTTTGCACAGACTTCCATGACCTCAACCAAGCCTGTCCCAAAGAAAACTTCCTTATTCCCTTCATAGATCAAGTCATCAATGTTTGTGTCAGTCATGAAGTCCTCTCCCTCATGGATGGGTTTTCCAACTATAACCAAATCCAAATTCATCAGGCAAACCAATACAAAACCACATTCACAACCCTGTGGGGAACCTTCACCTATCGAGTTATGCCCTTCAAATTTAAAAACTTCAGGGCCACTTTCCAATGCGCAATGACATACGCCTTCCAAAATATCTCTCACATCATTCTTTCCTACTTGTATGACCTCACCGCTCGATCCAAGAAATGTTCCCAACACATAGAGAATCTATGGATAATCTTCGAACGTTGTAGAAGGTACAACATATGGCTCAACTCACTAAAATGTGTCTTTTGCATCACTGTAGGCCACCTGTTGGGATTCATAGTATCCCAATAGGGAATCACCATAGACCCCCTTAAAGTTCAGGCCAACAATGGGGTCCCCCCTCCTAGGAACTTATTGCATTTTCAAATCCTTCAAGGAAAATCAAACTTCTTATGAAATTTTGTTCCTGACTATGCCATCTGTGCCCACACTTTCCTATGATTATCCATTGTGACATATCATTTCATTGGGACCACCATGCCCAGGATGCCTTCGATTCACTCAAGGAAGAACTCAATAAATCCCCCTTAATAAATCCCTCAAACTATGATAGGGATTACATAATCTCCCGTTCAACCTCAAACCTTTTGGTTGTTGTAGTACTCATTCAGGTAGGTGACAACGAATGCGAACATGTCATATACTACATTAGTAAGAACCTCTCTTGACCACCTCTCAAATACAATCATGAAGAGAAGCTATCCCTCACAATCGTTTTCAAATTTCAAAATTTTTGCGATTATATCTTGCTTCGTACCACCAAAGTAATCACTACTTCCAACCCCATGCATTACCTCTTGAGTCATTTCCAAATCAATGGAAACTTTTCTCGCTGGATCGTCACTCTCCAAGAATACGATCTAGATTTTACCACCCCAAAGAGAAATAAATCCCTCGTTCTCGTCGAACTCCTTGTAGACTTTCCATATAACTCTACAAACCCCCAAGTCAATGAGAATTTCCCTCATGAGAATTTATTTTTCATATCATCCATAGACCCATGGTACAAAGATATTTTGTTCTACCTCCAGACTCAAAAGTTTGGTCCACACTTATCTTGGGATGATTGTCATCATATTCGACACCAATCCTTATGATACCTCCTCATAGGATACATTCTCTATTGTAGAGGCATCGACACACTTCTTCGATGTTGGCTCACCCTAGAAGAGGTCGAGACAGTTTTGAATGACTGCCATAGTGGGGCATGCAGTGGTCACTTATCTAGCATGTCCACTTCCCAAAAGATCATTCGGGCAGGTTAATTTTGGCCCACACTTTTTCATGACTGCATCCATGTAGTTAAGTGGTGTGAAAAATGTTAGCTATATGCACAGAAGGCTTGGGCACCACCTTCCCTATTGCACCTCATAATCACGGTTGGCCCCTTTTGTAAATGGGGCATTGATTTCATGACCTACAACCCTCCATCAAGTAATGGACATAAGTACATCATAGTCGCCATTGACTACTTCACAAATTGGGTTGAAGAAATGCCCACATTCAACAATACATCTGACACAATGACACGTTGTTTCTTCAACCAAGTGATCTGTCACTTCGGGGTCCTCCTACAACTAGTTTCCGACCACAAAAAACACTTCGAAAACAAAATCTTCGTAGAACTATTGGCCAAATTAGGATTCACCCATGAGTTTGCCTCACCCTATTATCCACAATCCAATGGGCAAGTCAAGGCCGTCAACAATGTGCTCAAAACTATGCTCCAATGCACAATTTACAAACATAAGACCAATTGGCACCATATGTTTTTTCCATATTTATGGGTATATCAAACAATTATCAAAACAATCATTGGTTTCACACCCTTCCAATTAGTCCACGACATTGAATCTATCCTCCCCATGGAATGCAGAATCCCAATGTTGCACACAACAATCGAGCTATTTCCCAATACACCGCCCTAGAGAAACGATTGTTAGCCTTCTAAACTCTCGACAAAGATCGAAGGGCATCCTTACAGAACAATGAAGCAGCCAAAAAATGGACCAAATCCACCTTTGACCACCACGTTGACCTTAGGTGACCTTGTTTTGGCCTATGATATCACCCATGATACTCTCGACCATGAAAAATTTGAATCCATATGGCGAGGACCCTATGTCATCCATCATTTCCTTACTAAGGGCATCTACATCTTAGGCCACCTCAGAGGTGCTACCCTCAAGGACCCGTTCAACAGGTTATACTTGAACAAATTATACCCCTGAGTGTAACCATTTTACCTTAGGCTTCCCTATCTTTCTAACTTGTTTTTAATATTTTTTATAGCTCTCTCATTATGTGAGCCTAATCCAGTGTCCTTATGTCAAAAAATGAATTCTTCGTTCATTTATCACATCAGGTATGTAGACCGGACTAGTAGATGGACCTAGAATCTCTCTTTGGAAACTTGGGCTATTTACACCCCAAACCATGTGTTGTTCCACTCTAACATCATATGCCTCAACCCCACTACCAATAGCCAAGTTGAATACGCTATTGTCATTGGTCTCCTCTCCTCGGCTAGTCACCTTCATATTCATCACCTTAACATTCTATTAGATTCTCAGCTCATCATCCATCAACTCAACAACATGTTTCGTGTCTATGATCCATGCCTATATCTCAAGTAACTGCAAGTCAAACTTATGATACAAAATTTTGAGTCCATCACATTTGCTCATATTTCTAGAAACCACAACCAGATGGAAGATAACATAGCTAATCAAGTACTAGATTATAATTTGTCACATTAACATACATATTGCATTCATTCATCAAAGAAAAAACATATATCAAATACAAACACACATGTCTCAAATGGTCTACTCATATATATATAGCTATGGTATTTGATACAAAAAATAGTACATACATGCCTTAGCTCCATGGCTAGGCCATCTCATCAGGTCTATACAAAATACGGGAGTTCTAATGACTCCTACATAATACAAAAAAAATCCCAACCTATCTATGGTCCCCCTATCACCTAGGGTATCCATTTTTGAGGTACATCATCATAGGATGGTGGAGCTCCCCCTAGCAGAAGTTCCACAACAGGAATTTTCCCCATCATAGTCATGCTCCCCACCACTTCCCATTGAATCACTGAACACCAACAAATATCCCCACCAATGCATAACTCCAAGATACCCTCATCCTGGATTCGAAGCCACAACTCCTTGGGAACTCCATCCAAGACACCCTCAAGGTGTCTCCTTGTCTCCTACATTTCCTGGTACCATGCCCCCGACTCAGCTCTACCCTAGCCCCATGTTGGTCCTGCTCCCTCTGCATGTGTCAATACTATCCCCACTACATGTGTCAGGCCTGCTCCTAAGTCATCAAACCGATGACACCTTCTGGGCCTCCCCTCCTCTACCTACTCATCATCCACCCCACAAGTAACATCGACCTCATGACCACTAGGTCCCACATATGCATGCCCAAAACAAACAAAGGTGCATTAGTACCAACAATATACCCACATATAAAATCATGCTTGGATGGCATTGGAAGTTCATCCCGTGATACGAGAAGGTATAGAACACTTGAGGGGTTTGTCACCAGACCCTCTCAAATGTAGGGGTAAAATAATGACTTGTGCCCCCTCCCTCCTATCGAGGAAGAAACTCTTCCCAGCTCATCAGTCATGGATCTTGCATTAGCACTGACTACAAAATAGGTCAAGGGAGTAATTAAACCACCCTCTCAAACATAAAGGCACAAAAACCAGAGCTAAAGGATAACTCTCCACCTCTATCCACCACACACTACTGTAGTTTTTCCACGATACAGGCACGCATCAAGTGGGCCCACACAAACATTCGAACATTCATGGCCTACTCTGCAATCACCATATGTGTGCCTGAAATGCGTTACTTCCCTAGTGACCCGTAGATATAGACCACCATCATGCAAAAAACATGTACCTCAAGCGAGTCAATCGAGTTGATGCCGATCGAACCCCCACTCATAACTGTTCCCCCCAAGTAGTATCGTCTCACTAGTTACCCCACATTCACCCCAATCGATAGTCGCGGTTGCTCCACCAAAGATGCCCCTCAGAATGGGAGCCCGATAAAAAAATAAATGTCAATATATTTGGTAATCTATAGATCTCACCCACGTACCAAAAAACATTGTTGATTGGACTGCCACATCCATACTATGAAGTCTAAAAGTGTCTCCTAAGTATGGATCAATGCACAATAAAAAAATCACAGTAACCCAGCCCGAGATAAATGTCATCGAATATGTGCATCAATGCCCACCTCTCTCTTGAGAGACTCCCATTCTCTCTCTCTCCACTACATCGACATCCTCACTATCAGAATGGAAGCGTGCATCCACGAAAACATAAGCTATGCTAGCTCATCATCATGCCAAAACTCCCATCAAAGCCATATAAAAAAAAAAATTCCCCTGAGCGATTGTTCCCACAATAGTCATGCACTCCTATGTGATTGTTTTACATACAACTACACACTCCTGCACAACTATTCTACTAACATTCATGCACTCATGCACAATTGTTCACCAAATAGTCATGCAGTTCTTCCCTCACATTGGTTGTGACTGTCTTTCTGACATTTGCACATGTGTGCGGTTTTTATTCATACTGTTAGCACTGAGAATCACCCTCAGATTGCAAGAGGATAAGCCCAGTACCCATCAAGAGGTTTTTGAATGTAAATTAATGATTAAGGGTCAAATGGACAAAACTCAGCCTAAGAATGTTTTAACATAGAAATTTGGGCTAGCATGCATAAGAAAATGAGGTTTTGATTAACTCCAGTCAGTGGTTTAAGGATAAAGGTTAATAGAAGGAAGACTTAGTGAGGAAGGTGGATAGGCATGTTATAAGCATTAGTCCTTCAAGTAGTTAGGAGAAGAAAAACTCAGTCACAAGAAATTCTTGAACTTAAAGTTTAAAACACTGAAAAAACATCCGTAGCAACATTATAATCAAACCTCCATTATAACACAACCATAACATCTCATATGGATCATCCAATCATGAGCATTTCAGAATAAGAGGAAATAATATGATGAAAGGAAATTGACTTCTATTAATGAAAATGTCTCAAGTCTCATACATAACCAGAGAACAACTCTATTTAGTCAAAATATTACAAAAAGGGAGCTATGATCAACCATTCGACCCTCTCCTCTCATTCATATGATGTATTTATAACCTAAACAATAGACAACGACTAGGAGTGTGAGTTGGCATTCCTATCCTAGGATTCTCCAAAAAAATCTAAAAGTATAACAGATGTACCGACAGATCTAACAAAGTGCTAAAATCAAGGAGCCTATTGGCAACCATTCAAAAAAAAATGAATGACATGTATTATTGCTTGGGCACATATTCTCCAGTGTCGTGTGTCTTCTCTTTCATATCTTCGCGTGTACTCTTTTGTACATGCCTTTATCCCCTCCTGGAAGGTTCTCCACCTGTCTTGTTCCTTCTGTCAGAAGGAAACTCAGGTCAGTATCGACCTACAGAAAAATGACCCTCTATGGTACTGCGGGCTAACAATTTTTTGTCTCCTCGGTCAGATCCTCCATGCTTCCATTTAAGGGGGTAGTCAATTTTTCAACCACCAATCCTTCTTTCATTAACTAATTTCTCCTTGGGATTAGGATGAAGCTTATTATTTCAGGAAGGGGAGTTCTGGGTCATTTTGACATAAGGAACCCTCTCCACAACTTCCTCACTCTTTCCTCTAGTGATAGACTGGTCGTGATCTGCTAGTGTTCTACTCATCCTTGCAACTTTCCTAACTCCTAGCTTTTTTTCATGCATTTCTCTCAGATTGGACCTTATATAAGCACATTATTGTGGAAGTTTTCAAGGGTGGTTTGGATCCACACCACTCTGACTCCCACAATCCACCACCAACTTCCACACACCTCTCTAGCTATACCATGGTTTCGATTGCGAGACCTCTCTAGGATTTTAATGTTCACGCATGTTCCATCCCTGCAATGAAGTGTGGTTGTCAATCTTGTTGCGATCTATGATCTAGGTAACCTTGCTATTTTAGCGCCCCTGCAAATTTTAATCTGTCTACGATATTAGAATCCCCCTATCCATATTTAGTGATGGCGCAAATTTCTTAGAGCTCAAGATATTTTGAACACGGAGCATGAATACCTCTCGAAGCAACTTTCTCCTGGAGTGATGCGGCAGTCTCTCGTCACTTCAACACTTCATATTTTAGGATATTTTGAACACAAAGTGTATATAACTCCCAGAGTGTCGAACTCCCAAAGCAATTAGCATGTACTTATCACTAATTAAATCTGGATTAAGTTGTTTTTATCTAAATATTTTGGGACTTCAGGGCTCCAAGTTTCAGAGAATTGTGCTTTCTCTGAATGGAAAACTCTCAGAGTGAAAATATTGTGGAGTGACGTGGTGGCCTAAAATGAATTTCATGCATCCTTAGTGGATAAATTCCATGTTTTGAGTTGAAAAACATCCACAAATTGGAAGGGCCCAAAGCGACGGGGTAGCCTGACGTCACTTCGATACTTTGGGCTTCGGGACTTCGGGACTTCAGGCTGGTCGTTAATCCTTGTGTGACTTTGAAACTTTGAATGCATGAGAGCCGTTAATGTTAACTGTACATGGGATCTCCACAGCTGAAAATTGAACCCATCTATTTGATTGTATTTCAAGCCCAAAATGGACTACTCTGAATGTTGCATTTTGCTCATGGCTTTTTACCTATGCATACAACACACTTTAATGTCCCATTGTAAGCTCAATTAAAGGTAAAAAACATGACCAGTAATTCAAATTAAATCACAATATGTGTTTATCCTTCAAGAAAGAAAAAAAAACTTTGTGCAAAGAATCATTCAAACAAGACAATGAGGAAAAATAGGTCATTGAACAAAAGGGAAATCAACTTTATCATCTAGAAGAGGAAAAACTTATAGGAAGTTATGTGGAAAAGAGAGAGACAGGGAGTAGGTGTAGACATAGGTCTTAAGAACAACTACATATGACCCATGACAACTTCATGTGATAACATTGGCTCAACAGGGGATGGCATGCTCCCTATTAGCTGCCAAGAACAAGCAGCTCCAATGTCCTATCCCAAGGCTATGGGGTCACTTACTCAAAAAGAAATAAAAAGGAAAAGTGATATTCAAAATGAATGGACATTTGATCATGGATTAAGAAAAACATTTTTTCAGAAAATTCCCATTGACAGGGTCACCAAAAACTTTAGAATCCTCCAAGTTCTGCAATTTATAAGCATTATTTGAAAATACCTCAGAAATCTTGAAGGGACCAATCCACAAGGCTTCAAATTTACCATGTTTTACTTTGTCTTGATTGGGTGCATCCCACGTTTGTACTAGATCTGCCAGCTAGAAATCTTCATTGCTTACGTTTTTTTCAAATACTTGTTTGATATTATGTTGATGGTCATGTGCTTTGTCAAGTAGATTCTCCCTCGTCTGTTGTACTTATATCAGTTGTTGTATCCTCCTGACCATATCATCATGTTCTCCTTGGTAGTCCTGGAGGAATTTTTCCACAGGAAAGGAAAGTTGATTAGGAAAGATATCCTCAACCCCATATACAAACTGAAAAGGGGAAACACCAGGTGACCTCTTTGTTATAACTCTATCAACCCATAAGGAAAATTTTAGCTTTGAGTCCCATGCTTTCTTATTGTCGTCTAACAATTTCTTGATGAGCTTTATGAGGATATTGTTAGAGGAATCTTCCAAACCATTTCCTTGGGGGTAGTAAGGAGTAGAATGGACTAATGTAATACCATATTGTTCACATAACTTGATCAATGGTTTAGCTTTGAAGGAGGCAGTATTGCCAGTAACAATCCTTCTTGGAAAACCAAATCTTGACATGATATCCTCAAGAAAAATAATAATTATCTCGTGGGATGTATTCCTTGTAGGAATGGATTCTATACACTTGGTGAAGTAATCAGTGGAATTCAAAATCCACCTATGCTGACCACTTGAAGTTGGATGGATTTCCCCAATGAAGTCAATACCCTACTATTGAAAATGTCCAGAACCCACCATAGGCTTCAAAGGCAAATATTTGAGTTGTTTCTTTCCAACAAAATTTTGGCATTTGACACAAGCTCTAATATTTGCACAAACATTAGTAAAAAGGATAGGCCATAAATACCCAGCTCTGAGGATCTTATAGGTTGTGGTTCTCCAAAATTGATGGTCCCAACATAAGCTATCATGAAATTCAGCTATGGCCTTTTGGGCCTCCCGTGGATCTAAACATCTCAAAATATCTCCTAGAGGATCTTTCCAATATAAGACATGATCAATGAGACAATATTTGATTGCTTTAAGCTTCAAATCTCTCACCTTGTTCTTTTCCAAACCATCAGGAGGTTTCTACTTCTACAAAAAATATATGATGTCTTTATACCAAGTGCATTCTTTCAAACTTGGGCTGACATGAGAGATTTTATCAACAAACTCATCTTGTTGATTTTATAAGTTTATGTTCATGAAATTAACCCCTAAATCTTTGAAATTTGATTCAGCCAGCAACGTATCTAAACCTTGGCCTTTCACTAATTTAGTGGGCTTCATTTCAAGGTAAAATTCCAAACTTTTAGCAATCCATTTGCTCCTCTTCCCATCTATTTCAGGATGGATAAGTATCTCTTTCATTGAGGATGAAGGGACATATGCAACAATATTTGAATGAAGAATATATATTCTGAAATCCTTGAGGGATTTGACCAAATCAAAAGACTTATTTTCCATGATATCATACCTCATTTCTACATCCCTCAATGCTCTGCTAAAAAAGGAAATGGGATGCTCTAACCCCTATGTATTTTTCTGTAGCAAAACAACAACCAATGTGTCAAATGAGGGAAAGGAAAATATCATAAATTCCTTGGAATAGTCAGGGATGATGAGCATAGGTTCTTCATTCAAGGCCTTTTTTATCTCATCAAAATATTATTGTGCCTTAGTAGTCCATTTAACCTAATTTCCTTTCCTAAGAATGGTTGTAATATACTTCACTAATTCAGCAAAGTTAGAGATGAACCTTCTTAGAAAATTGATTTTAACCAAGAAAGACTGAACTTCTTTCTTGGATCTAAGAAAAGATAAGGTCTGGATAGCCTCTAATCTACTTGGATCAACTCTTACCCCCTTTGTTGATGCAATGTGACTCAATAACTTAGGTCCTTCCTTCATAGCAAACAAAGACTTCTTAGGATTGAGAGAGAGATCAAACTTTCTGCACTTCAGGAAAACCTTTTTCAAATGATGATAATTCTCTTTATGAGATTTTAAGAACATTGTAATGCCATCTATATAGATGAATACAAATTTATCCTTCTCCCCAATAAAGGAAATGTCCATGGATCGTTGAAAGGTTTCTCCTGCATTCATCAATCCAAAGGGAATTTTAGCATACATGAATGTTCCCCAAGGAGTAGTGAAGGTTGTGTTCTCTCTATCTTCAGGAAAGACAGAGATCAGATTGTAGCCAGAGAATCCATCAATCATAGACATCCTAGATGAACCAGACACTCTCTGCAAAATGTGCTCCATCTTTGGCAAGGGGTAATTATCTTTCTTGGAGATTCTATTTAAATTCCTAAAATCAACACCTAATCTAATTTCCCCAATTTTCTTCCTCAGAGGAACCAAGTTAGTCACCCATTCTGAGTACCTCAAAGGAATGATGATCCTGGAATCCAACAACTTATTTACTTCTTTTTCCATAATAGGTAGTAGCATGGGATTTATCTGTCTCAGTTTCTTACTAAAAGGCTTGGTCTCCTCTTTCAAAGGGATCTTATGTTCAATGATGTTTGTGTCATATGTTCTTAAATATTCATATTTCCAGAAAAACACATCGGTAAAATCCTTTAAAAGCTTAACATACTCAACCCTTTGTTCCTTTGACAAGATGCTAGACAACTTAACATACTTCAGATCCTCCTCTGTACCTAAATTGCATTAAGTCACCTCAGTGTTTTCAGTGTAACCTTTCACCTTTACAACAACATCATTTCTATCAAACAATATCTATCTCCAAGGGGACTAGTCCTTTTGGAATATGGTTACTGGGCAACTAAACAATATGATGGTCAACAATTTTGTTCAAAACAATATCAGCATGAGGGATTTTTTCAATATCATGATCTTGATCAATATGTAAGGAAAAAAACTCATCCACTGTCTCAAGAAATATTTTTATCTCAAGATCATCCTCAAAAACCTTCCAATGTTTGACATTGTCAGGTATAGAGGGTCTATACTTGACTTCCACATCATATTTGAGTTTAGGGGGAAAAGGAACTATGAAATTAATTTCTGAAACATCCAAGGAATCTTCCATAGTGTTCTCATCTCTTGGAACAAATGAGATATTGAAAGCTAAGAAGAAACTATCAACAAGATCCCAAACTTCATTTCTGTAAGTCCTTAACCTGGGTTGTTTAGCTTGATACATATTTTTAGCTTGATGAAAAATTAATTCAAAATCTCCAAACATCGCTATCTCTTCAATCATCATGTCTTTAGTAGCCCTCAAACCCAAAACAAGAGCCTCATATTCTACCATGTTGTTTGTAGTTTCAAATTCAAGCTTGTAAGACAAGTATATGGTCTCTTGGGTAGGGGAAATAAGACTACCCTAGCACCAACACCCTCCCTAGAAGAGGCTCCATCAAAAAACATCTTCCAAATAAAGCTATTAGGAGGAGGATCTTCACAAGAGGTAATAGGTTGCATTCTGATTTCAATAGGTGGTTGAGGAGCATCTGTGAGCTGCAATATTTTGGATCTTAAATCAATATCAACTCCAAAAATAGGGTGGTTGGTAGGATTTTCTTCATCACTGATGAGGTAAGATAGTTGTGCCTCCCTATAAATCCTTCTATGTTCTCCCCCAAACAAAGGAATAGTGGCATATGAAAGGTCCATCTACAAAGCTCCCACTAGTCTTTTGATCCAAGATCTTGAAAGGAACATCCCAAACTTAGGGGGGACAACAACCACCACACTATCCATGACCACACTTTTCATTGGAAATTGGAACAGAGTAACAAAGAGGTATTTAATAACCCCAAGACACTTCACCTTCTTGGAATCAAATGAATATAGGTCATGGTAGTTTTTTTTAATTTTCAACCCAAGCTCATCCATGAAACTTTTAGGCATGAGGTTATGATATTCCCCTAAGTCCATCAAGAAGTTGTGAAACACTTTATCATGAATGTTTAATGATGTGTAGAAAGGAGGGGAAGAGTCATCCCTATCTTCTACCAAAGGTCCCAGGATAACTATTGGTTTTTCATCTTGAAGGTTGACTGAATCTGTAGAATTAGATGAAGCTTCAGGCTGCAACATTTTGGAAAGGTATCTTTTGAATTCCTCATTCTTAATTAGATCCAAAAAAGGTACATGGATTTTAATTTTTTGAATCTCATTCTCAAAACTAAAGGATGATGGAGATTTCAAAATCTCTGTAACTTCTAGGGTAGGGATATTAGCCAATACCTGGGGGTTTTGT
This sequence comes from Picea engelmannii, assembly GCA_009831015.1. Taxonomy (NCBI): domain Eukaryota; kingdom Viridiplantae; phylum Streptophyta; class Pinopsida; order Pinales; family Pinaceae; genus Picea; species Picea engelmannii. The sequence goes on from ML782025.1 coordinate 75,098, forward strand.
GCATCTTTTTCTTTGTTGCTAGCTGCCACAACCTTAGAAAATTTTTATGTTTTATTGGGCTGATCAGAAGTATCCGTGTTCCCCTATTTACTTTTTTATCTTAGATTGTATTTACTTGGATTGTCATTGGTTTTATCCCCTTTACTCAATTCATTTAGTTGGTTGTCCATGAGAGAATATTCATATGAATATTGGGTTAAATAAGGATATGAAGAGGTGTCACCAAGACAATGGATTTTAGGAGCAGATTCTTCATCCTCTCCTTCTTCATCAACAATAATGTTATTTTAGAGAGGGGCTTGGAATTTTTTATCATCCCTATCCCTATTCCTTTGATCTCTTTGGAGGACCCGAGGGGAATTATTTGGTCTTCTGAAATTACCTATATTATCAGCATTATGTGTGTTCCTATAGTTTTTTTTCCTTCAAGTTTCAACTTCTCCATTTCAGCAGAAAGTGATTTTACCAATTTTGTAAGTTCATCAACATGAGGGTGGAAAACAGATGATTTTGAGGTTGAAGCTTCAGCCCTACCTTTCCTTATGTCTCTATAATATATTCCCCTAAGTTTTTCAGCTGCCAATATGTTATATTATACTTCCAAGGTTGCATCTTGCATATGATCTAGAGAGGTAGATCTTCGTTCTCTCAACAAGAGGCAAAACTCAGGGTCAAAAGCAATAGCATAGGTAATCTTGGCAGAGGTTTTTCTAGGCTTTATTTCAGTGGGAATCTTGTTGTACATTGTTGCACCTCTTCCATCACCTTAGTGAGAAAAATAGAGGTGCTTGTAATCTCAGTTGGGTCTGCTGAGAGGACAGCTGCAAGGAAAAGAGTTAGGGAAAGAAATAAAAAACTACAATTAAGAATTAAACTAAGAAATGCAATAACAACTAAATTCATGAGCATAGGGACATAGAAACAAAAAGAACCATAAGACCCATGTCACCAATGTTGAGGCTTATCTATTAGTGAAACAATACACCAAGAAGAAAGGGGACTATGGGTCCCTTCTTCCTCCAAGGGAGGGCTCTTGGACCCCCACTAGATTGCTCTTCTTACAACAAAAAAAAATGGAAAATGATGAAAGAACTCTTTACAAATCCACTCAATGGGTGAGATGGATTGCCCAATGAAATGGTGCAAATATGCTCTTGACAAGGATGGAGTCCTCAAGAGAATAGAGGCAACATAACATTGCTTTGAATTCCTTGAAAAATGAGGTGCATCCATGGCCTTTTTATAGCATTCTTTTGAGCTATTGTTTAACTGATTTGTAGTGTGAAAAGAGGCTAATTAGGGCATTTCTAGGTCTTTGACCAGCCACCTAGTCGAATCCAGTCTAGATTTGAGGGTCAAATCAGCTTGGGAGCTGAACCATAAGTGGGTGGGAGGCCGACCACTCTCATAAATGCGTCGGTTAGCAGGTGCATGGATTTTTGCGATAACAGTCACGCATCATGCGCATGTGCGCGATTTCTGCGTTCCTGTTCCATGCATGTGCACGCGCGCCCAGTGTCTTCATAGCGCCCTTCAATTTTTCACTACTTTGTATAGTTTTTGACCCTTTTATGAATGATTTGGTGTTAATTCAGGTCCATGGATGACTTCATCACTGTTTGATGATGTTGAGTTCTTGTAACCATGTGTGGACGAAATTTCAGTGATAACAGATGCTCCCTGATGGATGAGATTAGGAGCATACGTATAGCTGAAATCCATCAATGTTTATTCTACTGAGAATGTTGTTGTAAGAGAGAGAAATAGTGAGATCGTCCAGAGTGATCCATTGAAGGGAAAAAGGAACCGGTAGGACTCGACCTTCCATGAGGTGTGTAAAATAGAAAACTGTGTACAAACAAGGCGGGCATGCCCCATGCTTGTGTCATGTAACTCCAAAAAAAACATGACTGAAGTGTTGGTGTAGACAACTACAACACCCTCAGGGGTGGTCGTGATAAAGGTAGAAGACAATTCTACAGATGAACATACTCTAAATAGTAGGTAGTGATCGCGGTAATAAGTATCATCGATTATGTGGGCATTGATAGCCCAACCAAGTTCAGAGGTCTTCGGCAAATGAAAGAACTAACTGCAATAGTCGCAAAGTAAGACCCACCGTAACATGAGAAAGTGTTGGCATCGAATGTTATGGGGGTCAACGACAGTAGGGAGCAATGGTGTTTCACCCTGTGCCGTCCGAGATCTCTCATTGAGTGGATAATGAGAATCAAGATATTGTCGCCCTTCTGGAAAACTGTGCTGATGTCGACAAAAAAGGGGGGATGTGACTCCCAGAAGCAAAGGGCTTCGTGAAATCTACTAGGTGAGGTGAGGAAGTGGAGGAGGTACATGGATGAAGTCAAGATGTGTGAAGACTCAAGACTGCCCTTGGTTGGAGTATTTGTGAGATAAAAAGTGGCCGCAACCATTCAACAAGGTCGAGTGTCAGGGGGATGACAAGACCGGGGATAAGTTGTGCCAGAGGCGGGACAAGGTGAACAAATTCAGAGGGTAGAGGTAAGTGGCCTATGGGGTACTATGAAGATATGGACGATGCTGGTAAGGGTGGACGATAAGTAGTGCTCCAACCAAGGGTGACATGGGTTGCGGTTGGCCAAAAAAGGGAAGTAGGTCACCCAAAGGTGACGACAAAAAGGTAATGTAACGACTGAAAATAAAGGCGTTTGTACAATAAATAATGAATAATTGGGGGGAAGTGTACAAATACAGAAGCGGGTTCCCCAGTGTGATATGGGTGGCCCGTGTAGGGAATAATTTGCTCGGAGAACTGATGAAGGGTGGGGGCCCCATTGGTGAGTTTTTGTATGAGGTAGGTGAAATGAAGGGATATTTGCAGATGGGTAAATGGATTGTGGATGAAATGGAGGGTTCATGCTACTGTGAAGGTGCAGCCCGACCATAGAACCATGGAGAGAGAATTTGGGATTCTGTTGGGAAAGCTAGCAAAATGAGGAGAAGGAGTATGTGGTTGATTTGCGACATGATGTAAGACTATCGGGACTCCCATCCCTAAAGGGTTTTGAAAAACAACATGAGTGTCAGAAGTGACAAAAGGTGCTATGAATGGGACAACTCATGTGGGTAAGAATGCTACCGGGTGACAGTACCGAAGATGCAAATGGAGGTGTGGGTATTGTAGAGTCGGAAGTGGGAATCCTAGAGGCAAATGTCAGAGGGTGTGACTAGAAATATAAGTGTGATATAGAGGGAAAGACTACATGCCAGTGTTGAGTATATACTTGAAGGGGTTGTACCGATGTATGATGATCAAGTACCTTCACACATGAAAACCAAATACTCGACGTGAACAATATCTGAAGAGAATCGAAGATATGAGCATGTATTTGATAAGTGTGAATATGCGCATGTGTACCTGATCAGGGTATGAAAAATGGCACCCCAGGGGCTCAGGATGAAAAGAGGCCCAGGGACTGTTGTGATGTAGATGACGGGATGTTGATCCCGTGGCTGAAGACGGATCGAGAAATGGACACTGTGGGCTCCCAGAATGGTGAGTGGAAGTTTGGAAAAAAGGCCTATATATAGTTGTAGGGCCCACATTGCCACCTCATTTGTACTTGTTGCTATAGTGATTGGACGAGAAGCATTCAGAGGAGATTGTGAGATTCGGGGAGGACGAGGCATCCGATTGAGGACCCGCGAGCATTAGGTTAGTGGTCTGATCATCCTGCATAGAATTAGGATTTCATTTTTTGGGCAGGGGCTGTATGGAGGGCCGTACATAGGTGTTTAGGTGGTATGGGCCCCACATGCACGGGAGATCCGGTAATAGGTGCACACACGTGCGCGCCTGTCCACCGGATAGACGTGCATGGGAGTGCAGTTAAGGGAATTAAGGGCATGCACGATGGGCGTGCCTGTTGGTTGAACAGACGTGCACATCTGCGCGCCTATCGGTTGGATAGGCGTGCATCTGTGCATGCCTGTATGGTGAACAGGCACGCCTGAGAGAACACCTGTGTAGTGAACAGGTATGCACTCATGAGTGCCTATGTAGTGAATAGGGGCACATATGTGCACGCTTGTGGGGTGTACAGGCGCGCATGTGTGTGCACATCTGGGTAAAAAAACTGCGCCGTGGAGGCAAGGTTGACGGGTATAAAATGTGTCTTTTTGATGTTTTGGATTGCCCATGTGGCTGAATTAGGACGGTTTTGTGTTGTGCAGGTGAAGTGTGTGCACGATGCTGATTAGATGGTGAGAGCGGGATTGGTCCCAGCTGTGAGACGTCATGGCTATTGAGGAGCCAGACGTATGTGCGACTTTGGCAGCCTATGGGCTGCTGAAGTTCTTTGAGTGCCCCTTGATACGAGCACAGGAGTATCTCCTGCAGTTTCTTATCCAGATGTGGATTCGGTACCTGCATTGCTTCATAGTGTGGGGAGAGCATATTCCCTTCACTGCGATGGAGGACGTGTATTTTTTGACTAGGCTCCCATTTCGGGGAACACCCCTACCGTCGGAGTCGGTGCTTCCTAGGGATACACTGCTCATGATGGTGGGCCAGAGATATTGTTCGGGGCCGAACTATATGTCCGACATTGTTGTGAGCATCGGGGCGATGGATTCCCTAGCTCATCGTTGCATAGCAACGATGATTGTGAGAGTGTATGGGTCACTGGCGAAGCATCGGATCAGCGGTGGCCAGTTAATGGTGATGGAGAGAGTGTTGGCTGGCGAGCATTTCACCTAGGGGATTATGCTGCACTCGAGGATGGTGAGGTAGTTGGAACACTGTCGGTCCACAGATACAGGGGAGTTTTCCTTCAGGTCCATCCTAGTGGCCTAGTTTCTGGAGAGGGTGCCGATGTTGCACCTTAGGATTCTATTGGGTGTGCCTGGGGTGCGAGAGCCGTGACTGAGGCAGTGTTCGACCATGTTGCTTTATCATGGTGGTGGCGAGGGTGGACACTTCTTCACTGCAGAGGTGGCACAGGTATGGTGGAAGATGCCACAGGTGATACTGCGGTACCCCTATGCCGGGGTTGACTTCCGGGATGATCCAGACATGGTGCTACCTCCAGGGGAGGTGTTTAACCGTCGAGGTATGTTGATTGATGATGTTGATATGTATGTTTTTGTATTTTTTGAGATAGCATTCCATATGTATAAGATATAGATGTTGATACTATCTATTGTTTGTTTGCATGTGCAGATGTGGCACCTCGCAGGCGCGAGGTGGAGTTGCAGAGAGCGTTGGATTGTCAGGAGCCAGAGAGATTGCCATGGGGAGAGAGACGTCGGTGTGAGGACGCCGCAGGGTGACCAGCTAAGCCAGAGAGGGCAGCGAGGAGACGTCATTTTGATGACCCTGGTGCTGGGCCATCACACGCTCCTTCGGTGGCTACCGGAGTGGATTTTGAGGACATACACCATCGTTTGGAGGCGGTGTTACAGGATGTGCCTGAGGGCATATGGTCTCGCATCCAAGATGAGGGATTCCTGGAGCAGTGTGTAGGGGTGCCACCGCCATGGCGGGCCATAGTATGACGTGCAACAGTGGCTACTGCGATGATGACTGGATGACTGCCACCGGGGCAGGAGGGGCCAGTAGGGGGTGGACCACCACCGCCTGGGGCAGGTGGTGGTGGGCTGCCACCGCCTGAGGGAGGATCATGCGGTGGTTCTCTAGAGGCATCGTGAGTGGTGCTCTATGCATTGATGTATATATATTTTTTGTATATAGGCTGGTGAGCCCATTTTGTACCGAGGTGCTTCATTGGCCTATGGATAGTTGTATTTTTGTATGTAAATAGTTGGATGACACCGTGGACCTTTTGATATATACATGAGTATACATTTTTGAGATCTATGTGGTGTTTACATGTGTTTTTTTAATGTATTGATGATGTCTAATCTATATATGTGATGACAGTTGTGCGTTATATGTTTATGTATGTGTATCTTGATGTGATATATGCCAGTCTAACACAATATTAGCTAGGTTATCCATAATTTGATTCAATTATCTTGGAATATGTGTAAATGTAATGGAATCAAAATGTCAAGATAAAAGTCTAACTTGCAGGTATTTGCGAAAGACGTAAGGATCACGGACGCGGTACACATTGTTGAGCTGGAGTATGACTAGTTGAGAGTCGAGGAAGAATCTAAGGTGGCGAATATGATGATTTTGGGCATTGGCTAGGAGGCCGATGACAGTGGTGTATTCGGCTTGGTTGTTGGTTGCTGACCCTAAACATATGTAGCTCGAATGGAGTATTTCATGTGAGGGGGTGTAGAGAGCTCAAGCCATTGAAGCGAGATTTTATGTCCAACGGCTGGCACCATCGGCGTAACCGATGTGGTAGGCTAGTGGAGGAAGCATCTGTCAATAGCACAAATGATAGTTTAGACATGAGGGAGGGAAAAAAGATTAAAAATTCTATAAAAGAAATAACCTAACGTAGAATGACTACGTTTAAGCATAGAATTTCTTGAGATACAACCCGTTGATGGGTTCTTTGAGAGAGAGGCCTTCAGGGGAGGCCAGGATGTATGCGCCTTTGGTGAGGCAATGTTGGATAATGTATGGGCCATGCTAGAGTGACTCAAATTTGTCATGGCCAAAGGTATCATGAGCGATATCGTAAGCCAGGACGAGGTCTCCTTCGCGAAATGAGGGAAGGTTGACATGGAGATCAAAGGTAGCCTTGGATCATTTTTTAGCTGCCTCGTTGTTCTGTAAGGAAGATCGACGATCTTCATCCAGAGACTCCAAGTTTAGAAAGCACTGCTCCATTGGAGCAGTGTCGGGTAATAGCTCAATTGCGGTGCGTAAGGTAGGAATTTCGCACTTGATGGGAAGAGTGGCCTCAACCCCATGGACTAGATGAAATGGTGTGAAACCAGTAGTTGTTTTCACCACTGTACGGTAAGCCCATAGAGAAGAAAATAACATATGATGCCAATTGGTTTTATGTTTATTAACCGTGTGTTGTAACATGGTCTTGAGGACTTTGTTAACTGCGTTGACCTATCCATTAGACTGAGGGTAATATGGTGAGGCAAACTCATGAGAGAACCCTAACCGAGATGAGAGTTTGATGAAGCTCTCATTCTTGAAGTGTTTCCCATGATTGAAAACGAGTTGGATTGGTACTCCAAAGAGGGATATGACGTGGTTAAAGAAAAAAAGCATGGCAGTGTCAACGGTGTTGTTGAAGGTGGGCATAGCTTCTGCCCATTTGGTGAAGTAATCAACGATGAAAACAATGTATTTGTGACCATTGCTGGAGGGGGGATTACAAGTCATGAAGTCGATGCCCCATTTACAAAAAGGGCCGGCAGTGATGACGGGATGAAGAAGATCGGGGGGAGCCTGAGCTTTATTGGCGTAGAGCTGACATTGCTCACATCATTTCACGGCGTGAATGCAATCATGAAACAAGGTGGGCCAAAAGTAACCGGCTCAAATAATCTTCTGAGTAGTGGATATTCCTGACAGATGGCCCCCACATGCACCATTGTGGCAGTCATTTAAAACTCTATCTGCCTCATCAATAGTCAAGCATCGCCGAAGAATGGTGTCGACTCCCTGTCGGTATAGGATTTCTTCGATGAGGAGGTAGCGAGGGGCCTAATGTCGAATACAATGACGATCATCTCGTGAAAGGTGGTTACCGAACTTTTGAGTTCGGAGGTAGATGAGGAGGTCTTCGTACCAAGGATCATCCGAAGTGATGTAAAAGAGATGTTCGTTGGGAAAGTCAGTGTTGACAGGGGTACTGGTGGTGTCAGAGGGGAGGGCTCTGACAAGTTCAGCAAGAATGAGGGCCTTCTTACTCTTAGGTATTGAGAACTCGAGGTCATACTCCTAAAGGATAACGATCCATCGAGCAAATTTTCCATTAACTTGCTGATGACTAAGCAAGTACTGCATAGGGTTGGAATCTGCGACGACCTTTGTTACGCGAAGCAGAATGTAGTGGCGCAGTTTCTGGACTATGAGGATGACTACAAGAGAAAGTTTCTCTTCATGTTTATACTTCAAGGGTGGCCCTGAGAGGTTTTTACTAATGTAATAAATGACATGCCCATGATTTTCATCACCTAGCTGGACGAGAACTCCTGCTACTGATACAGCTGATGCTGATACGTAGAGGATATAGTCGCGATTGTAGTCAGGTGCACTAATTAAAGGTGCGTTCAAGAGTGCAGTTTTAAGATCGTCAAATGACTATTGGGCATGGTCATCCAAATGAAAAGGGATGTTGTGACATAGTAAGCTAAGGAAACCGTGTGCATGTATGGCGTAGTCTGGGACAAAGCGTCTAAGAAAGTTAGCTTTGCCCTGTAGACTCTGAAGTTGCCATAAATTTCGGGGAGGTGGAATTTCGGTGATAGCTTGGACTTTGAGGGGGTCCATGGTAATACCGCTTTAGGAAATATTAAAGCCGAGGAGGTGCCCTGCGGTGACACAAAATATGCACTTGAGAGGATTCAAGCAGATGTTGTACTGAAGACACCGTTGAAAGATGATTCGTAAATCATCAAGATGCTATGTGCGTTTCTTGGATCGAGCTGTGAGGTCGTCCAAGTAGGCGAGGATGATATGAGCCAGATCGTGAAATATGTATGTCATAGCCCACTGGAAATTTGTGCCAACATTCTTTAATACAAAAGGCATGACACGATATGCAAAAGTACCCCATGGGGTAGTGAATGCGTTTTTATATTGATCGACGGGGTGAATTTGAATTTGATTATAACCAAAGAATCCTCCCATAAAGGATAGAGCCTCGTGGCCTGTGCAGTCATCGATAATTTGATTGATGAAAGGCATTGGAAAGTTATCTTTGGGACACACATGATTGAGATCGTGAAATTCGGTGCAAATGCGGATAGTGCCCTGTTTTTTGTTAACGGGTACAGGGTTGGAAACCCATGAGGTATAGGTGATGGGGTAAATGAACCCGACAGCACGTAATTTGTCAATTTCGGCTTTGATGACCACGGCTTTGGATGGGTGTAGCGGTCGTTGTTTTTGGTGAACTAGTGTAATGTCGGGCCAAGTGTCGATGTGATGTTCGACGATAGAGGGATCGAGGCCGGGCATTTATGTGTAGGACCAGGCAAAAATATCCCGATATTCTTGGAAGAGGGATTTATATGCAGTGATTTCCTGAGGAGTGCAAGTAGCTCCAATGGTGATTTCCTCGACGATACCATTTTTAATGGAAATGTCGATTTTAATGGTTGGGGAAATGTTGGCCATGTTGCCTTCTTCAAAAGCATCAGGGGCAGGAATGGGGTTTTTGGACCAGTCGATAAGTCCTGATGGGATAAAATCCTTGGTTTCGACCGTGTAAATGGGGTTTTGGTTAGGAGGCATGGAGGATTCCTGTGGAGATAAGAGGGCGTGGTGGTGTAGCGCATCCCAGGGGAGGTCTGGGTGGTTTAATTCTTTGAGTATTTCTTCGTCGTATTGGAAGTGACGGGAATACAAGGAGTCATGAGGAGGGATGTTGGTGATAGTGGTCGTGTGGTTTCCCCCTGGTGAAGAAGCAGGAGGAACAATGTTAGGATATCGTGAGGGTTCACTTGACATAAACCATATATTGAAGTACTGAGGGGTACCCATCGTATTTGGGTGTAAAATGTCCATAGGGGAATGAGCGGGAGAGTTGGGGGGATTGGGGGTTGAATCCTCAGATAAGTCATCTAAGAATGATGGAGGTGTTGGAAGGGCCACGGGTTCAGGAGAAATGACATGAAGATCCGTTAGTGACGAGGTAATCTCAATTGTTGCCTCTGCGGGCCGTTGAAGCAGGGTCAATTGGCGTTGCCTGTATTCAAGGATCATAGGACACTGGTATGTAAAATGAGCTAATGAATCGCAGAGAGAGCAAGGGCGTCTCATACGTTCATTGACTGAAGTGGTGACATAACGGATGTTAGTGATATTTGAGGAGGAGGACGTAGCAGGACTGGGGTTGCTCTGGAAGCTATGGCATACTGCGGCTAATGTCTGCCGAAAGCGTGGCAGTGCTGGATAATGGTGGGTATAATGGCCATATTCTAAACATATAGCACAATCAAATTTGGTTCTCAACCCTTTACTACTGGAATGGGGGGTGGTAGTGGCAGGACTGGCTATAGTGGCGAGTGTTGGGGGAGTGGGAGTGAGTGGAATCAAATTCCATAACTCTGGTAGAGATGGGCAGTTGTTAGTTGGGTGTCCCTCTTTCTCACAGTGCGCAAGGTGGTGGGATGCATGGAGGAAGTGGAGCTATGGGATCCTTATTCTTTCTCCTACCCCCAGCTGTGGCAGGGGGGTTAGTGAGTGGGGGTGTGGTTGGAGTAAGAATGGGAATCGTCATGGGGATTCCTTCTTTTTGGGGGGGAAGGGATGGTCGAGGGACCATCTCTGGTGGGTGTAAATACCAAACGGGGATTGCTAACACCATATTAGGTAGGGTGAGCATTGCGGCTACCTGAAAATATTCAATTCCTGGTGGAGGGTAAAAGAAGGGAATTTGAGTGATGGCTTGGGGAACTATCTCCCAAACTGGGATATGTCCTTGGGTAGAGGTGGAATCGTGGGCTGGTGGGGCCGACGAGTGTGCAGGAGGTTCTGCAACGAGTGGGACGTCAGATATGATAGAAGCCTCTGTAGGAGGAAGGGTATCCTCTGTGTGAGTTATGTTAGATGATACAATGCATACTTGATTGGAAGGATGAAGGAGTGGTGGTGAGCCATGGTAAGTTCCTAACAATGACGGATCTTTAAAAATCCTAGGACCCATCTCGATGAGTGGATATGCATCGTGTCTTGTGTGAATGAGAGGAAGAATGTTATCGATGTTGGTATATGCATTAGGCTTGTAATGTGAGAATTGGTCAATAGTAACGATCTTCCCATTGTGAGGGAACATCATTGTCCAAAAGACAGAAGATTCCACTGCCTTCATAGCGTACATGTAGCTACGACCGAACAGGATATTATAATCGAGTGGGGTGTTGATAACTTCGATACCGATGAGAATAGTCATGCCCCCGAGTTCTACGGGGGAATTTTGGAAGATCCCTTCAGGAGAGGATGGTCGCCCATCATAAGCTCGTAAGGTGATGGAAGAGGGAATGAGCTCGGGGGAACCAAGCTTCTGCCATACCATTTTGGACATAATGCATGTAGATGCACCTTCATCGATGATACACTGATGAACTGTGATGTTCCGTATTTTTACTGGTATTTGAAAAGAGATCAAGGTGGGAAGATGAGGTTCTCCATTGTCAAGATCGAAGGTAATGAGTTAGGTCTTTGTGGGGTCGACTTCCCCCAAGGCAGAAAGTAATGATTTCCACTGAGTAAGACAAGTCGAGAGGACCTCCAAAACTGACATGACAGCCGAGGATTGTGCTAAGTCGTCTACCAAACTATAGTTATGAGCTTCCCTAGCCTATGGGTTGTGGATGTTCCTGTGCAATGGGATGCGAGGGATGCAAAGCGGTGGTTTGGCGGAAGGGCGAGGAATCACTAACGGGGGTCCCGTCGGTGTAGAGTTTGTCTCTAGAGGGATATGAGGAGACTCAACGGGTGCATGATACTGTTGATTGCGTGTTTGCAGAAGGATTTCTTCCTCACTAGTGAGGAGAATTGTGCGATCTGCTGGATTGTTGGGGTTGAGGTATTGTCCCACCTGAGGTGGAGGATGCTATGGATCCTGTTGGGTGTTTATCACACCTTGATGTGGAATAGGATTTTAGCATAGTAGGAGGGGGTTGTTTGCAAGATACCAGATATATAAAATATGCAGAACAGAAATGAAATGCTAGAAATGACAGAATGACAGTAAAATATCCAGCATAATCTTCACAATACACATAAATGATATACGAAATAGCAACAGAAATAACACTTTGATTCAGATAGCAATGTTCACGGGCCTCTTCAAGGGGGCAACCTCCATTCGAGCAGCGCTCTGTTACAATAATCTCCAAGCTAGGGTTCTCGTACCCTCGCCTCTTATTTATACTAAATATGTCTATTAAGAGAAGCATCTAGAGGAAGATCCTTCTAGAAGCAGAAGCTTCTATTAGGTCTTCTTACATCCACCTTATTCTATTTTATTGAAAGGCCTTATTAATATTGACCTT
>ML782025.1:92664-148163 GCA_009831015.1 Picea engelmannii
AGATCCTTCTAGAAGCGGAAGCTTCTATTAGGTCTTCTTACATCCACCTTATTCTATTTTATTGAAAGGCCTTATTAATATTGACCTTTATTACATCCGAATACATTGATCTACCTATGTGTGGGTTAGGACCTTAACATTGTTGCACATATTGTTGTGGTGCCTGCTGAGGGGTAGGCGGTGTTGGAGGATGGGGAAGACTACCAGAGTCTTTCAACCATTTGAAATCAGCAATTTGGGGGCAATGATGAGTGTAATGGCCGAACTCACCACAAAGGGCACAAGGGAAGTTGGTTTTAACATTATTGTTATTTCTCCCTTGGCGCTTATTATTATTGCCCCCTTGGGGGTTTTGATGCCCTTGGTTCTGTTTGCCCCCAGTAGATTGGTGTTGTTGGGGTTGATTCCCGCCTTGACTTGGGTTGTTGTTATTCCTGTTCCATCCTTTCTTTTTGGCATTGTTCGACGAATGGGTTGGATTGGCCGTATTTAGCTATTTGAAATTTTGGTATTGCTGAATGGCAGAAGGTTGAACAAAATTCACCCCCGCATGAGGATGTGGGGGAGCCATGGGTTGTGGGGGACCAGGAAAAGGGAAGTACGGATTCTGTGGCGGTAAGGATCCATAAGGTACATAGGAAGGTGTAGTTCTTTTGCTAGTACTATAAGTTGAGGTAGAGGGGGTACCAGAGTTTGTTTGAATAGGTGGATGTATGGGGGGTGCCGGCGGTGGTCCACTGATGGGTGGAGGTATCGCAACAGGGTATGGTTGTTGATAAGGGGGTGGGGGTAAATAAGAAGTGCCCCCGTATGCCGGCGGGTATTGAGGTGTTCCATACATCGGTGGTGGTTGGGGTTGTGGACCATGGTGAGTGGTGGTACCAATCAGTCCGTCTGCTGAGTGAGACATCCCAGGTTTGTCTTGGCCAAATGGCACGGGTTTTGGAAGATTAGGAAGTACAGTGTATAAATACCCTGACTGTGCATAGATGAGGTCATACTGTTGGGCCTTGCTGATGGCTTCCTCTTCAGATTGAGGGAAGGTGGAAGCTACATCCTTATCGAGGAGACAGACAAGTGATCTAGGAAACCAGTCGAGACACTATTGCTTGGTGGTTTCTGCTTTGCGCAAACTACGTCGCCTACGCCACTCGTGAATGTGGTCAGAAATATGTGTGGTTGAGGTTTGTTTGAAATTAGAAAGTAGTTCTAGACCATTGTCGTGGCGGATGGGTAATTGGAAGAAGGTCAAGAATGCTTTGGCCAATGACTCAAAAGTTGCGTGGGACCCTGATTTTTCTTCTACATACCATTTGGTCGATGGGCCAGTGAGTGTGCATTGAAATAATCGTAGTCTGATGGAATCATCCATAATGCTATTCGAGGAGCACCATAGGTGAAAGGTCATGACATGGTTGGCAGGGTCATCGCATGCCTTTCCTTCGAACTTTGGTATGTCCGAAGGTAGTTTGGTGGGCATTGCAGGCCATGTGGGGTCACGCAATATAGGATCATTGGTGATTTTGTTGAGATCTGGTATGTTGAGAGAGGCCAAATATGGAATCTGTAGTGGGGGGGGGGAGGATTATCTCTAGCCATGGTATGAGTGTGTTGTGAACCTGACCCTTGAGGGGGGCTAGGTGGTTTGGTGCTTCCTCCTTGAGAGGAAGTGGGTCCCCCGCTTCCATGTAAAGGAGAGCGAGTGAACGGATGGCCTTGGGAAGTGGACCTAAGTAATGTAGAACCAAGCAAAGTTGATCCTAAAATAGTAGCACTCACAAGAGTGTGTGAAGGAGGTGTCGATGAGTGGGCAAGACCAGACACTCCCCCTAAGATAGGAGGGAGGTTTAGCAAGCGTCGTGAACGACGGGGGTTCTGTGGGTCCCCTATGATGTCTGACTAGCTGCGTGAATGTGTGCAAAGAGTGGTGAGAGTAATATAGAAGCAAGAGCCTTTGCATTGAGTGTTACACAATATATATCCCAATCAAACTGTAATCAGATGTGCATCATACATAAAATATGTTTTGAAAAAGAAACATATATATGTGGGTAAGTGGGTTTTGTCCGCATGGGGAATCAAACAAAAGAAAAAAAATGCTTGTGTCCTAGAAGACGTAACGTCCTTCTTCTCAAATAGCACTGAACCTTCCAATAGTACTCAACAGTGGGGTCTGAAGTCACTGGAAGAGAAACTAGTGAAGGATGAAATAATTGGTTATAATGAGGGGTAAAGGGGGCATATCCTGAAAGAGCTAGCAATATTTCCCAATAGCCACACAAAATCTAATCAAGGTGCAATTGTAGCCCACAATTTCCACCTGGGTAGATGTCCTAAAATTGGTCACTAGGTACCTTGGTCAAAGTGCGACATTTAGATTTTCAGCCTAAGAAATGGGTCACGGGTTGGATCCCGTCCAAGAGGTGGATGCCTCAAGGGGGGATGCACAGAACAACCGGACCTCAGCCTTCAACCCTTCATAGGTATCTCCCTGCCTTATGGTATTAGGAACACTTTACTTGGAGGATTTTCAGTTCCCTATTTGACAACTTCTATGGTTTTGACAATGTGAGAACCAGATAACGGGGAGTTATTTGGATGCCTATCCCCGAAATCCTACCTAGACTAAAAAAAATTATTTTGGCACTTCCTGTGGAGGAAAACTTAGTGAGTTTTTAGAAAGATTTTAGATGTAGTTGTTTTGGGAGGTTGGGGGTGTAAACCAACCTCGTTGATTAAAATGGGAGTGGATAGTTTCATCAAGAAAAGGGTGGGGTATTTTCGGAATCCCTTTGGAGGAGACTTAATTTGACCTCCACATTTCAAGAAGAAGCTATATGAGTGATAAGTGACTTTTGTGTGTGAGTGAAAGTGTGCCAACTTTTAGTGAATTAGATGTCACCTTGTTGCATGTGGACTTCGCTTGGTCCTTACAAGTGTTTGATTACCTAATTAACTAAGTGCCTTTGGTACAACCTTGCGTAATTCAAAAGTCCCTAGGAAGCTAGCATGTGGACATGTGGGTCCCTTACTATCCCTTTAACTCCCTATTGTGATGTAATCTAAGAAAATCTTTGAAACTATCCTAGATTGATCATGTGAGCATGTATGGGCCCGTTACAAAACCTTTAAACTTCCCTAGTGATTTGATCTAAGAAAGAAAAATTCAAACACTATCCTATGTTTGTAGCATGTGGGCATGTATGGGCCCATTACAATATTAATATGTGTTTGAAAAAGTAAACTAAGAGGATTCCCAAGAAGGGTTGTTGTCCTCTCCTAAAGGTTTTAATTTTCTTAAGGGAGATGAAATCATTTTCACAATCTTTTTCTGATTCTCAAGATCGCTTGGAGGTGCGAGAGAAGAGCATACTAAGCGATTGTTATTCAAATTCTAGTCCCAATGAAATTTAAATGTGATTAAAAATTATTTCCAACTTATCTTGTGAGTCAAAACAAGCCATCCATGTGGCAAAAAGAAAAGAAGGGAAATTGATTTTATCCTCCTAAGTGCCTATGTGTTTTTGACTAACCCCTTTATATGATGAGGGGACTAAGTGTGGTGCAGCTTTAATACATGTTTGAAATCATTTTTAAGAAGGAAAATATCCTTCCCCACATCTCAACAACTTTACAATGTGAATTTTAGCACAGATGCGCGGGTCTCAGTGGAGATAGAGGCACATAGAGCGCATGTGCGCGAACAGAGAAAAGTCAACAGGCGCACGTGCGCAGAACAGAGTTGTGAATCAGGCACATGTGCGCACGATGCACGTCTGTGGGCTTAAAAACCCATGCGTATATGACACACGAACAAGAATGAAAAATCCGAATGGATTTCTCTTAATTCAACTTGGAATTGGCTGAGTGGCAGGTTGGCCTAGGCCGGTTAGTGTACCTGCAAGTTAAACAAACTAAAAGAAGAGCAAGAAAAACCCAAATGGGGTAGGAAATTGATACCTTTCCCCAATGGAGTCGTCAATTTGTTGCGCCTCTTCCATCACCTTAGTGAGAAAAATAGAGGTGCTTGCAAGCTCAGTTGGGTCTGCTGAGCAGGACAACTACAAGGAAAAGAGTCGGGGAAAGAAATAAAAAACTACAATTAAGAATTAAACTAAGAAATGCAATAACAACTAAATTCATGAGCATAGGGACATAAAAACAAAAAGAACCATAAGACCCATGTCACCAATGTTGAGGCTTATATATTAGTGAAACAATACACCAAGAAGAAAGGGGACTATGAGTCCCTTCTTCCTCCAAGGGAGGGCTCTTGGACCCCCACTAGCTTGCTCTTCTTACAACAAAGAAAAATGGAAAATGATGAAAGAACTCTTTACAAATCCACTCAATGGGTGAGATGGATTGCCCAATGAAATGGTGCAAATATGCTCTTGACAAGGATGGAGTCCTCAAGAGAATAGAGGCAGCATAACATTTCTTTGAATTCCTTGAAAAATGAGGTGCATCCATGGCCTTTTTATAGCATTCCTTTGAGCTATTGTTTACTTGATTTATAGTGTGAAAAGAGGCTAATTAGGGCATTTCTAGGTCTTTGACCAGACACCCAGTCGAATCCAGTCTAGATTTGAGGGTCAAATCGGCTTGGGAGCTGAACCATAAGTGGGTGGGAGGCCAACCACTCTCATAAATGCGTCATTTAGCAGGTGCGTGGATTTTTGCGATAACATTCATACATCATGCACATGTGCATGATTTTTGCGTTCCTGTTCCGCGCATGCGCACGTGCGCCCAGTGTCTTCATAGCGCCCTTCAATTTTTCACTACTTTGTATAGTTTTTGACCCTTTTATGAATTATTTGGTGTTAATTCAGGTCCATGGATGACTTCATCACTGTTGGATGATGCTGAGTTCTTGTAACCATGTGAGGACGAAATTTCAGTGATAACATACATTTTATTAAATATTTTTAAGAAATCTGAAACAGATTCCCCCTCTAGGAGTCAAACCCATAAACCATTTTCTAGACTCACCATCAAGACTCTGTACAAATACCCTCATCCATACATCTTCATTCTCAATGTTAATATTATCTGCATAACTATAAAAAGTTGCAAGGTGTTCCTCTGCAGTTTTGTCTTCCTCCCCTATGAACTTGGGCATGTACTTAAGGTAGTCTCCAATTGGGAGAGAATTCATAGGTTTGTGTAAAATAAGAGGGGCATATCTAGCAGCCACTATGGAATCCATCCTATTTCTAGGAAGATTAGTACTTACCATTGGGTTGTGAACTATAGGAGAACAAGGGGGAGAAGGAGTTTTGACAGGTACAACAACAACTTTGATAGGAGGAGGAATAGGAAATCCCAAATGGGGGGAATCTTCTAAGCCCTCTAGTATAAAATACTTTACAATATCATGAGAGGCAAGGGTTTCAAAACTTTCTTCTTTCAAATGAGGACTAGAAGAAGAGTATTCACCAAGAAAAATTTCAAAACCCAAACTTCTAGAAACTTCAGCAGAGGGTAGAAAAGGTGAATTGGATATAGCTACTGGATTTTTAAAAGTAGAATCATGTAAATAACCAGAAGTACCTATAACAACAACTGAAAATCCTTCTTGAGAACTCTTTCCTTTCTTGATAATCATTTCTGGGTCAGCTTCAGGTGTTTCCAAAGGTAGATGTGGAGCAAACCTCCTGTGTCTGCCTTTGGGATCCACAACTGAAATAGTGGAGTCGCTAGGTCCAAGCTACAATATTCAATGTACTAATTTTAGATGCACCTTCAGATTAGTAATGCTTTGTTGTTCAATCCCAGGGAAATGTCTTCTATTCATTCCCCGACAATTATGCAAAGAATGTTAGCACTAAGAATCACCCTCAGATTACAAGAGGATAATCCAAGTACCCATCAAAAGGTTTGTGAATGTAAATTAATGATTAAGGGTCAAATGGACAAAAATCATCCTAAGAATGTCTTAACACATAAATCTCGGCTAGCATGCATAAGAAAATCCATTTTTCATTAAATTTAGACAGTGGTTTAAGGATAAAGGTGAATATAAGGAATACTTAGTGAGTAAGGTGGATAGGTCTGCTATAAGCTTAAGGCCTTCAAGCATCTAGGAGATAAAAAAATCAGTCACAAGAACTTCTTGAACTTAAAGTTTAAAACAATGAAAAAAAAATTCATAGCAACATTATAATCAAACCTCCATTATAACACAACCACAACATCTAATATGGATCATCCAATCATGATTATTTCAGAATAAGAGGAAACAAGATGATGAAAGGAAATTAACTTCTATTAATGAAATGTATCAAGTCTCATACATAACCAGGGAACAACTATGTTTAGTCAAAATATTAAAAAAAGGGAGCTTTGTTCAACCATATGACCCTCTCCTCTCATTCATCTGATGTATTTATAACCAAAACAATAGACAACAACTAAGAGTGTGAGTTGGCCTTCCTATCCTAGGATTATCCACAAAAAGCTACAAGTCTAACATCTGTACCAAATGATCTAACAAACTGTTAAAATCAAGGAGCCTATTGGAAACCATTCAAACAAAAATAAATGACATGTCTTGCTACTTGGGCCCATCCTCTCCAATATTGTGTGTCTTCTCTTGTCTTTCTTTGTGTGTAATATTTTCTGCACGCCTTTTCTCCCCTCCCAGAAGGTTCCCTGCCTATCTTGTTCCTTCTTTCAGAAGGAAACTTGAGTCAGTATGGGCCTGCAGAAAAACTGCCCTCTATGGTACTTCAGGCTGACATTTTTCTGTCTCCTCGGCCATACCCTCCATGCTTCCATTTAAGGGGTTATTTGATTGTTCAACCACCAGTCCTTCTTTCATTAACTGATTTCTCCTTAGGATCAATATGAATCTTATTGTTTCAGCAAGGAGAGGTCTGGGTCATTTTGACATAATGAACTCTCTCCACAACTTCCTCACTCTTTCCTCTAGTGATAGACTGGTCGCAGTTTGATAGCATTCTTCTCCTCCTTGCGACTTTCCTAATGCCTAGCTTTGTTGCCACGCACTATTATTGGATTGGACCTTATATAAGAACGTGATTGAGGAAGTTGTCAAGGGTGGATTGGATCCACACCTATTCAACTGCTACAATCCACCACCAACTGCCACATACCTCTCTAGCTATAGCATGGTTTTGATTGCGAGACCGCTTTAGGATTTTAACGTTTGAGCATGTTCCGTCCCCACAATCAAGTGTGGTCATCGATCTTGTTGCAATATGTGATCTAGGTAACCCTAGTATTTTAGCGCCCCTACTAAATTTTTATCTGTCGGCCATATTAGAACTGCCCTAGCCATATTTAGCGATGGTGCAAATTTATTAAAGCTCAAGATCTTTTGAATGCGGAGCACGAATACCTTTCGAAGCGAATTTCTCCTAGAGTGATGTGGTAGTCTCTTGTCACTTTAGAACTTTGAATTTTGTGATATTTTGAACACAAAGTGTATATAACTCTCAGAGTGCCGAACTGGCGAAGCGATTAGTGTGTGCTTATCACTAATTAAAACTGGATTAAGCCATTTTTATCTAAATATTTTGGGACTTCGGGCCTCCGGGTTTCAGAGAACTATGCTTGCTCTGAATGGAAAAATATCGGAGTGACAATTTTGAGGAGTGACGTGGTTACCTGAAATGAATGGCATGCATCCTCAGTGGATAAGTGCCATGTATTTAGTTGAAAAACATTTGTGGAGTGGAAGGGCTCAAAGCAATGTGGCAACCTGACGTCACTTCGGGACTTCGGGACTTTGGGTTGGTTGTTAATCCTTGCATGACTTTGAAACTCTAAATGCACGAGAGTCATTAATCTGAATTGTACATGGGATCTCCACCACTGAAAATTTAACCTATCTATTTTCTTATATTTCAAGCTCGAAATGGACTACTCTAAATGTTGCATTTTGCTCATGGTTTTTTCCCTGTGCATACAACACACTTGATTTTTCTGTTGTAAGATCAATTAAAGGGAAACAAGATGACCGATAATTTGAACCAAATAAAAATATGTGTTTATCCTTCAAGAAAGACAAAAAAAATTTGTGCAAAGAATCAGTCAAGCAAGACAATGAGGAAAAACAGGTCATTGAACAAAAGGGAAACTGACTTTATCAACTAAAAGAGGAAAACATTATAGGAAGGTATGCGGAAAAGAGAGAGACATGGTATAGGTTTAGACTTAGGTATTAAAAAAAACCACATATGACCCATCAAAAATTCATGTGATAACATGTACAACTGCACACATTTTCACAGTTTTTACTCAAACAACCGTGCACAAGGCCAACCCACCCTCTGTGTGGCTGCAACCTTGAGGCCACTCACTTATGCACATGTGTCATTGATACGGTCATGCACTATGTGTTTATGTATTAGTTAAACCCACACAGATGGGCGCAGGGATCACATGATCGCCCACACAGAGCCACCCCCACCCTCAAACACATGGTCATACAACCCTCTGCACTGCCCCCTTCCCTCCCAAAATCATGCTTACACTATGCAGGAGGTTTTGACGACTTACCTGGCTCTCTCACCACTTGAATTCGACCTCACCTACTCTCCCATGGCTCAAAAACGTCCATGCATGAAGCTTTCATACCTCCACAACAACAAGTACAAATGAGGTGGTTATGTGGGATGCATGCCCTTATATACGCCCTTTGGACCAACTTCCTCATGTCCATTCTGGAGAATTCAAAATTCATTTCTCACACCATTTTCACCCATGAGATCTAGATTCTCTCATCTTCATAATGGTAATCTTGGATTCACATTTCATCCTGGAGCCTCGGGGACCCCTTTTTGGCACCAGGGGTGCAACTACGCATCCCCTGTCCACATTTCATTATCATGCAACTTATATATATATATGTGTGTGTGTGTGTGTGTGTGTTTTATATTCAAGATATGATTCACATCGGGTATTGTGTTTGAATGTGAAGGTCCTCATCCACGACCCCCTTCACACTATCAGTCATGGGATCCCTTGGCTCCTCCAGGTATATATTCCAAACTGGCATATTATTCAACCCTCTAATCCCATTTACATTTCATAATCATTCCCCATGATAATTATCCTCAGGTTCCCCACACCCATCTTTGCGGTACTATCACCTCCATTTTCATTAAGGCACTATCATCTGGTAGCTCTCTCACCTCCATGTATTCTCCCACACATATTTATCCCTTGGAATATTGACACTCATGTTGTTCTATCCATTAGGATCAAGAGTCCTGGTAGTGTTACACCCCCAAGTAAGAACCTCATACTTCTTCCCCCTCATCATGCTAACCACCCCATTATGGAATCCCAACTTATGCCTTTTTGGTTACATTCAAATGCACCTCTACATTATCTTTAACCTTCCATATCATCCACCATCACTTTCCCATTCACAACATCATCCTCCATTCATCTACCTAGTACAAAAAATAACCAATGCCCCCCCCCACCCTCACTAGTCTCTACTTGTTCCCTCTATCGGCCAAGCCATTCTCCATTGGGGCACCCATTTGTGTACATGTATTTTCAACCCCATTATTTGTTCATTTGGTAATTGTAAAAATCACGTTTTAAGTTTCAACAAGTACAATAGATTTTTTCCATCGCACCCGATGGTGGTTTTCCCTTGGCACATTGAAACCCCTGTTAACCTTGGTTGGGGCATCTCACTACCCTCACACCCTCTACAAGCCATTTTTATCTAAGACAAAATTTTGACCACCACTTGACCTTTGTGTTCCATATCACTCTATATTTTGACCTACACTACATCTCCTTGTAGTCTCACCCCTTCAGCACAATTTTCCCATATTTCATCATCCCCCTGACACCAGATAGTATATTATGGTTTTTTCCATCCATCAATACCCCCTAACCAAGGGTAGTCCTGGAATCCTATATATTCTAGACATTGTTCATGATCATCACCCCCTTTACTATTACCAATATATTTTCTGACACCATGATGATCCACCCAGATATCCAGAAGCCCTTTGCTTTGTCTCATCGCATCACTTTTCATGTCGACATCAAAAAATTTCCAGAAAAGTGGCAATATCTTATCTTTCATTCCATTGACAATGAGTAGCCTCAGATGGAACAAAGAGAGTCCTCATTGTTCTTTGATGTCATTGATTCCCATGGCATTCAATTCCAGCACAATCTCATGTTACAATGGATTTTACTTTGCGACCATTGCATTTTTTAGTATCAGTCGAAGACCTATGAACTTGATTAAGCCATCAATGCCTTTGATTCATTCACGACTCGATTCAGAGCCAGTTTCATCATCAGAATAATCACCTATTGTTTCTAACGCCCCTGAGGGTGCTGCAGATATCCACTTCATCACCAATTTTAGTTACCACTGTCTCTTTATGGTCTCATGATATGAGCATGGGGCATTCTCACCTCGTTTGTACAAAAAAAAATGTTTTTCTAGCCTACTTTGTAATGATCTCCCGTCCCCTCTCCCTCCGAAGGATGATTCCCACAACTCCTCAAAGTCCAGGGTTTCTCACTTTCTACACAATTTCATCATCACCAAAAGAAACTATGATTTATTTAGGCTATACGTATTCTCCTAACCTCACACATCATGGGGCATATGTTATCACCATAAAATGGCTCACTACAAATATAGATAATGGATGAAGAAACTATTAACACAAACACAACATACTACCGATATTCATCAAAGGATTACACTTAGTTTGGAAAGACAATCATAAAACTATGTAAAAGGGGTTATGGAAATCCATGCACATTCAACCAAAGAAACACATGCACATCCACATGGGATAACATAGTGTGAGATGTGCACAGTGCACGATTGACAGTTGAAAGACCCACCTGGACGTAGAAATGGCACATTGATGAGTTTATTTGGGCCTCAACCATTTTTGGGATGAAGGGGATCTCCCCCATACCCAAAATCACCCCTAAATGTCTCCTTGGGATCACTGAAAAGGATGGGAGGTACCTCCAAGGGCCTCCCATTCACATTTGGAACCAGTTAAGTAAAACCTTTCCATCTTGCTATAAATCAAGGGCCATTGTATGCAAAAAAGAAAAAGCATTTGAGTATTGTTATGCTGCTCATTTTTAGCTTTGGGAAGCCATCTTCCTTTTTGAAATATTTGGGCATCCATAACAAGTGTTAGGACTCTCCCCTCTTGAGTATTCCATCACTCTTTTCTTGACCATTTTCCTTTGTTAGCCATTGATAGTAGAAAGAAGACTTTGTAATTGGGGACTCAAGAGCCTTCCCAAGGAGGAAGAGGGGACTCATAAGTTCCCATATTTCCCCAAGGAGTAACAATTCGAAGATCAATTTACTTGGTATATCTCTATTTTGTTTTCTTTGTGCATTCATTTCAATTTGTTGTTTGCTTAGTTTATATTTATTTCATTGTTGTTTATTTCTTGTTTCTTTATGTTAGTTGAGCCACTAACCAGCTAAATCTCTATTTTGATTTCTAGATAACCTAACTATATAGTTAAGGGACCTCTTTTTCCTCACCCTTGTGCCAAAAGGAACCCAACAATGTTGATCATCATCATGGTCGAGATCATGTTCTCCATTGCAATCCATGAGACATGATCTCCTCTAGTTACCCCTAGGTATGGGGGGATAACATCTAGCTCCAACATGGGGACATGTGCTCATAGTAGAGTGCATGAGAACCTCAATGTCTTTGGTTTTCCAAGACCTACAATCCTACACCCACTTCAACAAAAAATACCCTTTAGAAGTATCTGCTAGTGAATGTGATCCACCATCTTTCAGTGATAAATCCCAAACCATGATGAATATAAATAATTTTCCTTAGCTAAAAAATGATAAAGAAATAATAGTCAATTATAAAGTGATAAGAATATCATCTTAGCTCAGTCTAATAAACAATACTTTATTAGCTTTATTCAATATTTTGACAGAGCCAATTTATTTATCTTTGTACATGTCTAGTTGGTGTCGGTAATGTTACCTTTTAAGCCATTTTATATAATTAAAATCTTCTTCTTGCACGAAAGTAAGTTCATCTATGAAAATGTCCAGAAGGGGATCCTTGAATTTATTAGGGATTTCCTCTAAGGGATCCTTAGTTTCATAGTCAAGGTCAATTTCTTCAACACGATCATTTTCCATTGGTAAGTTGGGCAAGTGGCCATTGGTTTCATCATCCATAGGTATAATAGCATAAGTCATTTCCATCTGTAAAGTACCACCCAACATTGCAACAAAGTTTTTAGAAAAAAGAATTCCCCAAACATATAGGACATCTATGACCAAAATATTCATTAGGAAAACTATCTCGGGATATTGATCAAGGTGTACGTTTACATTATATATTACACCATGTGTGGGAATGGCCCTTGATTCAATCTCGTAGACATTTCTATAATTCCTTGTAACTTCCAAACCCATCTTTCTCATTACTTTCAATGCCATGACATTTGCAACCACTCCTAAGTCAAGCATACACTTGTTAAAGTGTTTGTTGTTCTTTGTAAGGAGATGAATAAAGGTGGGTGTTCATCATATTGTTCTCTAAAATGGTTAGTTTTCAACATTATAAGAGGGTCTACAAGGTGGAACTTTACATTATCTATTACAACATGGGATATTGGGATATTGGTCAAGGTCAACATTTACCTTTATCTTGGGATATTGGTCAAGGTGGACCTTCATATTATCTATTACACCATGTGTGGGAATGGCCCTTGATTCAATCTCATAGACATTTGTATAATTCCTTTTAACTTCCAAACCCATATTTCTCATTATTTTCAACGCCATGACATTTGTAGCCACTCCTAAGTCAAGCATACACATGTTAAAGTGTTTGTTTTTCTTTGCAAGGAGATGAATAAAGGTGGGTGTTCATCATATTGTGCTCTAAAATGGTTAGACTGCAACATTATAAAAAGGTCTACAAGTTCACCTTGTACTCTAAATAACTTCTCAACTTTTCTTTTCATCAAAGGAATATTAATGATCTTTATTAGAAGTATAGGTACATTGTTCTTTGCCAAGACACTATTTATGTCAATATTCAAGTCGATGTCATTAGTCTTTGGAAAAGTGGAACTAGGAGGGGGATTGGTTGTTGGTGGTGGAGGAAGCCCTGGTTGAGGGAGATTAGGGTCATTGGGAAGTGCTTGACGCACACTTCTTCGTCTTGTGTATACTTGTAATTACTTCTTCCTAAGCTTCTCCCTTAATTCCTCACCCATATTGTTTATGATATCCATCTTAACCCTCCTAGATGCTTCTATTTTTCCTTCCTCAAGTTGTTCAGGTGTGATATTGAGGCACACATGGGTATATATGACAAATATATGGTTTATGATATCAAATAAGTTCATATGGTCAAGCTCCCCATTACTCCTTGGGAATTCATATTCCCAATGTGAATCCCCATAAGGTAAGCACTGAGGATGTTCTTCTTCAATTATAACATTTGAAGGATCCAAGGTGTTGAGGACCCTTTGTTCATTTGTAGCCCTAGGTTTCCATTATTGGTTTGATATTTGATGTGGGGCCATGAAAGGAGGCTAGGTGTCTATTGGCGATAAAATCACAACGAGGATTTCACCCACAAATTATTGCTAACGCCTATTATTTAAACTAAGCTAATGATATATAATACTAGTAGGTGGGACCCCCTTGTAGATTGGAGGATCAGAGATAGTCTTATTACACATTTTATGAAGTTGTTTTGATACTTCTTGTAGGGTTCTACATGATTGATGATGAAGTATTGTTTTTGTTTGCAACATAATGGTAGATCGATAATGCATTTTATGTGTTGATTTCGTTACTCTAAGCTCTAAAATCCATGTTATGAATGGCTTATATTCATTTTTATTACATTTCTATTATAGCCATTCCCACACCTGTCACACCTG
The DNA here is from genome assembly GCA_009831015.1 of Picea engelmannii. NCBI lineage: Eukaryota > Viridiplantae > Streptophyta > Pinopsida > Pinales > Pinaceae > Picea > Picea engelmannii. Next base: position 106,588 of record ML782025.1, read on the forward strand.
CACAAGATACATGTTAGTAACAAAAACAAACAAGAGCAATGGAAAGGATCTTATAAAAAAAAATCCAAGAAGGAAAACTATGATATGCTATACTATGTGCAATTGAATTTTAAATAAATTGATGTTAGTCCTAACTAGCAATGTTAGTGGCTATACGATTTGTATTGATTTATATTGGGAACATTTGATATATGTAATTTTATGGTTTTGGAAATGGTTAATATGGATTGAGTGGCCCAATTGGAAAGCAATGTGTGCAAGTTTCTATGCATGGATTAATGGTTTGGCTGGCTGGTGTGTACTATGAAATTGAATGAATGGAAGATGGAAGAAACATGCAGTAAATGCACGTCACTCCATACTTATCCCATTGGGCCATGAACCTAGCATGGTTATTTTTCATTTTGGTTTTTTTTTGGCTTAACTCCAAGATTCAGGCGTGGAAGGACTTACTCGACCAAGCTCACATTTTTAAGTCCATTGGTTATAGGTATGGTTATTTTCACCCATCCATGAATTCACTCTATTATGAAATTAACGTTGTCTTGGTAATGTGTTGGTCTGTGTTTTCTTGAGGTTGGAAACTGTCTAAACACTTGATGTTTTCTCTGAAATGACTATGTGTGTTATTCGTTGCAAATGGAAAAATCGATGGTTGAAGTTGTGATTTCATTGGTTATTCCTTGTGGTGAAAACCATGATGGCTCCTTGTTGTCTTTATGGGTTTTTGTTGGAGGGTTTCACTCTATTTATCCTTACTAGTCGTCTCCTCACAGTTAAGGTAACCACACCCGGTTGTATTTGGTGCTATGGGGTTATTGTGTATGTTTTGAACCACCTTTTGGTCACTGCATATATTTTTCACCCGGTCGTGGGCTCATTTTGCATTATTGGTATCTGTGCATTTGGTTATGGGGTGGCTATTATGACAAGAAGAATGCTTGAGGGTTATTGGTAGTACCTTGGCTCTACATTTCTATCAACATTATTCATCTATTGGGGAAAAACATGAGGGTTATGCTTCTACATTTTCTTGGTACTGGTTACTGGCCAGTAATAAATATTTGCTCCTCTGCATCACGGTCTATCCTACCCAGTGTTGAACTATCACCCTATCTTACAGGCTAAAGGTTATAAGGCTTGTGGTTCCACCATGCTTGTCTCGAAGGCTCTCACCTACTGTCAATATGGTTGACCTCCAATCTCCCTGTTTTTGGTTCCACCGTGCGAACCCTTGATTATTTTGTTCATTAGTTATAGAGCCCGATTTTGATAAAATAAGCCAGTCACACCCTCTCAGGCATCTTGTTGACTGTCATAAGTTGGTTGAGTAGTATTGACATTGGCTTTGATTGTTGGCTCGTCTTTGTTTGATCGGGTTGATTGGAGAGTTGTAATTGGAAATGATAATGGGCATATAGTCGTTCCCTCCTTTTGTTGTGACAGTTGAATCAATAACTCAACATTGTTATAGACAGTCTGATTGGGAGTAATTGGATATGTATAGTCACAAATATGCCTCTTTGTGTTATACGTTGGTCTGTGTGTTCCTACATCGTGATATAAATTGAAGTTGGTGTTTGTTGTGTGGTTAATTTTCCCCAATATGGATTATTCCAATTTGAAGAATTGATGACCGTGACTCGAATGTCTACTGTGTATGATTTATGGAAACATCATGCATCATTTTTTTTTATTGCAACATCAGGGATGAGCACGAGGTTTTGGTAGTATGGTTTTGTTGCAAATTTAATTTTTAATATTGTCAGAGGAATGGAATCGGGCATGTTCTAAAAGAGTCTATTTAACTCATAAAATCTCTGTGTTTATGTTTGATTTAGGGATTTAGAATCTATGGGAAGTGATTGATGTTTTTATATGCTGAACAGAGTTGAAACAATATGACTGTGTGTTCCTTTGATTTTGTTTTAAATATAAAAGGGAAGGAAATAAAAAGAAACAAAATTATATTAACAGGAAGTTGGAAAGGCATAGTGATTATGAGTATGATGACACGGTGTTAATAAAAATGGTTGAATATTTAAATGTGGAATGGTGAACAAGTTTAACACACAGTGATTTTTTAATTGGTCACAGTAATTTTTTAATTGGTGTTGGATCGTGTGCATTAAATACGTAACTGTTTTATGGATTACTTGATTGATTTTATGAACAATATTAACTTTTTTTCCCTACCATTATTTCACTTTTATCACATTACAATCCCCCTCGCCTTCCCATATTCACTCTCCACTCCTTTTTCCTAAAATCTACTTATATTTAAGATAAATTTTGTATTATGACATTTAAAGGATCGCATGGATGAATTTCAGTGATATTCTCTTGTGGTTTACGATACAATTGATTGTTTGATGTGTGTGAAAAGTAATCATGATCTTTTCCCCCTCATTTTAACATTTTTCACTTAATACAACCCCTCGCATATCCCAAAACCCTTTTTCACCCCCTGCTCATTTACAACTATTAAACGATTTGTATGGATTGGATTGCATGAGTATGATATATTGTTGAGCCAAATTTTATTTCATATTTAAAAGAGTTGTCATGTATGGTTGTTAAAGAAACTATTTTCTAATCAATTATGCATACATGAATGAGTTTTTTCAGCATAGGTAGTCATGGCTGGGGTAACTGAGGAAGAAGAAATTGGAACAGGGGCCCTAAAAGGCAAATATTCTCTATACACTTTGATACAGACTCGCAAGAGTTAGGCCAACTATTTAAATATGGTTTTTTTAACTGGATTGGGAAAGGAGTGGTCCAACCTAGGCCTGAAAAGCCTCCCTTCCAAGCCCCACAGGTCCCTAGTATCCCAGTGCCTCCTCATGTCTCACTGCAACCTGAAGTCCCTGGCAATGACAGATGGCAGGAGATTGTCCACCCGACAGTCTCCCAAAATCGTGTCTGGCCTAACTTGTCTCTACCTGATCCTCCACCTATCAATCAAATTGTCCAAGCTTCCCCTGTCCACTCACCAGTACAGTATTCTCATGCAAGAAAAAGTTTAAAAACTGAGGCCCACCATGCTCCTGGCAAAGGAAAAGCCATTGCTTCCCCTTCCTCACCCTCAAATGACTCTGATAAATCCATGTCCTACCGCATGCATTTGAGAGATGATTTCTCTCATGTGATGAGTGAGATTAGTCCTAAAGGCTCCACACAGCCTAAGGAAAATTTAGAGAGATCAAAAGGTGACATCAACAACAAAGGGAAGATTTTCTCCCAGAGTGGAAAATATGGATTTTAAGTTTTTATTTATTAATTGTTGAGAACAATTGGCTTCTGAGATTTTGGACAACACACTATTTTCAGATATATGGGTAATACATTTTTGGAAATAATTTCAATTCTCATTGATATAAATTGTCAAAGTATGAAAGTGATGATGGGAGTCACAAGGAGGGATGCTTTTTTTTATTAAGTAGTTGTGTTATGATTGTTAAAGAACTAAAGGGAGTCACAAGGAGTCCCACCTACTAGTTATTATTTATTAAAAACCCTTATTATGGTTTTATTACTTTTCCACCTTAACTAAAAATTTGGTTCAATTTGATTTAACTTAACTAAAGAAGTAGTTCAACTACTTCAACCAATTATAATTTTCTTAAAGGCAAAAGGAAAAGGAGGAACAAGAGGATAATAGAAGGAGAAGCATACTGAGGTTTGCTCTTTGAGTTTTGTTGAGATAATTCAGTTTTCATTCATTCCTTATTTCATTCGAAGCCTAATTATTTTGATGATAGTAGCGTCCTATTGTAGACAACAAGATTTAGGGTTGAATTACATCATTCAGACACTTTTTTTTCCAGAGGTGTTGATCTTTTTTTGAGTCTGTGTAGACTTGTTTGTTTGTGAATTAGATTTCATGACTGACAATGGCTATTGTGTAGAGTCGAGTGGGCATCAATTTGTGGCAAGATGATCCATCTTTTAAAGTTCAGTTTTTTTCTTTCTGTAAGAATTCCTTTTGTATGTTTCATCAGGGATGTCTAAGTTTGACTTTGGTCCAAAACTTCCTCAGGAAATTTTGTAAAGAGAACTATTATTTTGATGAATTGGAATGAAATAAACAATTGCTTTATGTCTCATCTGTTCTGATTATTGACTTGGTGTCTTTACTTCTGTCTCTATATTTGTTTCAACATCTGTTATGTTCAGAAAATTACATAAATAATGAATATTTTAGCAAGCTTTTATTTATAAAAAAAATGCCTAAGCACTTGTAAACAATGCTTGTGAATTAGGATACCAATTTTGATGGCTACAAACATAGTGTGATATTCATGTCTTTATTTCTTTAGCCAAGAGGGATCTGAAAATGTTTGAGTAAGATCATTTCATATCTTTTCCTCAACATTTACTTGGAGACCATACTGGGGAGATCTTCAATATCTCTCTGGTTGATTTTTATGCTCGATTATCATCAAATACATTTATTTTTCTGATATTGATTCTTAGACTGTTTTATTTCTTAATGATTGTACCTATTGCAAGGTAGCCCAATATTGAGCCCGGTCTTCAAGATCAAACCAGCATTGCTTTGAATTTGTTAACACCATTTTAGACACTGCTAATACTCAGGATGAGCTTAATCATTCATGGGTAGCAATTGAACAAGATATTAGTACCCAAGAACGTTGGGAAGCTAGACGTAGACAACCTAAAAATAAACAATAAACCTTCGTGTTCCTTCATCTTTGGCCTTCTTTCATGTCCTTAGACCCCCGTGTTTCTAGGAGAAGAAGAGGATTATCACCTGAAATTAATCCTATTGCTGAAATAGGAAGAAGAAACATTGTGTTATCTACCCAACAAAGTGCTCTAAGGAGAACATTTTTTTATTCATCCAGTTTGTCTTTCTCTCCCTCCCTTATCATCCACAAGATGGCATCTAGTGGTGGCTCTGGTGGAATTGGAAGTGCTTCCTCTTCTCATCCTTTCGCTTCGTCATTGATTGGTAGATTTTATAGCCACCATATCCCTATCCAATCTAACACAAATCCCACCAAATTCATTAACAAATATGGGATTTTTCAGTTCGAAGAAGATGCTACAACCACACAATGGCATGTTTCCTCTCATCTTAACCTATCACCTGCTACTCTCCCACTTCCTAAATTCAAAGAGCATATTCCTAGGTTTTCAGGGAATAACACTATCACTACAAATGAATACCTGGTGGCATTTTCTAATGCATTTCACAACATAGGATCCAATGATAATGATACATGCATGCACTTATTTGTCAATTCCTTGGAAGGAAAGGTTGCGGCTGATTTCTTTGACCTTCCTCCTAAGATTTTGTCTACTTGGGAGGAGTTATTTTGTTGGTTCAAGTCCACCTATGGGAAACCTAAAATCCCAGTTGAGAAGTTACAAGAGTATAATAACATCTTCTATAAGGATGGTGAGACCATTAAGTCCTTCAACTTGTGTTTCACTAAGTTATACAATCAAATCCCTGAACTCATTCAACCTCAGAACCAAGCCGCTTTCATGCATTACTACAATGCATTACATTCCCCATATTGTCATAGGCTTGAGGAGAAATCCATTGATAACCTCGGTTCCTCTCTGCATACTTGTTTAGAGTATAAAGAACAACTTGAAAGAATAGGTCTTCCTCAGGGAGAATCGATTCAACAGACAGACATGTTCGGCCTCTTATAGCTAGTAGAAGACATGAATAATTGTATGATAGCATATGAGAGAAAGGGAAATGTCTCCCCTATCACCCCTGGAGCCTCATCCTCTTCTACACCCCCCTTTAGAAATCCAATTGAAAATAATTTTCAGCCTAAATTTATCATGCCTCAAAGTTGGTGTAACTTTTGCAAGGAACACCCCGAGGAAACCACATGTGAGTTAAGGAAGAGTGTCAGAGATAATATCTTTGGTAAAAGACCAGAAACTACCATCGTTGTCCTAGATTTTGCAGAGCCAAAAGATGTGATGATCATCAATACTAGGAACAAATCCTACACTCCCAAAGGAAAATATGATCCTCTTCGCAATTCTTCGAGCCCGAGCTCATCCTCACCAACTGCTACTATTCAGGTTCCTAAGGTTCCTGATAGTCAAGTAACTACTTCCCCTCTCCTATCTTCCAAATACAATATTCTGAATCAATTGGCCAACATCAAAGCAGATGCAACCCTTCTGGACATGGTTGTCATCCCTTAACAACAGAGGCATCCGAAACAATTCATGGAAGGAAAAGATTTCATTGTATCCAACCTCTTTTAAGAGGTAAATGAATACGATTCATCTGTAAATAAAGTACGTGTACATAACTTTAGACACCCTTTAAAAATTCCCCCTTTTTATATTTCTGTAAATATTATGGATAAAATCGCCCATTGTTGCCTCATTAATGGCAGTTCGGGCCCAAGTGTAATGTGAATTATTATTATGGAAGAGCTAGGCTTGTCTTGTACAAACAAAAATACCATAAGAATGCTCTATTATAATAGTCTACAACAAATGACCATAGGTGATATTAAATATGTGACCTTAGTTTTGTGCGCACACACTGAAATAAGGACAACCCTAAGTATTCAGGTAATTGATATGATAGTAAGAAATTTCTCAATCATCTTGGGAAGAGATTGGCAAGATTTGACAAGTGGATACCTCTCACTCGATAGGATTTCATCTTACATAGAGAGTGTCCCACAACCTAATGTGCACTATATCGAAGAGGACCTAGGGTTGTATTCCATCTTTGTTGAGAAGGTTACCATTCTCTTGGAACAAATCGATTTAGATGATGGTATGTGGCACATGCACTTTGATGGTTCATGTTCTAGTGAAGGTAATGAACCTGGCATAATCTTATACTCTCCTATGGGGAAAATTCATAACCTTTCTTATAGGTTGGAGTTTGCTTGCACAAAAAATGTCACTAAATTCAAAGCTTTATTATTCTATAATCTTGGTTGTGGTCACCTTTCAGGTTTTGGAGATTCTGAGCTTGTTGTGAACCTTGCACATAAGATATACTCTCCTAGCAAAATGTTGATGAAACAATACACCCAAACTATTTGGGAAATTATCACGAACCCATTATCTTTCAACATTACTCATGTTAAGAGGGAATTTAACTCAATGGTTGATCAATTAGCTATTTTTTCACCCTCTCCTAATAGAAAAATTCTTCAACACAGACCTGATTGTACTTTTCATTCTCCATATCGTCCACATATCCCTGACAATATAGAATCTTGGCAGGTCTTCCCTAGCGATGAGAGAATATGTGCTTTCATTCAAAATGAGCCTTATAAGCCCAAGGAGATTATATCCATAGAAGATAACAAGATTCCAAAAGGCTTGACTCCTCTAGAGAGTTCATTTTCATCGAGTGATGTAGGCAATAAAGAGAAACATAAATAAGAGGAGTCAAAAAGGAAGGTGGGTGAAACCATCTCCTTCAACATTGGGACACTTGAGTCTCCAAATAATGTTAAAATAGGTGCCCAATGTTCTGATGAAGAGAAAATGAAGTTTTCTAAGCTGTTTGGTGAATTTCAAGATGTTTTTGCTTGGTATTATGAGGATCTTCATGTTTTTTATCCTGCTCTCATACAACATGCCATTACCATCAAGGAAGGCATAAAACCAGTTAGGCAAAAAAAAATACCTATCAACCTTGCACTGGAAGAAACTATTCAAAAGGAGTTGGAAAAACTCTTGAAAGTTGGAATCATCTTTCCGATCAAGTATTATGAATGGGTTTCAATGTTGGTTCCTGTTCGGAAAGCCACTGATCATATCATATTTTGCGTTGATTTTTGTGCATTTAAGAGGGCTATTGTGAAATATCACTTTCCTCTCCCTAACATAAAAATTATTTTGCAACAAGTCGTCAGGTCACAGATGATGCCCTTACTTGATGTTTTTTCTAGTTACAATCAAATCAAGGTAAAAGGGGCAGATAAATTCAAAACCACCTTTATTACTCATTCGGGTACCTTGACTTATGAATGTATGCCTTCTAGCTTATTTGATGTGAGTACCACTTTTAAAATACATATGCAAATAACTCTTGATGATTTGATCGGTAATGTTATTCATGTATATCTTGATGATATAATTGTGTACTTTAAAGGGCTATCAATTTCCCTGAAGTTTCAAGAATTATGGTTCCATCCTTTTAAGATCTCTTTTGTCCTGAGTGCTAACTCTTACATTCTAAAATATTTACAGGAGCTATTGTTTTCCTACAACACTAATGGTTCTCACTTGAAACACTATGTGGAACCAACTTGAAAGTTTTAACATTGTTTGGATTTTCTATATATTACTAGTCTAGTTTTGCTTTCATTATCACCACTTTTTTTCATTTATGTTTTTACAATAGTTTAATTTATGATTTCCTGTTGGTCGTTGGTTACGTAAGGAAGCAAAGATTAAGGAAGAAAGGTGAAGTATGAACTGCACGGAAGTCAAAATAACTGAGTAAGGTTCGAAGTGGTTAAATAAGTAGAAAAGAAGGAGCAAAGTAAAGGAAAAGAAAGTCGTTGGAAGAGAAGGTCAAGGAAGATAAAGCATCAAAGACTACAGATCATGGACAACTCAGCAAGTGGGAAAAATACACCAATGACTACTTTGGAGCACCTCATGGAAAAGAAGGAGAACAGGCTGGAAAAGCCCCAAAAACACGGGTCAAGTGGACCTAGGGTTTTGGATCTAGGGTTTTGACACCTAGTCTTTGCTCTACGGTTGTTTGAGATTCATGTGATGTATAAATAAATTTCTAGAAGACCTGGGAGGGTTGGTTCCTAGCCCTATAATTGGTTGTTATTCATTGTTGTTTCTAATACTATTGTTAAGATTAATATTGAGTCTGTATTCTGGATCTTCAGCTGGGTGCGAAGATCAACCCTACAACTAGGTGCATAGGGAGGGAAGAGAAAGAGAGAAAGACAGAAGATCTACAGCCAAGTGCGTGGATAGAACTATATGTTTTCATCTAATAAATCAAGAAACATAGTTCTGTGGACGTAACCCTAAAGATAGGGAGAACCACGTATATCTTATTGTCTTTATGACTGATGTTGTGTTATTTGTTATCTGTTATATTGTTACTGCATTGTTGTGTTAGATCAGAGATATAAATTCACAAAGCTAGCATAAGAGTGATAAAGAATATCTAGATTGATTTGCATTGTATTGGAATCACTTTTCTTTTCCTCTAGTTGTAGACACCTGTGTATTGCAACCCCCTACTGCTACTTCGGTTGATAGATCATCTACTTGGCAGGTGTTTCCAAAAGGGCCAGTAGTTAGGTTTTGTTGGTGCATTGTAAGAGTTGAACCTTGGGTCTGCCCCTGTGCCAACAAATGGTTATGTTGTCATGACAGGGATTTTTTTAGGGAATGTCAAGGTGGTTTCCATCGAAGATAGATATTCAGAAGTGGATAGAAGAACAAGAAAAGGACTTCGCTGAAGATCAAAACAAGAACCCTAACATTAGTACAGAAGACTGGTTGGGAAGGTACATATTTACCGACATACACAAGATTTTATTTGGAGGCGTTTATAAGGAGTTGTACGAGTGGTTAGCCATATTAGCAGACACCTAGATTGAGATCAGATCTAGACCACCTGTGGTTTGGACAACAACACTGATCAATAAATTTAAGAGAGTCGATAACATTGTGTCTAGAGCAGTGGATATCTGATTTGATAGCACTATCGGAGAGTACATTACCGAGTTTTCTATTGATAGGGTGGAATCATATAGTCAAGCAAAGAGGTATTTCTTTAAGGGACCTAGAGGAAAGTTCCTACACTTTTTAAAAATGAGGATTAATATGATATTGCATGAGAAGAATATCCTGAAAATGCAATGAAGCTAATGTTCAAGAATTCAAACAATGACAGTGACACAGAGGCTAGACACACGTGCAGTGAGAGATCATTTAGAGAAGTTCCTCTCGCGAACCTATTTAAGAAAAATTATGGAGACGAGGGATTCTACAGTGGAGAAGAAGCAGATCTAACAGACCAAGAGCATTGAGAGTCCACAAGAATAGAGGAAGTAGGATCTGAAGAAGTTCACTTGGAAGAACCAAAAACTTCTGGAAATGTACCTACTATCAAAGTAAGTACTATTACTCCTCTTGTTGTTTTAGCAGCATTAAGTACCCAGAGTAACCAAAGTAGAAAGAGAAATCAGAGTACTATTACAAGCAATTTAGAACATTCTCAGTCGATAAACCCAAGAAGATATATGGAAGATGAAATGAGGTTACCTGTATTTAGAGGAGATGGATCTGAAGATCTCGACCAACACTAGTTCTTATGCGAAGCTGTCTGGAGAATTAAGTAAGTCACCAATGAAGCTATTAAGAGAACTCAGTTTAGTACTACCATGAGGGATCATGCTATGAACTGGTATACGAATTTTTCCTCGGGACCTGGACAACCTAAACTGCTAAATGACATTAAGACTGCGTTGAGTGCAGAATTCAAAAAACCTAAGTCAAAGTCACAGTGCATTACAGAGTTAAAGGAAATCAAGTAGAAGGTCACTGAACCTGTTTGGGAATTTGATCAGAGGTTTAAGACTCTGACAGGTCATTTAAGTTTTTAGATCCCAGATGAACAGAATAAAGAATGGTTCATCGTTGCCCTCCTACCACACATTAGAGTTCCTATGATGCAACAGAAAGTCGCTTCATAGGCTGAATCTCTGGAGATTGCTATGAAACTAGAAACATCCCCTGTAGGAGAATCTAGTCTAGGTATGAGTCAGATCTTAAATCAATTAACTAGTTTATCCTTACAAGTCGAATATATGAAGAAGGACAAAGGAAAGTGAAAAAAAGAAGATATTTGGTGCATCAGATGTAAATCAGAGGGCCATGACAAAGAGAATTGTCCCCTATTTCATAAAAACCTGGCCTATGGAGCACCTAGCCCTTTGAATAAATCCACTCTACCATGGTGTAAGGTATGTAGAAATAAACATCACCCTGGAGAATGTTATTACAAGCAAAAATATGTCCAGACACCTACCAATCTTTATTGCACATTCTGTAAATATGTAGGGCATGATGAGAAGGATTGTAGATCTTATGATCTCATGCATGAAAGAACAAGGGATACATATATAATTCAAGGAGAAACACAACAAGAAGGAAATAATGCGCAATTCAACTCCCCAGGAAGAGGAAACTTCAACCCTCGTTGTAGATTCAGAGGAATATGGCGAGGAGGAGGTATGGGTCGAGGTCGAGGTCATATTATTTTCTATAATTGCACACATCCAGGACATTTGGAAACGGATTGTCAGAACCCTTGTACTACTTGCAACTACTGCAACTGATTTGATCATGTTATCGAAGATTGTCCAATATTGTTAAACAAACTTCAAGAGAGATGAGGAGGAAACCAACAAGTCTAGTTGATATCAGCAGAACCTCACGGTGAGGACCCCAGAGTCATTATTATTACTAGATGAGGTGTTGTTACAGGACAAGATAGAGTGTCTCTAGGAAATTCTGCAGAAGGATCAGGGATCAGAAGAGCTGCAGAGAAGGCACAACTATTTGATCCTAGGAGAGACAGGCATACTTTTTAAGAAGTAAGGAAATAATTTGTAGGAGAAAAAGATTCTTCATATAAGGTACAACCATAAGTAAGGGAAAGTGAAATTCCACCAACATTCAACTAGTCTGCTCTATCTAGACAAGGAAAAGAGGTAAGCAAGACCATGGACTTCTTATATACATGTATTAATTTGATTAAAGATGAAAAAGTTCTACATTAACTACAACACCTAGTAAGACAATATGAAATTGGAAGAATAGATCCTATGATGAATAGAGTTGTAAATAAAGTATCAAGGAAAAGAAGGACAAACAAGGAATTGCACCTTAGTTCTCAGATTGGAGACTACAACGTGGACTATGTGGTCCTCGACTTGGGATCATAAGTAAACGTTATGATGAAGAAGACTTGGGCACTGATGGGAAAACCTATATTGATTTACTCTCCTATGAGGCTCAGGTGGCTAATCAACAAGTGTTGAGCCCCTTTGGAAGACTAGACCATGTCCCTATAGACATCGTTCGGGTAAGGACATTTGCAGACTTCAAAGTGATTGAGGTTGTTGATGATAGTTGTCATTATCTTACGCTGTTAGGAATTGATCAGGATTTCAAAAATTCGACTGTTGTTGACCTAAAGAAGAGAATAATGAAATTTGAGGGTAATGGCCTTAAGTTCATTGCACCTCTTGACCCTGATGAAGGTCGCATATACACAAAAACCATCATAGAAGAAGATCGTGCCTACCATCTAGAAAACATCTACAAAATGATATAAAAACAACAATATTATATTAATCCCACATCATATGGAAATCTAAGTTGTCTAAGTGAAAGTGCATGTTCATCATATTCAAAGGAAGCATTGCAAAATTGGCATAACAGAATGTATGAAGTGTCCACACGGCGACGTGCCATATTGACCAGAGAAGTTCGCTGGATTGGCACATAATTAAGTAATCTCCCTACATTTGATGGCTTGAATCATTTAGGGACATTTATAGTTGAATTTGAAAAAATTGTACCTGTACAACAAAGATTGTTGGCACTAGACGAAGCCTTGAAAGATACACCAGCTAGATGGTGGGGAACACACAAGAATAACATCACAGAGTGGTTACAATGTCACACCTTACTGACAGTGCACTTTTTAGACCAAGGTGAAGGATGATAAGTTCGATACACAGGTCAATGTTTCCTTGAGGACCATGTGTGAAGTTGTGAGGAAGCCTGGAGAAACATTCCTCAAGAACAGTGGGTACATAAGTTAATTAACACATTGGACACTACACCTATCAATTGGTATCTTCAAGCAGAACTATGCCTCATCACTACAGGTCAGTATGGAATGACTCAGAACTTTATAGCTACATTTTTATTTTAGATTCAGTACCCTACAATAGATTAGGATTTACAAATTGTAAGACAAAAGGTCTTTGAGGAGGCACCTAACCTCCCTTTTGAGCAAGAAGAGGATGAATGGACTACACCTCTTGAAATATTATAGGGTTTCTATAATATTAATGTTGATGAAGATGATGATCCTAAGAATGTAAATATCACAAAAAATGGAGGATAGAGGGACATAGAAGGGCCAGGGATTGAATTACATTTTATTGGACGACCCATTAAAATTAATAAGGTTCATATTGGAACAGGTCAAACACCTAAGTTGGAAAATATTGGAGATTATTGGGATGATGCTACTATTGATAAGATCACAGAACTAGTGCATGAATATCATGATTTATTTCCAACCAAGTTCACATATATGAAGGGCATTAAAGGGCCCATGGGGGAAATGAAGATCCCTCTGAGACCAGATGCAAGATCCATCAAGAAAAGACCCTATAGATTGAATCCCAAATATAAGTAGAAAGTTAAGACTGAATTGGATAGAATGTTGGAAGCAAGAATCATAGAACTAGTTGAAGAATCTTAATGGATCATCCCTATGGTGGTCCAAGACAAGAAGTCAGGAGAAATCAAAATTTGTGTAGATCTAAGGAAACTGAATGATGCATGCCTACATGACCCCTTTCCTACACCCTTTATTGATGAAGTTCTAGATAATGTAGGAGGACATGAGGTTTAATCAATCACAGATGGATTTTCAGGCTATCATCAGATCATAATTGTCAAGAAGGATAGACATAAGACCACATTTCCAATATAATGTGGTTCGTTTCGGTACATTGTGATGCCTTTTGGCTTGAAGAATGCACCAACCATATTTTCCAAGGTAGTGGTCGAAGCATTTAAGGACTTTTTACACAAATTCTTGGAAGCATACTTTGATGATTGGATTGTTTTTATCCTAATGAAGGATCATACAAAATGCTTGAGATTAATGTTAGATAAGTGTAGGCAATGTCAGATTGCTCTGAATCTGAAAAAATGTATTTTCTTTTCACCCTTTGGAGTGCTGCTAGGACATATTGTGTGTAAACAGGGGTTGTTGGTAGATCCTTCCAATATTGCTATCATTGTTGATCTACCTCCCCCTACTTCAGTTAGACAGTTGCACACTGGATATTATAGGAAGTTTATTAAGGGTTATGCACAGATAATAACACCTATGGAGAAGATATTAAATAAATATAGTAAGTTCCAATGGACAGAAGAATGCCAGTAGAGCTTCGACACACTAAAGAAGAAAATGGTTACTGCGCCTATATTGGTCTTTCATGTCGATGCTTTGTCCATTTCATTAGGAGCGGTTTTAGCATAACCGGGTGTAGAAGAAATTGACCACCCTATAGCCTTTGCTAATAGGAAGATTTCTATAGCTGAAAGGAATTATACTACCACTGAAAGAGAAGGCTTGGATATGGTATATGCACTGCAAAAGTTTAGACACTATTTGTTGGGAGGATATTTTAAGATGTTCACTAATAATTTTGCATTAAAGTACTTATTCAACAAGCCAATGTTGGGGGGAAGAATATGCATATGGATACTATTATTCCATGAGTATGACTTTGAAATTGTGGTTAACCCAGGAAGAATTAATAAATGAATTGATCACTTATCCAGGTTGGAATATGGAGTGGAACCTACAAGCTTGGAGGATACACTTCCAGATGCACAATTGTTGGCCATCAGAAAAGTCGATGATCACTTCACAAAGATAGTTTAGTTCATGTCCATGGGAATGGAACCTCGCGAGTACACAGTCATTCAGAAGAAACAATTGGTCGTCCACGTTGTTGACTTTCAAATTATAGCTGGATAATTATATAAGATGGGACCCGATGAGATCCTGAGGAGATGTGTTATGGAGGCAGAAAGACCATTGATTCTAGAGAAAGAACATGAAGGCATCAAAGGAGGACACTATGCAGGAAAAGAAACAATGAAGAAGGTTCTCAGACCTAGCCTTTGGTGGCCTACTTTACACAAGGATGCTAAGGAATACTACAGAGCCTGCGATGTATTTCAACAAGTAGGAAAGCCTTCCATAGGGGATGAGATGCCTTTGGCACCACAATTAACATTACAAGTATTTGAGAAATGGTCCATTGACTTTGTAGGACCTATCAACCCACAAAGAAAGCGCACAAGAGATAGATACATCATCACTGCCATAGAGTATTTGATGAGATGGGTAGAAGCAAGAGAAGTTAAGCACTGTAGTGCAACCATAGCTGCGCAATTCATCTTTGAGGATATTATAACCAGATTTGGATGCCTGAATATGCTCATGAGTGATCAAGGCATACACTTTATCAACAAAACTATTGAATCCTTGACTCAGAAATTTCAAGTTCATCGTCAGAAGAGTACTCCATACCACCCACAGGTGAATGGTACAATCAAATCTTTCAATAAGATATTGGAGACAATGCTGACCAAGATTTGTAGTTTTAACAGAGATGATTGGGATTTGAGAATTCCAATAGTATTATGCTCTTATAGAACTACTTGCAAAAAGTTAACTATGCAGACTCCCTTTAAGTTGGTATATGGATTGGAAGTAGTGGTACCTATGGAATATTTGGTTCCTAGTTTAAGAATTGTAGCATTTACAGGTATGGATGACACAAGTAATGTTCATGATAGGATCACGTAGTTGATTTAACTGGAGGAAGACATATTTATTGTAGGATTTCATCAGCAGATGCAAAAAGAATGAGAAAAGGCTTACCATGACAGACATATAAAGAAGAAAGAGTTTAAGAAAGGATATTTGGTACTGTTGTATGAAGGAAAGTTCATGAAGCATCTAGGGAAGTTCATGACACATTGGCTTGGACCATTTGAGGTTTCCTATGTTACGGAAGGAGGAGTTTCACAGTTGAAGACAGTTAATGGATATTGGAAGGATGGTTTAGTGAACGGGAGCCGGTTGAAGCTGTATTGTGACAACCAGCTGCCTCGCAACTCTCAGTAAAAGCAAAGGAAGAAGGGTCTAGGTACTAGGTGCAGTTGAAAATAGGTACCAGACATAGAAAATATAGTCTTCACAAGATGGGGAGGGATAGAGAAAAAAAAAACATGTTGCTCTGTGTAGTCTACAGTCAAAGAGTACATAAGTTTCAATCTTACAGTGAATTGGGATGAGTCACATGTGAGTGTTGGGGGCCTGTTGGCCCTTGGTTACGTAAGGAAGTGAATATTAAGGAAGAAAGGCCAACTACAAACTACACAGAAGGCACAGTAATTGAGTAAGGTTCGAAGTGGTTAAAGAAGCATAAAAGAAGGAGCAAAGTAAAGGAAAAGAAAGTCATTGGAAGAGAAGATCAAGGAAGATAAAGAATCAAAGAATATGGATCATGGACAACTCAACAAGCAGGAGAAAGACACTAATGGATAATTTGGAGCACCTCGCGGAAAATAAGGAGGACAGGCTGGCAAAGCCCCAAAAACGCGAATCAAGTGGACCTAGGGTTTTGGATCTAGATTTTTGACACCTAGGCTTCAGTCTACGGTTGTCTGAGAGTCATGTGATGTATAAATAAAGGTCTAGAAGACCTGGGAGGGTTGGTTCCTAGCCCGATAATTGGTTGTTATTCATTTTTGTTTATATTACTATTGTTAAGAGTAATATTGAGTATGTATTCTGGATCTTCAGCTGGGTGTGAAGATCAACCCTATAGCTGGGTGCGCAGGGAGGGAAGATAAAGAGAGAATATCTGCAGCTAAGTGTGCAGATAGAACTGTATGTTTTCATGTAATAAATCAAGAAACACAGTTCTATGGATGTAGCCCTAGAGAGAGGGTGAACCACATATATCTTATTGTCTGTATGGATGATGTTGTGTTATTTGTTATCTGTTATATTGTTACTGCATTGTTGTGTTAGATCATAGATATAACTTCACAAAGCTAGCATAAGAGTGATAAAGAATATCTAGATTGATTTGCGTTGTATTGGAATCACTTTGCATTTCCTCTGGTTGTAGACACTTGTGTCCTGCAACCCCCTATTGCTACTTTGGGTGACACTTCATTTGCTTCACAGAATTTGCTAAAAGGGCTAGTAGATAGGGTTTGTTGGTGTATTGTAATATTTTTACCCTGGTTTTGCCCCTATACCAACATTTCCTTTAATAGTTTTCATGTTGCTTTTGAAATTCTATCATTTCATTTCTGATAGTTTCAATTTTGTAGTCCCATTTCTGTCATGAATTTTATTGCTTTTCATCTTTTAGTTTAATTTTAGTCAAGAATAAGATGTTGGATCAATTCTTCCACATTGAAACTCCTGCAAAGTATTGTTAGTCAATAACAATCAAGCTTACATAGTTTTTACGATGTTCCCCTTGAAAGAAAAATTCAATTTTTTATCTTCTTTCACTGTTGTCTTATAAAGAAATTGGTTATCTCCCACTTTTGCTTTCCATTTCTTCATCCATTTGAGAATTAAAAGAGAAAGTCCATAATTTTTTCTCCTTGAAGTAAAGAGAAAATTCTGGTTGAATGATTATGCATATAGGGATTAACCCCCTCATTCTTAACATTTTTCATTAGTTATTCCCAAATTCCTGGTCATTTTCAAATTAAATCTGCTCACTTCCCCCTATTGCATAATCATTCTGGTTATACCTTCTTGATCCATTGTTCTTGGTCTGCAAAACCATGTGTTCAGAGCTCTTAATATGTTGGAAACAAATTTTATTGTGGAGTCATCAGTTTGTTCATGATAAAAATCGCAACGAGGATTTCTCCCACAAAGTATTGCTAACGCCTATTATTTAAACTAAGATAATGATATATAATACTGGTAGGTGGGACCCCCTTGTAGATTGGAGGATCAAAGATAGTCTTATTACGCATTTTATGATATTGTTTTGATATTTCTTACAGGGTTCTACATGATTGATGATGAAGTACTGGTTTTGTTTACAAGAAAATTGCAGATTGATAATGCATTGTATGTGTTGATTATGTTACTCTAAGCTCTAAAATGCATGCTATGAATGGCTTATATTCACTGTTATTACATTTCTATTACAACCATGATTCATTACCTGTCACACCTGCACAAGATACATGTTAGTAACAACAAGAAATAAGAGCAATGGAAAGGAGCTTATAAAAAAAAATCCAAGAAGGGAAACTATTCTATGTTATACTATGTGCAATTGAATTTTTACGAAATTGATGTTGGTCCTAACTAGCAATGTTAGTGGCTATACGATTTGTATTGACTTATATTGGAAGCATTTGATATATGTACTTGTATGGTTTTGGCAATGGTTAATATGGATTCGGTGGAGCAATTGGCAAGAAATGTGTGCAAGTTTCGATTCATGGATTAATGGAATGGATTAATGGTTTGGTTGGCTAGTGTGTACTACGAAATTGAATGAATGGAAGATGGAAGTGATGTGCAGTAAATGCACGTCACTCCATACTTCTCCCACTGGGTCATCACCCTAGCATGGTTATTGTTCATTTTTATTTTGTTGTGGTTAAGCTCTGAGATTCAGGCATGGAAGGAACTGCTCGACCAAGCACGCATTTTTAAGGCCATTGGTTATAGGTATGGTTCTTTTCGCCCATCCATGAATTCTCTCTGTGTATGAAACGAGTGTTGTCTTGGTAATGTGTTGGTATGTGTTTTCTTCAGGTTGGCAACTGTGTAAATGCATGGTGTTTTCTCTGAAATGACTATGTGTCTTATTCATTGCAAATGGAAAAATTGATGGTTGAAGTTGTGATTTCATTGGTCGTTCTGTGTGGTAGAAAGCGTGATGGCTCGCTATTGTCTTTATGGGTTTTTGTTGGAGGTTTTCACTCAACTTAGCATTTTTGTTCGTCTCCTCACAATTAAGGTAACCACACCTGGTTGTATTTGGTCCTACGGGGTTGTCGCATATATTTTGAACCACCTTTTGGCCACTACATATATTTTTCACCTGGTTGTGGGCTCATTTTATGTTATTGGTATCCGCATAGTTGGTTATGGGGTGGCTATTATGCCAAGAATCATAATTTAGGGTTCTTGGTAGTACCTGGAATCTACATTTCTATCAGCATTATTCATCTATTGGGGAAAAACATGAGGGTTATGTCTCTGCATGTTCTTGGTATTGGTTACTGGCCAATAACAAATGTTTGCTCCTCTGCATCATGGTCCATCCTACCTGGTGTCGAACTATCACACTATCTTAAAAAATAAAGGTTATAAGGCTTGTGGTTCCACCGTGCTTTTCTTGAAGGCTCTCACCTACTGTTGATATGGTTGACCTCCAGTTTTCCTGTGTTTGGTTCCACCAAGCAAACCCTTGATTATTTTGTTCATTAGTTACAGAGCCCGATTTTGATAAACTAAACCAGTCTCACCGTGTTGGGCATCTTGTTGACTGTCATAAGTTGGTTGAGTAGTATTAACAATGGATTTGATTGTTGGCTCGTCTCTATTTGATCGGGTTGATTGGAGAGTTGTAATTGGAAATGATAATGGGCAAATAGTCACTACCTCCTTTTGTTGTGATAATTGAATCGATAACTCAGCATTGTTATCGATGGTCTGATTGGGATTAATTGGATATGTATAGTCACAAAGATGCATCTTTGCGTTATGAATTGGTTTGTGTGTTCCTACAACGTGATATAAATTGAATTTGGTATTTGATGTGTGTTTAATTTTCCCCGATCTGGATTATTTCAATTTGAAGACATGATGACCATGAGTGGGTTGTCTACTGTGTATGATTTTTGGAAAAATTGTACATCGTTTTGTTTTATTGCACCATCAGGGATGAGCATGAGGTTTTGGTAGTATGGTTTCATTTCAAATTTAATTGTTAATATTGTCAGAGGAATGGAATCAGGCATGTTCTAAAAGAGTCTATTCAACTTAGAAAAGACCTATCTCTATGTTTGATTTAGGGATTTAAAAATTATGGGTAGTGGTTGATTTTTTTATATCTTGAATAGAGTTGAAACAATATGACTATGTGTTCCTTTGATTTTGTTTTAAATATAAAAGGGAAGGAAATAAAAAGAAACAAAATTCCATTAACAGGAAGTTGGAAAGGCATAGTGATTCTGAGTATGATGACACAACGTTAATAACAAGGGTTGAAAATTTAAATGTGGAACAATGAACAAGTTTAACACACAATGATTGTTTAATTGGTCACAATAAGTGTTTAATTGGTGTTGGATCGTGTGCATTAAATATAGAACTGTTATATGGATTACTTAATTGATTTTATGAACAATGTTCATTTTTTTTCCCTACCATTATTTCACTTTTTGCACATTACAATCCCCCTTGCCTTCCCATATTCACTATCATGTCCATGTTCCTAAAATCTAATTATAGTTAAGATAGATTTTGTATTATGACAGTTAAAGGATCATAGGGATGAATTAAAGTGATATACTCTTGTGGTCTACGATACAGTTGATTGTTTGATGTCTATGAGCAATAATTATGATCGTTTCCCCCTCATTTTAACATTTTTCGCTCAATACAACCCCTCATTTTAACATTTTAATCCTTGTTCACCCCCTTCTCATTGAAAACTATTAAACAATTTGTATGGATTGGATTGCATGAGTCTGATATATTGTTGAGCCAACTTTTATTTCATATTTAAAAGAGTTGTCATGTATAGTTGTTAAAGAAATTATTTTCTAATCAATTATGCATACATGAATGCATTTTTTCAGTAGAGGTATCCATGGTCAGGGTAACTGAGGAAGATAAAATTGGAACAGGGGCCCTAGAAGACCAAGATTCTCTATATACTTTGATGCATACTTGCAAGAGTTAGGACAACTATTTCAAGCTGGGTTTTTTAACTGGATTGGGAAAGGAGTGGTCCAACCTAGGCCTGAAAGGCCTCCCTTCTAAGCCCCATAGGTCCCTCGTATCCCAAGGCCTCCTCGAGCCTCATTGCAACCTTAAGTCCCTAGAAACGACAGATCGCAAGAGATTGTCCACCCAACAGTCTCCCAACATTGTGGTTGGCCTAACTTGTCTCTACCTACTCCTCCACCTATCAATCAAATTGTCCAAGCTACCGATGTACACTCACCCATACAGTCTTCTCATGCAAGAAAAAGGTTAAAAATCGAGTCCCACCATGCTCCTCACAAAGCAAAAGCCACTGTTGCCCCATCCTCGCCCTCAAATGACTCTGATAAATCTGTGTCCTCCCGCATGCATTCGAAGATGATTTCTCTCATCTGATCAGTGAGATTAGGCCTAAAGGCTCGACACAGCCTAAGGCAAATTCAGAGAGATCAAAAGGTGACAGCAACAACAAAGGGAATATTTCCTCCCAGAGTGAGAAATATGGTTTTAATTTTTTATTTATTAATTGTTGAGAACAGTTGACTTCTGAGATTTTGGACAGCACACTATTTTTGGATATAAGGGTAATATATTTTTAATAAATAATTTCAATTCTCATTGATATAAATTGTCAAAATATGAAAGTGATGATGGGAGTCACAATGAGGGATGTTTTTTTTTATTAACTAGTCGTGTTATGATTGTTAAAGAACTAAAGCCAGTCATAAGGGGTCCCACCTACTAGTTATTATTTTTTTAAAGTCCTTATTATGATTTTATTACTTTTCCCCCTTAACTAAAAAGTTGTATCAATTTGATTTAACTTAACTAAAGAAGTAGTTCAACTACTTCAACCATTTCTAATTTTCTTAAAGGAAAAAGGAAAAGGAGGAACAAGAGGAGAATAGAAGGAGAAACATACTAAGGCTTTCTCTTTGAGTTTTGTTGAGATAATTCAGTTTTCATTCATTCCCAAATTTATTCGAAGCCTAATTATTTTTTATGTTAGTAGGGTCCTATTGTAGACAATAAGATTTAGGGATGAATTACATCATTCAGACACTTGTTTTTCATAGGTGTTGATCTATCTTTGATAGTCTGTGTAGACTTGTCTGTTTGTGAATTAGATTCCATGACTGACAAAGGCTATTGTGTAGAGTCAAGTGGGCAACAATCTGTGGCAAGTTGATCCAGCTTTTAAAGTTCATTTTTTTACTTTCTGTCATAAGTCCTTTTGTATGTTTCATCGGGGATGTCTAAGTTTGACTTTGGTCCAAAACTTCCTCAGGAAATTTTATAAAGAGAACTATTCTTTTGATGAATTGGAATGAAATAAACGATTTCTTTATGTCTCATCTGTTCTGATTATTGACTTGGTGTCTTTACTTCTGTCTCTATATTTTTTTCAACATCTGTTATGTTCAGAAAATTACATAAATAATGAATTTTTTAGAAAGCTTTTATTTATAAAAAAACAACCTAAGCACTTGTAAACAATACTTGTGAATTGGGATACCAATTTTGATGGCTATAAACATAGGGTGATATTCCCGTCTATATTGATTTATGTAATACCCCAAGGATGTGCCCCAATTGTATTTATGAATTGTAAACATGTTTTGTAGGCTTGTGAGCCAAGTATTATAATAAGCTAGGAGGCTTATGTGATGATTAGGCCAGAGAGCCTAGGATGTTAAAGCCATGAGCCTATTTTGTATATGTAATTATGAAAAATCATTAATAAAATATAAACATCACTATGTGTAGACTGACCATGAAGAAATAGTGATGGGGGAATAAGCTTCCACAAGGTTGGGTAAGGGAGGAGGCTAAGTGTTTGGGCCTAGGGGATAAGATAGGGGGCTTACCTCTAAAGGGGATAATAATTTATTATTATTTCCTAAAAGGATAAGGTGGTCAATTGACCAAGTGTTGTCCTAAGTTCCTGGAAAAGGAACGTATGCTAAGTGGAGTGCATGTGGCTACAGGAAGACAGGTGTCGACCTGGACACATACAGTTCTAGTTGGGAAAGCTAGCATTGTTAGGGGGTTCACTTTTGATTCTCCATCCACTATCTAATCGTGAACCGGGGGAATCCATCATGGATCTATGGAAGCAGTAACCTGTGAGTCAAATTCTGTTCAGGGTCTATCCATTCTTCCATCCGTAGTTTGAACTTGGGGAATCCATGAAAAAGGGGCTAGTGCCTGAAACTTGGAGCTTTGGAAGCGCATATAAATAGCCCACGTGTCTGTCAGGACCTGCACACAGAAGGAAAGGGGACCTGTGTAAGATTAATAGGGTTCTAGCAAAGGCCCGAAGATTCAATTTGACTCAGCATTTGGAAAGATCCTAGATCGGGAGGACGCAGAATCCCATGAGGAAGGGTGGGATGCATCAGGAGCACAAGAAGATCTAGGAATCCAGGAAGAATTGTAGACTTATGGGATGAACAAGGAAAATTTTTATGGGGAGAAAGAAGTTGTTGCAATTTCTGTGGCAACAAGTATGTTACGGCTTATTGGGTCAACCAAAGGAAAGAATGCTTGCATGTTTGCAAGTGTTGTTGGTGATGTTGTTGCATAAGGAGGGAAGAAACAAAGAGTTAAAGTGTTGGTTATAAGCTTGATAAAGGAAGCATGAAAGCTTCTACTACCATCAGACATTCAAGTAGTATAAAATTTATTAATGGCAGTCACGTAGGTATGAGTTTTTATTACTCTTTTTGCATAATTGTTGAAAGGAAATTTAGGTAAGAATTTCCTCAGCCGTAGTTATTTTATAAAATCACGTGATTATATTATTGAATGCATATGACTAGATGTGGTAAAGGATGGAGGCCTATATTAATTCAAATATTTTTAGCTTTTGAATGCACAAACTGACATAGTAGAATGTCATGTTAATTTGGTTATGGGGTAATAACCAAAGAACTAAAAGATAAGAACTTGTTATAGGAATGAATGCCAGTAAGCTAGTCATGTATGAGACTAGGACATGGTTGGATATGGCAAGGTATGGATATGTAAAGGTTATGAGCCACACATGTACTATAAGCTTCCTACCTTTAAATAAAACTTGGACTGCAGCCTTTTTGCTAACACTAATGAATATCACAGAATTATATTCTTCGCATAATGTTCAGGTAAAAAAGGAAGGCATCGAGTTAATTTAGAAGACAATAGGAAGTGTGTGGAGAATGTGTCAACACATTGGCTAGAATTCCAACTTATGGATGGTGAGATACATGACTGAGATGAAGAGCATTATGTAATTCAATGCAGGGTGCACTGAATAAGTATGCATTGAGAATTGCACTCATGCATAGTAGGTGATAGAATTGTATATTAAAAGCAATAGTTGAATGAGTTTTGTAAATACATGCATATATATTATTGCATGGAAATAATTGTTACTAATAACTGAAATGTTGTGACCTCATGAAGCTGAGGACATTTCAGGAGTTGCTAGACATTGCAACAGGAAATTTGCAAGTCAAGTAGTCACATGAGCATTGAATACATAAAATTTTCTTCTTTAGAAAAAGAAGTAATGAACTTACATATGTTACTGTGAACATGCATATGCATAGAATGATGAGTCATTCTAGTTTATTAAATTGTTGGGTAATTGTGACTGCTGAATTGCTAGGTGCAAGAAATTCTAATATCAATGCATAATATTTTGTACATATTGCAATTGAATATGATGTATAAGAAATACTGACAATTTGTTGGTTGTATGCAAGATGAAGCATTACGGGAAAAATGGTATGCAGTTTGGTTCCTGTGAAAAACCACAAGGATGGATTCATTCATAATATGGAA
This sequence comes from Picea engelmannii, assembly GCA_009831015.1. NCBI lineage: Eukaryota > Viridiplantae > Streptophyta > Pinopsida > Pinales > Pinaceae > Picea > Picea engelmannii. Next base: position 131,249 of record ML782025.1, read on the forward strand.
ACAACCAAGATGAATTATGAAATAGAATTTCATGTTTTGGGGAAAAAGTTGAATTCCCTTCTGAACTAGTTGGAGTTCCTAAAATGAATTCTTTTATGTTTTCTCATGATAAATGCATGTGGGTGATGAAGATGCGATGATGTTGATTAAAGTTGGAATGTTGACTACAAAGAGTAGCTCGGGGAAGATGTTGATTGGAGACAACAAATCTTACCCCGTGGATCCCCGGTGGATTTGAGTGTGTGTACACTTCTCCTTGGGTTACCTTGGAGAAGGTTGAAGCCCTAGAGGGAGAAGTGTGGGGATAGGTTCCCCAGTATGAGGCCTGGAGGGTACTTGGATAATTTTGAGGGAAGTTGGAACTTTGGGAGCCATGGTGCTCTGAGACTTCCTGAGCTGGCCTATTGCTGAAGCCCAAGGAAAGGGAGGTGTAGTAGTCGATGGATTGTGTGACAGTGAAGGTGTACACTCCTAGGGTGGGATAGGCATGCAGGGAAGGAGAGACCATTGGTTGGAGTGTTGCTGAGGTTTGGTACCTTAGTCTAGACCATGTTGATGTGGAAGGTCTTCTCAATCAAAAGGTAGAGCAAGAAGGCATCTTGCAAGTGCATCCGGTGTGCATATTGGAATGGAAGAGAAAACAACTTTGGAATCAATCCATAGGGATTGTAAAGGTCCATTAGACCTGGTACGGTCCCGAGGACGCAACATGGGAGCATGAGGATGCTATGCGGGTAGAATACCCACATCTTTTTTAAGATTTTGGAAATCTTGTTGATGTTGTCTAAAGAGTTGCACTGAGGACAGTGAAAAAATAAGGGGAGGGGATTGTAATACCCTAAGGACGTGCCCTAGTTGTATTTATGAATTGTAAACATGTTTTGTAGACTGGTGAGCTAAGTGTTATAATAAGATAGGATTCTTATGTGATGATTAGGCTAGAGAGCCTAGGATGTTAAGGCCAGGAGCCTATTTTGTATATGTAGATATGAAAAATCATTAATAAAATATAAACATTGTTGCATGTAGACTGACCACAAAGAAAGAGTGATGGGGGACTAATCTTCCACAAGGTTTGGTAAGGGAGGAGGATAAGTGTTTGGGCCTAGGGGCTAAGCTAGGGGGCGTACCTCTAAAGGGGATAATAATTTATTATTATTTCCTAAAAGGCTAAGGTGGTCAATTGACCAAGTGTTGTCCTAAGTTCCTAGAAAAGGAACATATGCTAAGTGGAGTGCATGTGGCTGTAGGAAGATAGGTGTCAACCTGGGCGCATGCAGTTATAGCTAGGAAATCTAGCACTATTAGGAGGTTCGAATTTGATTCTCCATCCACTGTCTAACCCTGAACCATGGGTAGCCATCACGTATCTCTAGAACCAGTAACCTGTGAGTCAAATCATGTTGGGTGTCTCTCCATTCTTCCATCTACAGTATGAATCCGAAACTGGGATGATCAACCTCTGCATTGTTTCCTGGTCATGCACCCTGAAACCTGTGGAAAACTGACGGACTCATCTGTGTCTCTAGTGAAATTCGAGTATCCTGTATTTGTCTGAGCTGTGTGGTGTCGTAACTATGGATTGTTGTGGCCAAGCAGTTCTTGGACTAAGTGTGTCTTGTTGCCTTCTATTTTCCTGAGTTTTATTGACCAGTGGTTGTTGTCCTCACCTTGTGAGAATTGAGTTGAAACTGGTTGAAGAAGCAGGTTGTTAGGCCATGGTTGAAGAGGCAAGTTGTCAGGCCTGTGAGAAGCTCTCTCCTAGTGAGAGAGTTCATTGGGAAGTGGTTTTCTCCTAGAGAGAGTCCAACACCATCTACATAGCTCTGATAACTCTTGATCCGATGTGTTGTTGAATCCCAAGTCAAGGGAGGTGAAGCATCTGATGGACTATGTGACAATGAAGGTGTATACTATTGGGGTGGACCATGGGACATGCATGTGGGGAATGAGATTCCATGAGTAGTGGGAGTAAGAAGACTCCTAGAGAGAATCCTTCTAGTTGCACTATGCAGTTTCCTGTAACCTCGGCCTAGTCTCGGATTCCCTTGCCCTAGGTGGAGCTTAGTCCCAGCTCGGGGTGACCCACTGTTGAGCATGATGAGTAGTGTGGTCTATGGCTGGAAGGTTCATGGAAGGTATTCACGCATTTGTTGTTGTTACTCCAGTTGAAAATATAAGTATCGTTTTTATGTTTGAATAGTCATTCTATGTTTATATGGATGTGTATGTTTTTTTGCAAGTATCTCTGTGTGGCATAGCCAATAGTTAAGGATGGAGTTGTCACAGATCAGAGTAATGAAACAGAGCTGCAGGGGTAGAATTACCTGGCTTGTTGGTGGCTGGCGATATTCCACTTTAGCCAAGCGAGATCTGAAAATGTTTGAGTAAGATCATTTCATATCTTTTCCTCAACAGTAGCTTGTTGTTGTGACCTCTATAAATTGGTGATATTGTTCATCATTAAGGTTTGATTCTTGGCAAGATCATTTATTTCTTCTTCAATCCTTTGAACCCATGGAGCACTAACATCCTGAGTGGGTTCAACATTGTGTAATTTTCTTGGTTTAGTTTCAGCCTTAGCTCTTATGGAATAGAAAGGTTCTATCTTACATGATGAAATATTATCTTCAATTCTTTCAACCACTTCTTGGGATTCTTCAAGGGTCTTGGGACCCTTTTCCTTGAGAAATTATCCAAATTTCCCTAGGAAATACTTGATGTACATGAATAGATGGTAATATTTTCTAGGGTGATGTTTTCTAGGTATTTGTTGAAGAAAAATTTCAAACTTGGTATTAAATTATTTAATGGTTTCATTCTCCATCTTCTTCATTTCAGTAATTCGCATCAATAACAACTTGGGATCCTCTTTGGTACTCCATATTTTAAGAAAGGCCTCCTCAAGTTGATCCATGATTTTGATACTCTTGCTAGGGAGAAATTTGTACCACCTACTAGCATCATCTATAAGAGTGGATGATAAATGTTTCATCATTAAATATTCAACATCAGCACTCATGGGATTAAGTTGGAATATAGTCCAAAATGTATTCATATGCTCTTTAGCATTAGTCACATCATTATCAGAAAACTTGGGAAACCATTTTTTCATACTTAGGAGGCATCTTTCAAGGGTATTCTGGGATAGCAGACATGTCTAAAGGCTTAAATATATTGGACTCCAATTTCTTTTGAACCATTGCAGATAAAGGAAGGTTTCCTCCAAACAAGTATTTCAATATAGGTGAGTTGTTAGTAGCCCTTCTCTTTTATGTCTTAGGAGGGTTTCTGTACCTCCTTGAGCTTTGTGGATTTACCAGATGATCCCTCTAGGATCATCAAAGGAATGTGAGGGAGGCACCCTCAGTGGAGTTGCTAGGTAAACCTATAAGATAAGGGGTTTGGTAGAATGTTACGAAAGATGTGTCCTTGAGGATAATGACTCAATGCTCCTTGGCAATGGAACCAAAATGTTTTCGTGGGATTTTTGTTTATGAAAATCCCAACACAAGACTACCAAATATTTGTAACTTTGGAAGAACCTTCCACTGTCACCTTAGTAAGGAATTCCCTTGTTTTAGTAATGTAAGAGGTTCACCACAAGGGAGGCTTCCCTAGTCACCTCAAGGGATCAAATAGAAAGTATAGTATCCAAGCCTAGCATTCCCTATTTTGATCACTGAACAACTAGTCTAGGTCAAGGAAAAGAAGAGGTTTGAACATGATTTGGTACCTGACCAGAACAAGAAAACTTTATAGCATATATATAACAATTTACAAGTCAAAGTATGCAATAAAAACCTCTTTTAGACACTAAAAAAGTTAGATTTCTATTGATGTTGAAAATTGGAGTAGTAAACTGGTCTTATAACAACAAAATATAATTTGTAACAGTAGAAACAACAAGTGCTCAGAAATTCCACAATTGACCATGAAAATTAAGCACGCAACAAATAGAATACCATCCAATTTTTAGATTCAATTTATGAATGAGTTATACAACCTTTATATGAGTGTATGAAGCAAATTAAAGTGATTTAAAATGGCTATAACAAACCTTTATTAACAAAATAAAATTATTTAGTGATTTTGAAAAAGTTGGTTTCAATATAGTTAGTAGAAAGCTTGAGAGTTGTGAGAGAGTAAGGTCATCAATCAATCCACCATGAGAATGCTTTAATGCCAGTGCCTTTAAGGGTTATGGATTATTTTCAAATGAAACTAAGCTTGAGGTTTGGGCTACTTGAAACCAAGAGGTGGGATCTAAACCCTAAAATGTAAGCACATTTTAGCCTTAGGTATTATATCTTGAGGAGAAGAACTTCTAGGGTGAAGTCACATTTGGACCCTAGAAGTTGTTCCTCCCTTCTTGTAGCTTCAACTAGTTCAAAGGTCAAGAGTCTAGGGATAAAATCCTAAAATGATAACACTTTATGGATTTAGGGTTCTAACCCTAGCAATGGAAATTAACCAATGTTTAGACAAATATAACCTTGTGAGATAAAGAAGCACTTATGTTCCTCTCTTAGGGTTTCACCAAACAAGATTCCTTCCAACAAATAACAATATCACTATAAACATTAATAGAATGAAAACAAATTGTAGAAATTTACTTACTTCATTCAAGAAACCAAGAGAATGCATCCCTAATTGCATAAATATCTATTCAAAATCAGCTAATTCATCCACAAGAGACCATTTCAAACCAAGCACATCAGAGAGAGAGAGAGAGAGAGAGAGAGAGAGAGAGAGAGAGAGAGAGAGAGAGAGTTTGTAACCCTTAGAGAGAGAAAATTTTAGATGTGTTACCCACAAAGGTGAGTGAAATATGATGATAAAAATGAAAGTGAGGGTAGCCTTTTTATACGAAGCTACCCTAGTAATTTGTCCACATAAAATGTCAACAACAAATTAGAAGTAGGGTCGACCCCTCATTTATCACTTCAAAAAATTCTCGAGAGAAAAATAAATCAAAATATCCCACAAATGTGAGACGTCAAGGCTAGGTACGGTGACATAAAGCTTACAAAGGATAAAATAGGGCCTCCAAAGGCCATGTCACATCCTACAAGGTGAATAATATGTCAAGTATGGTTTCACCTCACCTAAGTTTATGACAAGTCAAATATGGTACCCATCCATCCATCAAACCCTAAGGATGTCAAACCCTAGAAGGTGACGTCAAGGTTAAGAGGGTGATTTCAAGGGCCTTAATGTGTTGTGTCGAAGGAGAGGAGGGTTGCATATCATCTCTAAATTCCTAAGTCATTGTTGTTACAGTGTCCTCCATCCTATGTGTAAATATATCATGGGGTATTATGCCTAGATTGTGGGGCTTCCATCTCATCATTGTACCATAATGACTAAACCTACTCAAACCAATGACTATTTTTCCATCATCCAAGGTTCTGAGGATGTGAGAGAAAATATATGAGGGTGGTAAGTCATTGGATGACCCACTACTATCCATCACATGTGCCTAGGTCTTTCAATAAAGGTACAACGTCCTGGGTACAAGCCTAGGACATCCCTCAAAGAACCATGTTAGGGCCATTCAAAACAAATAAAAGTATAAAAAATGGTTATCCAAAGTTCATAATAAACACTAGTCCTTAAAAAATTCAAATAAAATTGCAACTTAATATATAAGACATGTAAGACAATACACCTTAGTATCCCCTTCAATCATCACACCAACTTAGGACCCCGTGCGAGTTACCAATTTTAAGTATGGGAGGGCCTTTATCCAACCCTATTATATGCACCACCTAGATCAGAAATAAAATAACCTGAGTAGAGGGATAGATCCTGAGAGTGATAAGGGAAAGTAAAAAACCTTCAAGAGTAAGTGTGAAAGTGACTTGTTTTTTTGACTTAATTCATGGCTATTGGTGTCATTGAATCCATTTCTATGAGTGACTTTGTGGAGGGTTCTCTTTCTCTTGAGTTATCCCATATTTATGTGATATTTTTTCCAATCCCCCTTATTTTCCTTTTTCTAATTCCTACTTTATTATATATTTGCAAGTTCCCTTTTTAAGGTTTCAAGCCATTAGCATTACATTTTTGGACCAAGGTGAGCAATGAAAGGGTAATGCTCAAATTTGGGTCATCTTTTTTTGGTCCTATTAGCACTAAGAGTCACCCTCAGACTATTAGAGGATAATCCCAGTACCCATCAAAAGGTTTTCAAGTATAAATTAATGATTAAATGTCATATGAACAAAGGTCAACATAAGAATGTTTTAACATGGAAATCTGGGCTAGCATGCATAACCAAATTATGTTTTGATTAACTTCAGCCAGTGGTTTAAGGATAAAGGTGAATAGAAGGAAGACTTAGTGAGGAAGGTGGATAAGTTTTCTATAAGCATCAGGCCTTCAAGCAACTAGGAGAAGAAAAACTCGGTCACAAGAACTTCTTGAACTTAAAGTTTAAAACACTGAAAAACATTCATAGCAGTGTTATAATAAAACCTCCATTATAAAACAACCAAAACATCTCATATGGATCATCCAATAATGAGCATTTCAGAATAAGAGGAAACAAGATGATGAAAGGAAACCGACTTCTATTAATGAAAATGTCTCAAGTTTCATACATAAACAGAGAACAACTTTGTTTTGTCAAAATATTAAAAAAAAGGGAGCTCTTCTCAACCCTCCGACCCTCTCATATCATTCATCTGATATATTTATAATCAAAGCAGTAGGAAACAGGTAGGGTTGTGAGATGGCCTTCCTCTCCTAGGATTATCCACAAAAAGATACAAGTTTAACATTTGTACCAGTAGATCTAACAAACTGCTAAAATCAAGGAGCTTGTTGGCAACCACTCTAACAAAAAATGAATGACATGTCTTTCTTCTTGGGTGCATCTTCTTCAGTGTCATGTGACATACAAGATTGTATGTTGATCTCCATCTACCCCCTATTGATCTTTTGTTCCCTCCAAATCATCAAAGTCAAGAGGAAGTAATGAATTCAAAACCTCTTACTATAATGTCTAGTTCATAATGCCATTATCTAGCGCATTCAGTAGCCAATTACGTAGTACCCTCTTATAACTGCTCTGTAGATTCCGTAGCGCCCTTCTTCCTATTTTCTCTGTGATATATTGTTCATGGTCTTCTAATGTTCTGCTTCTTGTCATGACATTCCTTTGATGATTTGACTTAATGCCTAGTTTTGTTTCAACATGTTGCTCTCAGAATAGACCTTATATAAGCATGTGATTTCAAAAGTTGTCAAGGGTGGTTTGGATCCACGCCACTCTGACCCTGAAAATCCACCACCAACTACAACGTACCCCTCTAGCTATACCATGGTTTCAATTTTGGGACCACTATAGGATTTTAATGTTCGAGCATGTTATGTCCCCGAAATGAAGTGTGGTCATTGATATTATTGCAATCTGTGATCTAGGTAACCCTTCTATTTTAGCGCCCCTGCTAAAGTTTATCCGTCTGCTAACTCCAGGATCATTTTAACCATGTTTAGATATGGTGCCAATTTTGGCGTTCGGGAACTTTGGATGCTACGTTTTGTTCTCATGGTTTTTTCCTATGCAAACAAAGGACTTGGATGACCTATTGTGAGCTCAATAAATGGAAAACAAGATAACCAATCATTTGAACCAAATCATGATATGTGTTTATCCTCCAAGAAAGACAGGAAAACTTTGTGCAAAGAATCAATCAAGCAAGATAATAAGGAAAACCAGGTCATTGAACAAAAGGGAAACCAACTTTATCAACCAGAAGAGGAAAAACTTCTAGGAAGGTATGCAGAAAAGAGAGAGACACGACAGAGGTGCATACTTAGATATTAACAAAAACTACATATGACCCATGACAACTTCATGTGATAACATTCACTCCATAGGGGATGGCATGCTCCCTGTGAACTGCCAAGAAAAAGTAGCTTCAAAGTCTTATCCATTAGGCTATGGAGTCTTATTACAATATAAAAAACAAAATGAAATGAAATTATCATAAGTCGAGCTTATTATTCACACTCCTACTCCTACTCTAACCAAGTATGCTATTAATTGATAAAGTGAAATCATGCTTCCAATGAATCCATACAAAAAAATGATTAAATAGCAACACTCTTGATCTAGATCTGACAAATGAAGGGACCCATGGCAGCCCAAAGTGAAATTCGAAAAGAAAACAGAACCAACATCCTCCCAAAAAGAATGATTTGATATCTATATTCCTCAAAGTATCCATATAATCGGCAAAAGGATCATGAAAAACATAAAGAAATACCTCTTCCTGATATTCTAACTGGAGATAAGATGGACTCTACATATTATTTTTCTCATGATGGCTATCATTTGTAACTATCTGCAAATATGAATATGGATGTAGGCTGATTTCACCGCTAATCACAAATTGATTGATATTTTTTTATGCATACACTTGTTGTTTGACATCAATATACTCAAAGACAACATTTTGATCTTTATGAACATTTAAAACATCAGATACATCCGATACGATCTCAAATGTATCTATGTTACTATTATCATAATAAATATCATTCGATACCTCTTTAACTTCATGAAAAGTACATCGTTCTATAGAAAATGCTTCATCATAAATACGATTTCCGTGACTAGCAAAATCTTCATGAAGCAAAGAAAACTCATCACAATAGTTTTCATAAAGATGTTCAGCTGGAAAATACTCTTTACAAAATGAATTGAAAGTTGCATGAAAACCTGTCAAAGAGATGATGCTTGCAATCGGAAGAGATCGACACCATCCATGAGATATCCCCTCTAAAGAGTATCTGAAAATCTTAATATGAACATCCTCATGCACAATCTGAAGTCGATGAATCAATTTGTGTAAATCCAGCAAGTTTTCAACTGGTACTTCCCAATCTTCTCCTCTAAATTTGGGAAGGCAATCTTCCCGTTCATCTCTACTAGGAACTGGATTAGGGAAACAAACTATCTTTGAAAAATCACAGAAAGCATACCTCTGAGCTAAGATCTTGTCCATTTCAACCCAGTGGATTTGCCAATAGATTTTTGAAAAGTGGAGTCACCATGGTGAAAAATGAGGAGTCATAACAATATGTCCAGCTTCAGTTCACCATCTCAAACTGGATCTCTTCATTGTTGTTCTCTTAGGGAAGATATCTTCACTTTCGTCCCTAGAAATAGTGAAAATAATGTTAGCGTTGAGAGTCACCCTTAGACTGCTAGAGGGTAAGCCCATTACCCATCAAAAGGTTTGCAAGTATAAATTAATGATTAAAGGTCAAATGGACAAAGCTTAGCATAAGAATGTTTTAACACATAAATATGGGCTAGCATGCATAAGAAAATGAGGTTTTGATTAACTTCAGTCATTGGTTTAAGGATAAAGGTGAATATAAGGAAGACTTAGTGAGGAAGGTGGATAATTCTGTTATAAGCATCGGGCCTTCAAGCAGCTAGAAGAAGAAAAACTCAATCACAAGAACTTCTTGAACTTAAAGTTTAAAACATTGAAAAACATTCATAGCAGTATTATAATCAAACCTTCATTATAACACAACCACAACATATCATATGGATCATCCAATCATGATAATTTCATAATAAGAGGAAACAAGATGATGAAAGGAAACTAACTTATATTAATGAAAATGTCTCAAGTCTCATACATAACCAGAGAACATCTTTGTTTTGTAAAAATATGACAAAAAAGGGAGCTATTCTCAACCCTCCAACCTTCTCATATCATTCATCTAATGTATTTATAATAAAAATAGTAGGCAACATCTAGAGGTGCGAGTTGGACTTCCTATCCTAGGATTCTCCACAAAAAGATACAAATCTAAAATCTGTACCAACAAATCTAACAAACTGCTAAAATCAAGGAGCCCGCTGGCAACCACTCTAACAAAAAATGAATGACATGTATTTTTTCTTAGGCGCATATTATTCAGTGTCATGTGACCTCCAAGCTCATATGTTGATCTCCAGTTGCCCCCTGTTGATATTTGGTTCCCTCCAAATCATCAAATTCAAGAGGAAGTAATGAATTCAAAACCTCTAATTGTAATGGCCAATTAGTAACGCCATTCCATAGCGCATTCGGTAGCCAATTCTGTAGCACCCTCCTATAACTGCTCTACAAATTTCGTAGCACCCTTCTTCTTGTTTTCTTTGTGATAGATTGGTTGTGGTTTGCTAACTTTATGCTTCTCATCGTGACATTCCTTTGATGATTTGACTTAATGCCTAGTTTTTTGTTCCACACGTTGCCCTCATAATGGACCTTATATAAGCACATGATTTCAGATGTTTTCAAGGGTGGTTTGAATCCACACTACTCCGACCCCTGAAATATGCCACCAACTTCCACGTACCCCTCTATCTATACCATGGTTTTGATTTCAGGACCACTCTAGGATTTTAATGTTCGATCATGTTCCATCCCTGAAATGAAGTGTGGCCATAGATCTTATTGCAATCTGTGATCTAGGTAACCCTTGTATTTTAGCGTCCCTGCTAAATTTTATCCGTCTGCCAACTCTAGGATGCTTTTAACCATGTTTAGAGATGACACCAATTTTGGTGTTCAAGAACTTTGGATGCTACGTTTTGTGCTCATGTTTTTTTCTTGTGTAAACAAAGGACTTGGACGGCCTGTTGTGAGCTCAATCAATGGAAAACAAGAGGACTAGTAATTCGAACAGAATCATGATATGCATTTATCCTTCAAGAAATAGAGGAAAACTTTGTACAAAGAATCAGTCAAGCAAGATAATAAGTAAACCAGGTCATTGAACAAAAGGGAAACCGACTTTATCAACCAAAAGAGGAAAAAATTCTAGGAAGGTATGCAGAAAAGAGAGAGGTGGGACAGAGGTGCAGACTTAGATCTTAACAACAACTACATATGACCCATGACAACATCATGTGATAACAGGTCCTCTTTGTTATCATTCCTTTATTTATTTAGCATTATTTTCTTATTATTTTTGTAAAAGTTTTGAAACAACCACTTGGCATTCATCCCTTCTTCTCATGAGAGAATGGACCATGACCCATCACCAAAGTGTAATGTCCCCATTTTCAGGTTCCTTTGCTCTACAGTTCGAGATGAATTTATGGGTTTATGTCAAATTGATCATAGGGGTAATTTGATGTTACCAGTGAGTTCAAATGGTTTAGAGGACCTCTATGATGCTTTCATAGGTCCTTTTATCATATTTCATTATAGAGATCATTCTTGTGCATTCAAATCTTGATTTCATTGCATTTCAACAGTTCACATAATTTCGGAGTAATATTGATCATTATTAATGGATTTAACTAAGGTTATCATTTTAATAAATTATCTAAGAGGGGTACCTTGGTGTAACAGCTCGTTGGAAATAATATGGAGAGCTCTAAATGTTTGGGTGATGAAAAGTGACTTCCAGTGCCCGAGAATGTTTTAAATGAAATAAATCACTTTTTGGAGTAAAAAGGTTTAATAAATTAATAAAGTGATTTTGGAGGAAATACTAAAGATAAATTAAAAATTCACTTGAAAGGGAAAAGGTAAATGAGGTATAAAGGAGAATTATGAGCTCATTCTCTCATTATGCATCATTATTATTCTAAACTTGTATTTTGGAGAGCTCTTGTGGCTAGTGAGGGTTTTGGAGAAAAACCCTTATTGAGAATTGGTTTCAGTGGTGAAAGATTCCACCCTATCTGATTGGTTGGAGGAATCACTCAAATTTATCATAGGTTTTCATTGTAGAATAAAGATATATCATTTTTGCTAATTAGTGTTGGTTATTTGCAGGAATTTTTGGAGTTTGTGGAATTTATTTACTACAGAACTAGATGCATTCCCTTGGAGTCTTTTGTAGGTTGAGTTTCCCTTAGAATAAGCCAAAACATTATCTTATAGGGTTGATTTCTTTGGATGGAGAAAAAATATTTTTGTGAGGGTCGAGTTTTCTTGGTAGAGGTTGAGTTTCTCTAGTGTGGAGGCCAAGTTGTGTGCGCCCGAATTATTTAGAGAGGGAGGTCGAGTCTCCTAGGAGAGTCGAGGTTTGTGGTGAGTGATTCATTCCTGGACAAAAAACCATGGGGTTTGGAGATATTTTCCAGTTGACACTTATGTACCAATTATCACCTCCAATCTGCTTGCAAATCATGCCAATATTTTGTTGTGAGGGAGTTCTACAGGGATTGATTTGCTCATCGGTTGGCAGCTAGATATATGTGTATTTTCAAATCAGATCAGCAACAAGATAGACTAGACCTGTGATATATTTTCTTTGTAATTTTTTCATCTTGGATTGATGATAATAAGAGAAGACTTTATATATATATATATATATATATATATATATATATATACATTTGGAACCCAAACCCTATGCATACACCACAAACACTTTAAGAAATCAAACCAACAATATAACAACAACAACCAGGGGTATTTTATATCATATTTGGGCCTATAGCCAAAGTGTTTGACAAAATTCACAAACCAATAAGTGCAGAAAAACATATCATGAAATAAGACAAACATACCAACAATAATTAAAAGGTTATTTCAATGGTATCTAACAACAATACTAAGACATTCTAGTAGCCTAATTGTTTGACAAAAGTCCTCTACCAAAAAAAATACAGAAAAGGGGGTTTTATAGTGGGTTTTGAGTATATCAACAAAGTGTTTAATAATTTTCCCAACCAAAATAGTCAATAAAACATAACAACAATGAAAAAATATTCATGTCAACACTAGGGGGGTATTTCAAAAAATTTAGTACACTATGAGAGGATATAGGATGGAAAGTGTTAAGTATGGAGGGGAACAATATTTTATCCTTAAGAGGGCCCTCCAATAGTAGTCCTTTTTCCTGAGTAGTGAAAACATGATACTCAGGCACATAAGCTAACCACCAAAGTGAAACAAGGAAACTAACACAATTTCCTGAATTAGTGATCCATTATCCAACTTCAACCAAATATCCTCATCCACATGCTCAACAAATTAAACACAATGCTTTGCATGAAAGAGGGACTAACATACCTCATGGTGATGATGTCTTACCATCTCCCATACGTTGGGTTGCTTGAATGTGATGAGCCTTGGTTGACATGTAGTTGTAAAGGTGAATGAGGGGGGATGATGGGATGCCAATTGTGGACATGCTAATCATCATCATGGTCGGTATCGTTTTCTCCATTGTGGTCCATAAGACATTATCCCCTCTAGTTACCCCCAGGCATGGAGGGGGGGGTATCAGGACTTCAACTCTCCTTCTTATCTCTATTCCTTAGATATGATTTTACCTTCAAATGAATCCATTTTGGAAGACATGACTTTCATTAATCATCCTTGGGAGGACATTTATCATAGCCTATATTTTCCTCCTAATTTAAGTAGAACATAAGTTGGAGATAAGGGTATTATCATACATGGAGATTTGTATTGGTACATGAGCCCCATCTCAACACATGATATGTACACTAAGGGAAACATGGAATACATTTCAAATACCATATTTATTAACATCTCTAGAAATCATAGTGTCATAAAAATGGTTTTGTTTCAAGTAGACTCCTCTCCCAAAGAAATTCAAACATATACTTCTATTTTCAAAGATTTTTTTGACATGTTTTCTTGGATCTATGAAGTGATGCTAAGCATAGATCCTAATATTATGAAAATGTGAATCCTATTCAATAGAAGTTGAAATTGGTTAATCCTTGTAAGGAAGTTACCATTAAGGAAGAGGTAGAAAATTTACTCAAGGATGGATTTAGCTATCTAGTTCCCTTGACTAAATGGGTGTCCAACCCAGTTCCTATTGACAAGAAAAAAGGGACCATTAGTGTTTTTAATGACTTTAGGGATTTTAATAAGTATTTTCCTAAGGAAAACTACCCCACCCCATTCATTGACCAAATTATCAATGTGTTCACTAGAAAAACAATATTTTATAATATGGATGGTTTTTCTAATTACAAATAGATTCAAATACTCCTTCAAGACTAACAAAAAACTATTTTTTATCTTCTTTGGTCACATTCACCTATCAAATTGTTCCATTTATCTTTAAAAATAATAGATCCACTTTTTATTACGCCATGTCATATGGGTTTCATGACATTAAACACATTATTGAAGACTATATTGATGATCTATTTGCTCGGTCTTGCAGGAGGGAAGATCATCTTGCTCATCTTTTTTCAATGTTTGATATACGTTAGTACTATAGGATTCACTTGAATCCTCATAAATTCATTTTATGTGTCATATCTAGGATATTACTTGATTTTATTATATGTAAGTATGGGATCATGGTAGACCCATTAAAGTTTGAAGCTATAGTTTAGTTTCCTTCCCCATGAAACATTCACTCGTTATAGAGCCTTCAAGGGATGGAAAATTTATTGAGAATATTCATCACTAACTATGTCGAGGTGATGAAAGGTTTCATTAAAATTTTAAATAAAGGGGTCCCATTTGTATGGGATGATTTTGTGCAGTGGTCATTCTATTCCTTGAAAAATTATTTAGTGTCTACCTCATTGCTAAGTTCTCCAGATAAGAGAAAATATTTCTCATTATACCTAGTGTCATCTAAATCAACCATTGGTATGATATTGGTTTAGGAGGATGGTCTACATAAGGAGCATGCAGTTTATTATTTGAGAAAGAACCTTATTGGACTAAAGTCAAGGTATTCTCACATTGAAAATATGACCTTGGTATTAGTTCATGTTGTCCAACAGATTCATCATTACATTATTCTTCTAAAATATACAATGATTACAAACACTAATCCTTTCTAGTATGTATTGACCCAACATATAATCGAGGGTAAGTATAATAAATGGATTGTTATTTTACAACAGTTTGATCTAGAGTCTATTCCAAGAAAATCAAAGAAGTCTTTGGATTTCTCCAAGCTGATGTCAAAGTTACCTAGATATGATGAGGAACATGTTGAAACTTACTCGTTACCCGATGAGCATTTATTCCTCATATCCTCCAATTATCCTTGGTATGACTACATATTGGTGTATCGCTAGACCCAAAGGTGTTATCGGACTAATTGGTAGGTACAGACACTAACAAATCTCCCTACATCCACCTAGATCTAGAACAAAACAGGACAGGACATGACTCTTTCCCTAAGTTGTGATCATTGAATCTGCTAATAAGGAGGAATAAGTGACATACCTTTGTATCGCTTCCTTTCAGTGACCCTTGGTTCCAACACACAAACTTTCTCTATACTTGCATGAAGAAGATCCAATTCCTCTTGATAGAACAACTAGAGCCTTCAAGCCTCTGTCCAAGCAGGGTTCTTCACACAATTCCTTCACCAATTCTTCAATTAATCTTGCTTAACCTTTTCCATGAGAATCCTTTCAATATATAGGAAAAGGAGAGATGGTTACATGGATGAGGATGATCCCATCAAATCTGTGAAGTCAGTAAAATGACAACCATATGAATGCCAACTCATTTTCTAGAAGATTCCCTTCTAGAACCCTCGAGATCTCTTTTCTTTTCCAAGCTTGAAAACAGGTTTGCACCCTATGTATGGAGAAAAATGCGAGAATTTCACACCCTAAATGAAGGTGGCCTGCGAGAATGAGCGATTTTCGCACCCTAGGCCATGTGCAGCTTGCAAACTTACTTTGAAAATATGTTTTTTGGATGGAGACAAGATCCACTTTTCTCAGGCAAAAAGTCCTTGTTGGGAGCTTGAATACACCATTGTTAGTACATCACCAAGATGAACAAAATCATGTGTAACAAAATGCCCCCCAAAGTATGAGACCAGAATCAATGACAGCCGAAATACTTTGTAAACTATGCTTGTGTGTCGGAAACCTGCAAACAACCAAGCATCTGCAGAATATAATACCAGTTCTGAGGTAGGCATTCCCATACTCAGATCACATATGGACGACATCATGAACATAGGTCATGGCCACCAATCATACACTATGAAGATTCAAATTAAGATGACATAGCCATGCAACATACAAAGTGGTTCTATGTGTCAGCAAATTATACATATTCCATCGCAGCCTGGATCAAAGAGATGAGACCCAGGGTCTTCAATCCTGTCACCTGAAAGTATGAATCTAACCATGTGATTACATGTGCCGAAGTCGAACATGGTAGAAACCACTTGATTACTGCTCATTGATGAAACTGTTAACAATTGCGAGGGAAATCACCATTAATGTCAATGACTCCCAAGGTACACTAATACAATCCACCGAATGTGAATAAATGAGTTGAGGTCAAACATTTGATGGAATCTCTCGATCAGGGGTCAATGATGAAAACCCACTGTAGAAAGTGAAACCTGCCATTGAGGCATGCAAGTTCCAAGGTACCGAATAATTTCTAAGTCTTGTTTCTAGATAATGAGTTGGATTCGACGGAACAAAACTCGTCACAAGAGGGCCTTGATGTATCCCCCATCAATGACACGAAATGAGTAATAGATTTTGAAGGTGAAACAGAGTATGATGTAGGTGGAAATGGACACAGGGAAGGCCGACACAGAGATAATGGACAAATGTAAATGGCTGACTTAATAGAGGTTTTGGATGAACTTCTCTTGAACATTTGAATGACATGACCAATGATTTGGCAGCACTGACTCAGAGACAACTCAGGATATGAACTTGTAGCAAGTCGAATGAGAGATAAATGGATTTCCCAAACTAGCTTCAGATAACGAATAGGGGGTGTCATGTTCAAGAGTGACACTTATGGCAATTTCTCACTACCATAGCGATTTCACCATCTGAATCGTTCTATAAAAAAAGTTATGGCAAAAATGGTAAGATGACCTGAAAATAACATACCTTAGAACACATCTCCAAAAGACTTCATCCTCCCTTGAAATCCGGCCTTCTTTT